>CM023491.1:70293454-70571952 GCA_013339685.2 Hyalomma asiaticum | reverse complement strand
CCGAACAGAAAAAGACGAGAGGCGTGGCTACCCTCATCCGAAAGGGCGTCATGTTCGCCGAAAGGGACACCCCCGCCTACAAGCAAGGCCTGAAAAACTGTCTTGGTGGAAATTCTACCACACACGACCGTTAAAAGAAGCATATTTCTGCTCAACATATACAGTCCACCATCGGACAAGAAAGAGACTTAACCGACTACTGACCTCTGCGGTGAAACAGGCGGGCGAAAATTCGCTCATAGGAGCGGGTGACTTCAACGCACGGAGCACCGAATGGGCACACACACCACTTGACTGGTTAAAGTCAAGTGGTGTGTGTGCCAATGCTGCGATGTCCATTGATATTGAGGACTTTTTTTATTCTATTCCACATAAGGACCTTTTTACTGTTGTACGGGATCTTATTGAAGAACAAGGGCAAGTAACCATTAGGAATTCATGTGCCTTAACTCTCGAGTCTTTTATGGAACTCCTTTCTTTTTACCTGTCAAACACTTTAGTGTCTTTTAACCACCGTCTCTTCATTCAAAAACGGGGTATTTGCATAGGTTCTAAGGTTGCCCCGACGTTATGTCACATATTTTTATCCCATTTTGACAGGAATGTAAATTCAATGTTACAGGAAAAACGCATTGTGCGTATCTTCAGGTATGTAGATGATTTCTTGGTGCATTTAAAGCTTAGCCCAGATGACTGTGTAGAATCAAGTGCCAAAACAATTTTAAAATATTTCGAGGATTCCTCTCGGGAGCTTAGCTTCACCCACGAAATTTGCAAGGAAAACTCGATAAGATTTCCTGACCTGGTTGTAAAATTTGAGTGTGACAGTCATGTTTGTTGGAGGTACAGTCCTAGATCGACGAAAGCGCTCCTCCCGTACGACTCGTTTCATTCGAAATTAGTAAAGCGAAGTATTGTTTCCTTGTGCTTCATCGGTGCTATGAACAAGAGCTGTCTACATTTCATGCAGGAAAGTTTTGACGCTCAGGTGGCCAGGTTACGCTCGGCAGGGTACCCAGCCTCAATCCTGACAGCTCTGGCCGAAACTTTATTTAGGCGGATGACAAAAAGAAAGCAGTGTCAGTAGAATCCTCGAAAAGGAAAATGTCGTAGTCATGCTATATTTGCATGGCTTGTCCCACAACCTTAAGCGTCTGGCCACAAAGAACGGAGTGACCCTAGTGCTCTCAGCGCCTAGCAAACTGGCAAAGCTATGCAGGAGGATCACTGGAGAGAGGATACTTCCAAGCAGTGACTGTGGAAAAAGATCACACCAAACGGTGCACGTCTACGAATTGTGCAACATCCGTAATTTATCAGATTCCTCTTTCGTGCAGTGGCTCCTACCTGGGCCAGACTGGGCGGTGCATTAATGAACGCATGAGTGAACATCGCAATCTGCTCCCAACAGGTACGAGGAAATTTACCTTTTCATTGCAAAAGATGCGGGTGTGAAGCAGATTTTCACGGTGTATCAGTAATAGGGAGAGAGCGCGGTCATTTGGAAAGGGAGATAGGCGAAGCTCTCCATATCAGGAAGTTGGGTGCCAATTTTTGTGTCAGTGAACCTTCGGTGCATCTCACTGATAAAGAGATGAAATTTCTGAAAAACGAATAAGGATGCGAGGCAGAGCACGTGCCAGAATCATTTAAAACTAGGCAGCGACACGTTGTTCCCCGTGTGTTTTATGATTTTTTGTAAATTGTACGGTGTGTTATCTGTTGCCCTACAACATCTGGTGCTTGCGCATGTGGGGTGGAGTTTAACTAGTACAAAATTTTCCAATAAACCTTAGTTGTAATCCAGCTCTGTCCTGTTCATTCCTTCATCTTTGTGCTTGCGTCGTTTCCAGCTGGAATTTTTTACGCCATGAACCAACACGCCCAACAAGCTACCCTACCGAATGGGGATACGCAAAGAGCGAGGGCAAATGCACCAAGCTAGCAGAAAGTGCCAATGCGCTGGAACTGCAGCTCGTAAACAACCTTGCCTTCCCCTCAAGAAGAGGCAACTCGGTACACCGGGACACAATGCCTGACCTAACCTTCACCAAGAACGTCAGAGCTGCATGGGACAACCGCTCCAAGGACCTAGGCAGCGACTACTACATACTGGAAATCATTATCAACAACGACGCCAAAGCGCCACAAAAATTCAAAATCACGGACTGGGACCACTTCCGTAAACCAAGGGAGGAGAGGGGCAGTACGGACTTATCGTACGAAGATCTCCTAAACGAACTACAGAAGGCAGCAAACGAGGCCACCAAGGAAGTCGAGACGGACGCATCCATCCAGGCCATGGACTCCTATCTTGCCAGCTTGCTGCAGAAAAAGCATGACCTCAAACAAGCTTGGAAAAAAACAAGCTGAACAGACACTTCCGCGCAGAAATCGCGAAGCCTGGCCGCAAGATTGAATCTGACGCCAAAAAGCTCTGCGCCCAGCAATAGAACAACGTATGTGACGAAGTACAAAAGGACAGAAAGTTGAGCGAGTTGGTAACATTCCATAATCAAAAGAAGAGGCGTGCAGGACACGGACACAAGAAGAGCAGTGAACACCACGAACGCCGACTAACAACTGAAGCACAGCACAGAGGCGAAAAAGAAAGAAGACACACAGCTTATCTGCGCAAGCTCGGAATGGTAGCGCCACCTGTCATACTGTTACACGTGCCGTTCTACGCGATAGACAACTGCTAAGACATTCTATCTCCTCTCTGTTTAAGATAATCGACGGTTGACTCACGCATGCACTTCCACTAATACTAATATGCCAGGCCTCAACTAATAAACGCGTATCTTCGTTCCTATGCCTGTACAGGATCTCGGTTTTGTCTAACTCGGGCATGCAGCTACAGACCTGGCAGTGCAAGGATAGATTGGACGGCGTCCCACCTGATAGCGACCTTCTGTGTTCAATTAATCTTTGATTAATACAACGCGCGGTTTGTCCTACATAAAAACGTCCGCAGCTAAAAGGAATCTTATACACCACACCCATGCGACAGTCGGTGAAATTGTTCTTGGCTAAGTGCTTAACCGGACAGATATCTGTTCGCTTCTTACCTTCCATCTGCTCATTTCTTCTATGCACGGCAGCACAAACCCTTCCTAACTTATTGGGAGCCGTAAACACAACATTAACCCCATATTTACTTCCTACTTTCTTAAGCCTGTGCGAAACTGCGTGGATATACGGAATACTCACGACCTTTTTCTTGTTAATGTTACTCTCTGCTACAGCTTTAGTTCCGGTCGAAATTGACTTCTTAAGACGTTCTGCTACTGTGGCTATGGCTAGTCTAGGGTAACCTGCATCTAAAAGGCGCTCGACCTGCGCATTAAAGCTAATGGTCAAACGGTGCACGCACGACTTTGATAGGGCTGACTTTAAACAGGACAAGGCTATTCCGTATTTTACTACTTTGGAATGCTTGGAGTCAAAGTTTAACAACGGCTTAGATGCTCTAGGGGAATACTGCCAACACACGTGATTCTGCTCAAGTGACAACGAGATATCTAAAAACTGTATTACGTTTCTCTCCGGTAGTTCTTTCGTGAACCTTAGACCATCTCCATTAAGTTTAAATTGATCGCTTACATAGGTGACGACTGATTCAAAATCATTCTTACTAGAAAGTACCAGGTAATCGTCCGCATACCGAAATACCCTGATGATGCGGTCCCCTAACGCCTCTTTTAAACGGCAGTCAAACTTGCTCAAGTACAGATCACTTAGAATAGGGGCGACCTTTGAACCTATACAAATTCCTGATTTTTGCACAAACACGCCTTCTCTGTATCCAACTATCGTTGACGTTAAGTACATGGAAAGAATTTCTAGAAAGGTACCTGTGGAAACTCCGCATCTATCTATGAAACCGGACTCTTGCCCTTGTTCTTGAATACATTCTTTCACGCAATTTAATAAACCTTTATGGGGCAACGAGTAATACAGATCCTCTACATCCATGCTAAACGCTGTGCAGTGGCCAGGATTTTCCTCTGTTAACAACTGAACTAGAGCCTGAGAATTACGTACACGGAAGGGGTCAGGAAAACTTAAGGATGTTAAGCACTTCTGCAAATAGCTAGCTACACAAACTTGCCAAGTCCCTGACTCTGATACAATCGAGCGAAAAGGAATTTCTGGCTTATGGGTTTTCGCCGAGAAAAATAATTCTAAGGTGAGCAATTTAGCCTTTTTAACACTGGAAGCTACCTTATCTAGATTATGTTTCAACAGGAGATCGACAGCTCGTTGTTTTACTACAGAAGGTTTCAGTTTCACAGGTCTAAAATTCTTTTCAATAGCTGCTGAGGCTTTATCTGAAAAAGTGCTATTCGGCATTATTACAAAACAACCTTCCTTATCGGATAAAACAGGTCGAAGCTTATGTTCTACACAGTAATTTACCACCGGTCGGATAGGGTCAGAGGCCTTAACGGGATCGTTCGAATGCTTGATGCTGGCGAAGCAATCTGAAATACAACGAGACCGTTCAACTTCCGGAATAACCTTAGTTATAGATCGAGGTAAGCTTAAAACGTCAACTTCTTTTAGGTTAGGATGAAAACAGTGCTTAGGGCCAAATGCTAGAATTTTCTTGTGTTTCTCGTCCAAAACGGCGTCTCCGAGAATCATTACCTTTTCCGATGGCGATTTAGTAGAAAAAGAATTCCTCTTACTTTGCAGTAGATCCGGTAGCTTAGTCCGCCACAAAAACTCCGCGTGCTGCTCGGAAACTTTCAACCAATTGGCGCAAGTGCGGTTCCTTTGACGGTCTCCCCGGGTGGCGCAGCTGGCTTCTAAACATTGGAGAAAAAATCTGACTTGGCGCCATGCTTCGGCTGAAATAATCGCGCAAATCCTGTTCGCGTGTCCCGTAGAAGGAAGAAGAAAACCGCACAACATCTGAATTTCCATGGGAATGATATTATTGCGTTTAAACCACGACATAGTTCTAGCGCGAAACATACAAATAGCAATTAAAGAGGCTAAAGAAGCAGGATTGCGCAGATAAGTAGGAGAACACGGAAAAGGGCTCAGGGTACTAGAAATGAAGTTCAAAAGGACAGAAAGTTGAGCGAGTTGGTAACATTCCATAATCAAAAGAAGAGGCGTGCAGGACACGGACACAAGAAGAGCAGTGAACACCACGAACGCCGACTAACAACTGAAGCACAGCACAGAGGCGAAAAAGAAAGAAGACACACAGCTTATCTGCGCAAGCTCGGAATGGTAGCGCCACCTGTCATACTGTTACACGTGCCGTTCTACGCGATAGACAACTGCTAAGGCATTCTATCTCCTCTCTGTTTAAGATAATCGACGGTTGACTCACGCATGCACTTCCACTAATACTAATATGCCAGGCCTCAACCAATAAACGCGTATCTTCGTTCCTATGCCTGTACAGGATCTCGGTTTTGTCTAACTCGGGCATGCAGCTACAGACCTGGCAGTGCAAGGATAGATTGGACGGCGTCCCACCTGATAGCGACCTTCTGTGTTCAATTAATCTTTGATTAATACAACGCGCGGTTTGTCCTACATAAAAACGTCCGCAGTTAAAAGGAATCTTATACACCACACCCATGCGACAGTCGGTGAAATTGTTCTTGGCTAAGTGCTTAACCTTGGCTAAGTGCTAAGTGCTTAAGTGCTTAACCTGTGAAACTGAAACCTTCTGTAGTAAAACAACGAGCTGTCGATCTCCTGTTGAAACATAATCTAGATAAGGTAGCTTCCAGTGTTAAAAAGGCTAAATTGCTCACCTTAGAATTATTTTTCTCGGCGAAAACCCATAAGCCAGAAATTCCTTTTCGCTCGATTGTATCAGAGTCAGGGACTTGGCAAGTTTGTGTAGCTAGCTATTTGCAGAAGTGCTTAATATCCTTAAGTTTTCCTGACCCCTTCCGTGTACGTAATTCTCAGGCTCTAGTTCAGTTGTTAACAGAGGAAAATCCTGGCCACTGCACAGCGTTTAGCATGGATGTAGAGGATCTGTATTACTCGTTGCCCCATAAAGGTTTATTAAATTGCGTGAAAGAATGTATTCAAGAACAAGGGCAAGAGTCCGGTTTCATAGATAGATGCGGAGTTTCCACAGGTACCTTTCTAGAAATTCTTTCCATGTACTTAACGTCAACGATAGTTGGATACAGAGAAGGCGTGTTTGTGCAAAAATCAGGAATTTGTATAGGTTCAAAGGTCGCCCCTATTCTAAGTGATCTGTACTTGAGCAAGTTTGATTTTGAATCAGTCGTCACCTATGTAAGCGATCAATTTAAACTTAATGGAGATGGTCTAAGGTTCACGAAAGAACTACCGGAGAGAAACGTAATACAGTTTTTAGATATCTCGTTGTCACTTGAGCAGAATCACGTGTGTTGGCAGTATTCCCCTAGAGCATCTAAGCCGTTGTTAAACTTTGACTCCAAGCATTCCAAAGTAGTAAAAAACGGAATAGCCTTGTCCTGTTTAAAGTCAGCCCTATCAAAGTCGTGCGTGCACCGTTTGACCATTAGCTTTAATGCGCAGGTCGAGCGCCTTTTAGATGCAGGTTACCCTAGACTAGCCATAGCCACAGTAGCAGAACGTCTTAAGAAGTCAATTTCGACCGGAACTAAAGCTGTAGCAGAGAGTAACATTAACAAGAAAAAGGTCGTGAGTATTCCGTATATCCACGCAGTTTCGCACAGGCTTAAGAAAGTAGGAAGTAAATATGGGGTTAATGTTGTGTTTACGGCTCCCAATAAGTTAGGAAGGGTTTGTGCTGCCGTGCATAGAAGAAATGAGCAGATGGAAGGTAAGAAGCGAACAGATATCTGTCCGGTTAAGCACTTAGCCAAGAACAATTTCACCGACTGTCGCATGGGTGTGGTGTATAAGATTCCTTTTAGCTGCGGACGTTTTTATGTAGGACAAACCGCGCGTTGTATTAATCAAAGATTAATTGAACACAGAAGGTCGCTATCAGGTGGGACGCCGTCCAATCTATCCTTGCACTGCCAGGTCTGTAGCTGCATGCCCGAGTTAGACAAAACCGAGATCCTGTACAGGCATAGGAACGAAGATACGCGTTTATTAGTTGAGGCCTGGCATATTAGTATTAGTGGAAGTGCATGCGTGAGTCAACCGTCGATTATCTTAAACAGAGAGGAGATAGAATGTCTTAGCAGTTGTCTATCGCGTAGAACGGCACGTGTAACAGTATGACAGGTGGCGCTACCATTCCGAGCTTGCGCAGATAAGCTGTGTGTCTTCTTTCTTTTTCGCCTCTGTGCTGTGCTTCAGTTGTTAGTCGGCGTTCGTGGTGTTCACTGCTCTTCTTGTGTCCGTGTCCTGCACGCCTCTTCTTTTGATTATGTGACGAAGTAGACGGCAGAATGCGCAAAGGAAGCAAATGGGGACTGCTCAAGCATCTTATGGCAGACAGCGACAAGCCAACCAAGGGCGGCGCCCAGCTGCAAAATGAGCGGTTGGTACAGAAGCATGCCAAGGAAAATGGTGGTCCTCAAGCTCTCCTCGAAATGCTAGCCGAGAAATACCTCCCACTTGAAAGCAAAGCTGTTGCCTGGGAAAACGGCAATACCATGTATGGAGGCCGGCCGCGAGAGAAGCTAGACGAACCCTTCAGCGAAGCGGAAATACGGTACGCGCTACAGCAACTTAACAGCAGATCGGCGCCAGGCCCAGACGGCATCGAAAACAAACTGCGACGAAATCTCGAAGATAAAGCAATCGTAATTATCGCTAAGAAGATAAAGGAGACATGGGATACGGGTACCGTGCCACAAGAATGGCGTACTTCAAAAGTTTCGCTCATACCGAAAACTGGCAAGCCTCTGAGCATCGACAACTTAAGGTCCATATCACTCACATCGTGCGTCGGAAAAGTAGCCGAGCATGCAATCCTCTACCGCATAACGGACCACATTGAAAGCAATGAACTCTTCAGACACATCATTATTGGCTTCCGAAGGGCACTGTCCACACAGGAGGCCATGTTGTTCTTAACAGAGCACATAAACTACGGAATCCAGCACACGCCCAAAACCATATTAGCCCTGGATCTGGCCAAGGCCTTCGACACGGTAAAACATGAATACATACTAGGGGAAATCTCGCACATGAACTTGGGCGCGAAGTTCTACAACTACACCAAAGCCTTTCTAGCGAACAGAACCGCCACAATCCGCGTAGGACAAGTGTGCGGCAATCACGAACGACTCAGAAATGTCGGCACCCCGAAAGGGTCAGTACTGTCTCCACTGGTCTTCATCGTGGCGATGCACAGGTTCTCAGAGAAGCTGGATCCAGTCCCTTTCATGCACGATGCCATATACGCGGATGATATTATTATATGGTTCCGGAGTGGCCATGCATACGGCACGATGGAAACAATATTACAGCAAGCACTGTCTACAATGGAAGAATTTCTTACACCAACCGGTCTCTCACTTTCCCCCACCAAATCTACACTAACACTCTTCGAAACTGGCAAAGAGAAAGAGCAAGTACTGCTCAGAGCTAAGAAACACCAAACGATACCGCAAGTATCCGCAGTCAAGCTTTTGGGGCTAGTTTTAAGCGCCAAGGCGGGCCACTATACACGGAAGCGCTCAAACGCCTCGAAAAAAGCACCAACAACTTTTCAAGAGGCATTGCTCGAATCGCCAACAAGAGAGCAGGACTCCTAGAAGACAACATCATGAAGGCGTATCACGCCTTCCTCGTGAGCCACGTTGCATACGCTTTTCCATTTCCTAAACTAGGCAAGGTCGAAATCAAGAAGATCGACGTCGTGCTCCACAAAGGACTGAAAAGGGCATTCGGCTTACCCAACAGCACGAGCAACAAGAAGCTGGAGCAAGTCGGGCAACACAACACGGCCGAAGAAATCTTTGAAGCTTAGAGAACGGCACAGATCACGCGCCTATCAACAATGCAGGCAGGACACCGCATTCTCCGAGACGCAGGCATCCGCCCCGTTGTTCAACCAGAGGAAAAGACCAAACTCACTAACGAAGTGAAAAAATGTTGCAGTGGCTTAGCTCGGCTATGCCAGGATATAGGTAGCGTTAGCAAAGGTTCAGCTGATTATTCTTAGCTTTCCTGGTTGTCTAGATTGTCTAGGATTAGCTTTATTGTCATGCTTACTGCTGCTCCAATGACCCACACGCAGTATACGTATTATGTGGCGCATGTATATTTATTTTTGCTCAACGTCACGCTGCTTCTCTATTGCCACAAAGGCGACTCGGTGGTCAGTGAAGTAACACGCTGCCGTCTCTATGGCCCCAACACAGTATTTGGATTTGTCTGTCTGTCTCTGATAGACAAGATCAATGGTGCTTCCCCATTGGGTCGTCTGTGCAGTTCGAAGACTGGCTAAGTCGAGGTTAAACATGACCTTCAAAGGAACACAAAGAGAGTCTGGAGCACGATTGAAGTCACCAGCCGCCACACACAGTTCACTTGCCGCCCGAGTAGGTATACACTGTGCCACTAGGTCTATAGTGTCTTTAACGGAATTGTTCGGTGACGCATACACGGCTTCGATTATCACACCACTTTCGTCAAGCTGAACGGCACAGGCTTCACCCTTAGGCACCGCTACGTTTGCCAGTTCACTGGCAGCAATCCCATTCCTGACATAGATGCAGACTACTGAGCTTCTGGTAGCGTCAACACGACTGGCATAAGCAACCATGCTAAACTCCGGAATTGTGACAGCTTGTGATCGCGTGGCGACACCAACCTCTGTAAAGAGGAGAACATGAGCAGTGGTCAAGAGGCGGTCACCACAAACGTCCGCCATATGGCAAATCAACGATCGGACATTGAGCAGGGCGACTGTGTACACCGTGGCGGGGTTTGTCATCAGGGCTCTACAGCGAGCATATGCTGTGTCCAGGCCATGCTTGTTTAAGCGCTCACATTCTGATGCCAAAGTGTTATCTGCATTGCTAACATGGTTGTAGAATGTATGGTCTTGCTGAACGTTGGTCAGATACAAGTCCTGGAGGGTAGTGACACGGCTAGGGCAACGTAGACCAGCTTTTGAGGGTGAGCCTTAGCGTAGTCATACACCACAGTGTCGAAGGTACCACCCTGCGACTTCTGTATCGTCATGGCGCTTGCTGGAACGAGAGGAAACTGGGTTCTGCGCACCGATACATGCCTCAAGGCTTTTCCCTTCATGGCAAACGACATGGTGATGGGCTCGATCGGAACCCATTGTGTATACCGCCTCACGCCAGAACGGTAGCTCACTTTGGCCTTGGTTAACGTTCCCACACCACTGGCGCATTGCAGCCAAACTCTCTTTGGAGTATCGTCAACATTAAGCTCAACCTCCATTAGCGTACCGATTATGCCGTTGACCAAGCCATCCGTCACATCAATGTTCTTCAGCAGCATATACGGCCGTTTCGTACAGAACGTCACCACAGATGGCAGGTTGCCACTGTCCGCACGACTGAGGTCTTCGATCCTCACCAGTGCCTCACGTTCCTCTTGTATGCTCCGATGGCCATTCACCATGTGTATGGCGACACTGTCATGCTTGTATTCACAAGACTCAGCAACCATCCTATTATAGACGTCGACGTCCTTGTTACTGAAGAAGAGACGGACTGCCATGGGGCACTGTATAGCAGCCTGTTCACGAGTGACGAAACGATCGGTAAGCACACGAATCTCGTCGCGGTTCAACTCCTTTCCGTCGCCTATCTTGGTGAGGAGACCCGAGAAGTTTGCATCACTCTGTCTAACCACTTCGGTTAAAGGGAAGTATGAGAGGTGGTGCCACGGTAGCACGGACGTACTGTAGACGCTTCCGCCGCTCCGCAGTCTCTTGTATACCTCACTTGCTCGCACCGAAGGGAGCTGCCTAAGGTCCCCGCAGAAGATTACGTCGAACCCTCCGAACGGCTCCGTCATCTGTGAAGCCCTGATTTCTCTCAAGCGTAAGTCCACTTGTCTAAGAAGGTCCCACGACAGCATGCTCACCTCATCCACAATGATGCACTTCACGTCGCGAAACAGCATCCGAAACGTATTCAAATCACTTGATGCAAGTCCCCGCTCCTCCCTCCTGTTTTTCATAACGACCTTGAAGGCCGAATGTACGGTTACGCCGTTCAACGCAACGGCAGCTTCACCACTTGTTGCACAGGCCACGTACACATTAATCGCACTGTTTTGCTGGCCATCCCCATACGAGATGGTACGGTTACGACAGTACCGGTTGTAAACGTCCATGATTGGGCGCAACGTGAAGGTCTTACCACAGCCAGCAGGCCCGGTAAAGAAGATCTGCAGCGGTTTAGCCGTCTGGTGAGTCACGCGATGTATCACTTCCCGTATCAACGATGCCTGCCGTTCGTTAAGCAGCCTCATGCGCGCTTAGAAATCGCTTAACGGCATAACGTCGTCTCTACGGCGGACTCCAGGGCACGTGGCTGCAACCACCTTCCGTTGCGTCTTCGTCGTCACTTCCTCGGGGACCAAGTCGGAATTATCGTTCATGTCCACCAAGGTCGGCACTGCAGACGGCCTCTCTTCAGGGTGTTCCACTTTGTCTGTCTGATTTGATTCCGAACGGCCAACCGCCTCGCAAGCCGAAATCAACTCCGAAACGCTTACACCAGCAGAGTACGTCTGTTTGATTTCCATAATGGCTTCTTTGTTATCGTCAAACATTTTCTCAAAGGCACTGCCATCCAGAATGTCAAATTCCTTGCGAAACGGCACGTACAGCATGACATGTTCCCTCTTATAGTTTACCACGTCGTCAATGGTGTAGTTTCGGCACTTAAGCACGGCTGGCTTCTGACGCTTCCTCAAGGTACTGCGATTGTACTCGACCATAAATTCGGCGAACGTCACCCCCTCCATTTCGGCTGGACGGTCTTCATACCGCTCAAGCGGTGTTTTGTGCCAAATGTCACAACTCGTGGCCAGCACTCCCTGTTCCTCCAACTCGGCCTTCGTCTTGCGGATCCGATGGCGCTCTTCTGGCCAACGGGTGTTAACGTAAATTACGTCTCGGCTAGTGGTACACATGTCAAATCGCAGGAGAAACCAGGCAGCCTCTTGGGCCAACATCTCAATTGCATTCAGCATATTCACCACTAGCTGTCGCATAGCGTTTTCAAACGACAGCTGAGCCGATGGGTCCTGTTCGATTAAAGCTTTAATGGTTGTGCCCAAGTTGGAGACGCCACGGTTAGCCTTGTTCACGTACTCCACCAGGTAAGATGCACAGGCATAAACGTCAAGAATTACTTGGAGGTCCATGTTAGACATCAGCACTGAGGCTATCCAAGAGTTAAAG
This sequence comes from Hyalomma asiaticum, assembly GCA_013339685.2. NCBI lineage: Eukaryota > Metazoa > Arthropoda > Arachnida > Ixodida > Ixodidae > Hyalomma > Hyalomma asiaticum. The sequence goes on along the minus strand of CM023491.1, from coordinate 70,559,600 downwards.
GGGTTGACATTCGTCTGATCCATATCTCTTTTAAGCAGCAGCGTAGGCCTGGCTAGTCCACTGCGAATCACCTCTTCATACTCGTCAAAGTCACGTATGCCATGATGTTGAAGCATTTCAGCGAAGGACTGATAGGCAGTGGTGTCGAGAGCACTATGCAACGCATCATGAGTGTTCTTCAGGAAGCGATACCGTTTCAAACCGGTTTCGTCGTCGTCGGCAGGGGCCTGTAGCGGAGTAAGCACTTTAGTGCTCGGCATCGGCCAGAACGGCGCATGGAACCTGCACTTCTTCCGACCACCTTTATAGCACGTGTGTGTGTGCTGGTGTTCCTGGCACCTCGGCCGCTCCAAAGCATCGTGATCCACGGACAGCAGGTGCTCTGCCATCCTCACTGTGTTTGGCATGAAGTTGTTTTCACCTCTTCATCCGGAGCTTGATTAAGCCACAAGAGCGGATGAGCATGAAGACTACCCCTATGCTGAAACTCTAAGCGCTTGAAACTTTCCACCACGTGGTACGGCTTAAATGGGCTAGTCCGGGAGTTTCGCAGCACTTGGCTGCGAAACTCCTGGGGCCTAACCTGCAGTTTCGCAAGCAGTTTGAGCAATTTCGGCCAATGCACCTCAGATGCAGAAAGCGTCAGAAACACCGTCGGCTTCCCAAGCTGCCTAATCATGGCGAACAGCTCGCTCTTCCTTTTGTTCCAATATTGCACAGTGTTTGGGACAGCTTCCATGAATCCCAAATCCTGCTCAATCAACTGTTTAACCTTGTCAGGATCTTCGATATCCTGTCTGGTCAGACCACGAGTAGTCGCGTTGCTCCGGTACATCATAGTCATCTGCGACGAAACACGGTGACGCAATACCTTCATAGCCATGTACAGTACGTGCATCGGCAAAGCACCCCGTCTATCTTTCCTCCGAATCTCACTTGAGGCAAAGGAAAACCGAGTAGGCTTAGCTTCTGGGGTTATACAACGAGCCTGGCCCAGGTATATCTGGGGGAAAGACAGCTCCTCAGCATAGGTATCATACAAGACGCTGACAGGTCTCTTGCCATCTCCCGGTGCCATGGTTAAGATCGCGTCTTCATCGTACACCAAACTATGCTGGTCCAATGTCAAAGCTGTGGCCACATTCATTGGATCATCTAAATCGGCGAGATCGGGACAAGCCTCCACGTTAAAGTCTTCGTCTGGAGCGACGGCTTCCCTATACAGGCTTTCCAAACGTCCCTCGTCAATGTATATGCCTTAGTGCTTATACAGCGGCGAGTCTCTCAGTACCTCAACCCATGGTCCAAGCACATTGCGAGAAACCATGTTCGACAGATAGGTAGTCTTGGCAAACATTCTCCTCTTTATGTTCACCACTATGCACTTATCGTCTGCCAAGCCGCGAGGCAACTGCTTTAGCATCTCGTCCGTGTCTACCGGCACGTTCACCAGGGGTCCCTTAATGCCAAACTGACCATTTCTCCAGTTCATTAGATGACGGATCTGAACGAAGGGAATGCGTGGCGAAAGTAAACGTTCGGCCACATCGTTCAGAACCGGTAGACCTGGCGGCATGGCCGGGTAACGATACCCATTGGTAAAGCTAAAGAGTGGAATATTCTGCTTAACGAGACAGTTCTTGCACGTTGTACAAACCCGCGCCACAGTTTCAGCCCACTGCGGCGGCGCCGCTAAACTCAACGTTTCACGCATGGCACTACTCAGCGGCGTCAAGTCTTTCATGTGCCATAGTCTTTCGCACACGTCGCACACATATCCAAACGGATTGTTTACGAAGTCCGTCTGGAAGGTCCGAGTCGCACTGGCGCTTCCGCTGAGTTTCACAGTATATTCAGTCGATCGGCGAGCCTTGACGTCATCGACGGCGTTTTGTTGTTGCTGCAGGGGTGGTCGGGCACATCGCTCAGCCTCCTGGCGACGCCGCTTTGCTAGACGTTCGTCCCTTTGCTCCCGTGTCTCCGCAGCACGTTTAGCCTTCTTCTGTTCATTCCTCCTATGCTCAACCGCTAATTGCCAGGCAACTACTTCGGGATCCGATGAGCCAAGCTTCTCCGCTCTTCTGCGCTGTTGAGCAGCATTTGCGCTCTCGTTCTCCATGGCTATACCACACTGGCAAACGCCAGTCAGAAGCGCAGCGGCTCCAGCGCAGTGTCAGACAGCGACTGCACAGCGAGCGCGCGCCGGCGCCAGTGCGTCTACCACGGCTACGACGTCACTCCTCTGGAATGCGCAGACTGGCGGCGGTGAGTCCCGCGCGGCGGCGGCGGAGTGCGCGAGAGGTGCCGGCTCCGGTGGGTCCGGTGCGCAAGCTGTGTGACATCAATAATCCTTGCGCATGCGCAGCACGGCTCTTGATGTGCCGCGCGAAACGGGCTCGGCTAGGCCAGTGTAGCTACGCTACAAAACACACTAAGGTTGAGCAAATCCCCCGAAACGTTCATCCGACACTCAATGAAGGCGGAAGGAGGGACAGAGCGAGGGCGCTCATAAACAGCGCAAAAAAAGCACCGAACGCACGACCTTTTCGTACACGCCGCCTGCTACAATGGCAGGCAGGCGTTTGCCGTAGCGGTCGTTGATATAGACGGAACGCTAATTAACGCGGCGACCGTTCAAACAAGATATGCCCACGAAGCAGAGGAAATGGCGTCGCACTGGCCCTGCAAAGCTGACGAGCCCATTCCAAAATTTACACAGACTCCAAGACGGCGGCACGAACCTTCGCGGCTGGCCTCTTAGCCAGAAGCACCGCAAAGCTCACGGACAATGCAGTACGAGAATACGAGAGTAAAGAAATGCTCATTGAAGAAGAAAAAGCGCAAATCTACATATCCTGGTTCCCAGCGCACAGGGGTCAGATATCGGCACTCGACCACTGCAACCCCAACGAGGAGGTGAACCGCCTGGCAAGTGGACTCACACGCCGCGCCGCAGACAACGGCGCCTACGAGGGGGAGCGGTAAGAGGATCTCAGCTGCAAAGACCAGGCACCCACATACCACGAAATCACGTCACATTACCGGGTACTAAGACACACTTTTCCGGCGCCGCACCCAAAACTTAACAAAGCACAAGCACTCATGCTGAGAAGGCTGCAAGCGCCCACGTATATAACACCTTCCACCTTGCACAGAGTCGACCCCGACACACCTCCCACATGTTCGCTTTGCGATCATCCATATTGTAACTTCGAAGACATGCCCTGGCTGTGCCCTACGCACAGCACAATGCAACTCAGCACCCAAGAGGCTTGGCGGGCAGTCATCACGAGCAATGACTACAACATACAACTACAGGCGGTCCAGAGGGCCCGGGATATCACTACGAGCCTTCGGCTGCCAGTGCCGTCCGCGTGCTTCTAAATGAAGGCCGTTGATCCGTGACGTCATCAACTCACGTGACCTAAAACCTACGGAGAGAATTTTTTGGGGATTTTTCACGCTTGCACGGCTAGGGAGCCAGCATGACTGCCTGTCATGTAGGCTCCCTAGGTACAGCGAGTTCGAATCGTCGTGCTTCGGAGGTTCGGATGGTGCCAGTCGCGTGATCTTCAGCGTGGTTCGGTTGTTGGATGGCTCGACGGTGTCCTTCGACGATCGACGGATCTCTCGCTGGTTGTGCCAGAGTGAATGGACGTTCATCATATCGCTTCCATCATTCCCTGGTTCCTGTGCCCCGCTAAATCCTTCCAAGGACTCACCAAACCGCTCAACGGATCTGGTAGGATGTGACAAGAAACCTACCAACGTAACCGCTACCATCTTTTGGATGTTTCCGATGATCTGCGCTGGTAACTGGGCTAGTCGGCGCGGGTTCATTATGGTAAAACGGCGCCACAAAAGTAAGACGAAACGCCGAAAGGCCAAACACCTGCGCCTAACTCTCAACTGGGAGTTGAGTTCGGCGCTTGTGTTTTTGTCTTTTCTTTCCGCGTTTCGTCTTACTTTCGTGGCGCTGCTTCACAATAATGAACGCGGTGATCTGTCCAGTACGTGACACCGCCTTTGGCGGCCACGACGCTGCACCAAGCCTCACCTCTTCGCAGCGGGCCTTGCCGACGTGCTGCGCTCCCCACTCGCCAGTACAATGAGCCGGTGGACTGACCGGCGGGACTATCGACCTTGTGCTTCACCTCTGCAGAAATCACGCCCTCTCAGCGACCTCTGTTCCGGTGCATCCAAATGCTAGCAACGCCAGTACGTAGTACGTACGTCGATCGCCCGACGCTTCTTCTGCGACCGTTCGAGACGCGTTCGATGAGATGCAGCAAATGCGTAATGCATCATGCGTGCTGTATCATGCGTCCCGCGTTGTGTTCCGCCCGTGAGGCGGGCTTGTCCCCGTTAAGCACCCAGCTCCAAGTATTCTACAAGCACTGCATGCCGCACCGGAGCTGCACAATAATGGCCGAACCGCACATCAGCAGCACCCTGTACTTGCGTACATCTCGGCCCTACCAGCGGCGCAGTCAGGATTTCCAGGCCATTCTGGAATGAGGCGCCAGAGGGATTCATAAGCGACCTAAGGTGTTGCAACCCAGAAGCCAAAATCATAGCATCCCAATCCATGGTGAAAGCAGCTTCTATCCTGATAACGTTCAGCTCTGGTCCTATATGCTCCCCAACCATAAAATACATGCCTGTGGTACAGTGATGCACCAAGTGCAAGGGCAGCCGTCATGCCTGTACTAATTTCCAGAAGGCAGCTCACATGTACGATGTGTGCCCTCTCCCAAAAACTGGATTGTTATTGGCAATGTGGTGAGAAGCATAGCATGCAATGGGCCCTTTGCATGCCATCGTGCACTCTTTGTCGTGGGGATCATCTTATTGGCACAGGTTCGTGTAAAACTAGGCCACCCAACCTCCACAACAAACATCGCTGAAACCAAGGCCAGCAGTGCCCACGGCCAAGGACTTTCCACCCCTAGTGCCCCATCAAGATCACCAGCTAGCCTGGACCAAAGCCACAAGTGCACCCAAACATGGTGTAGATGTGGAAACAGCCGTTTTGTGTCCTGCCTTTCTAAAAAGTAAATGGTCATCAAGCTGATCAGATTGAGTGCACGCCTGCACATTATGCAGGCTGAAGTTCTGTAGATGCTGCTGTGTACAACTGTGTGTTTGAGCACTTTCATATTTTTCTCTCGGCTCTGTATCCACAGCTATTACATATGGCTTCCAAAAGTTCCATCTCTGCATTCACGTAGGTGGCATGCCCTTTGTGGGAGCAGAGATTTGCGGCACTCATTGTCATGGCCACCACATTTTCAATACTTTGTGACGTGTTTAGTAAAGGTTCAAAGAATCAACCAACACCTTGTACTGCACTTGCCATTATGTATTCGTCGAAGAGAAACCTTGCAATTCGGTTTTACCATACAGCATGCAGGACTTCAAGGGCCCCTCACCAGGTCTGGCCATTCTGAGCTGACAAATGCACTGTGTACATTGTGTGCTCACGATCATGCCTGCCAAGAACTGCATTGCTATGCACCGTGGAAGGTGCTTGAATTTCAAACCAAGCGTCGCTTCCTCTCTTATATGCATCATGCGCCAAGAGGAGAGGATGATGCTCCACACTGCCACGTGTCGCCACGTGACCACAGAACACCTCTGCACCACTAGAAACCATGCTGTCAGCCTGAACCATGAATTTTCCTATCAGGAAGCAGCAGTCCTTGCAGAGGACAAACAGCTTTGTGCTTTTCGCCTTATTTTTTTGTCTTTTTCTTCCTTCACCCCACATAATCGGTATGTGGTGAGGGCGTCGTACTGGTGGTGACCCTCGCCTCCTGAAATCCCAGTTTTGCACGGTTGAAACATTTGTGTGTCTGCTAGTAATAGACCAATTTCAAATATTCTTGTGGTAGAACACTCCTTACGGGGCACTTAATAACCTCCAGTTTATAACAAAAATTTGCCATGTGGTGGTCACACGGGTAACTGTGAAGAGCTATCAAAAATCGTTCAGCTATACAAATTCAAAACTTCTTGTAGCGCGCTTCTGTTTGCTAGCCATTTCCTTATGCAAATCGAAGATAGCTTGTTCCTACTCTACCTGTATCTGAAAACAAGCAGCGGCGCTTTGCTTGTAGCCTATCGTGATCACTTGCAAGGTATTAACCTTGTTGACGAGACGACATGCTTTTTCACTCACCATCACTTGCAAGATAAGACTGAGAAGGACTAAATTTTGTACTAATGAGACTGTCCACCAGCAGTGCTGGCTTCCACTCTCTGTCACAGTGCAATTTGCAAGATGGATTTACAAAAAGAATCACATGTACAGTAGTCCACCGCTGGTGCCCGCAGTTTCAAGTTGATGCCTCAATCTTGCTTCGTGGCAGCCAGTTTATTGATGTCATGGATAAATATGTTTCCTTATACTGCATCTGAAAGCACAGCATTTTATTAACTTAAGTGTTTCGTTAGGTTAAAGTATGACTTTTTTTTCTGCAATCAAAGTGGTTCGCATTTTTAACCAACTTGAAATAGCATAGTCAAAAGAAGAGGTGTGCAAGACACGGACACAAGGTGAGCAGTGAACAACACGACGTTCGTTTCGGCGTTCGTGTTGTTCACTGCTCACCTTGTGTCCGTGTCTTGCACACCTCTTCTTTTGACTATGGACTATTACCAACTCGCTCAACTTTCTGTCCTTTTGAAATAGCAATTTCTCTGCTATCAACTCGAAGCCACATTTTTGGGTCTAGTCAAAATGGATGTTTTTCAAATCGGTGCATTTCATGTCTTTTCTAGGGGAGTGGTTTTGATGTCATTGTTTGCCGATTGTCAGGAAGCATTATGGTTTACTCCTGTCGTTGTTGTACAACAGCCTCTTATGCCGAACCAGAAATAACTCACTCTAGTCAGCGTACATTTTTTTTCTATATCTGTAATAAAAGCAAGAAAAGCTTTTACCCCAATGCTAAAGTAAGGTACAAATACGTTGACACAAGAGAACAGAAGCGGACAACATGAATGCCAACTATCAACTGAAGGGGAGCACTGTATCGTGCTCAATGAACGAAACTCGATACTCGGAGTACATGGCTGCCAATGCTTTCTACGTCATAGCTTTGCGCTGGGGACACTGAACTAATTTGTTGCAGTGCTCGGTAAAGTGGGACACTGTTTGATGTGTTGATTCAGCTAGGTCTTTCTGTGATCATCCAGTGCGCCCCAGTAGCACAAAGTGCACTGGCCACCACGTGGTCCGAGTACCATATTTCATTTGCTAAGCGCTATACCTACAACTGCTCCACATTAGATGTAAAACATTTGTTCACCCTGCTTAAATTTAATTTCCTTGGAAAGCTACACATTACCGCCCATGTGACATATGACAGCCTTTAGTCCTCGCAGCACTATTTTAAGTTGTCCCATAATGTGTGCATGTGATCTAGTGGAATGTCACGAATGCAGGGATTTATACGGCCCCCTCCATTTGAATCCTCCTCCTCCCCCCCCCCCCGAAAATTCTTCCGCTAAATCAAAATTCTAAATTAACCCTTGAATCACCGTCTGCCATAAGTACTTTATTTCACAGTTTCAGAAAAGCCAGCAGGCCAATGGATCATTGTGAAAATGCGGGAACTTTATTTCTGTCCGATACTTTGTGATCACTGCAGCAGTGCTCTCTCCTGCTGCAGATGAGATGGGTCTTTTTCTTCAATCCTTCTCTGGAGTTTTCCCTCTTGAGTAATGTTGATCTCTCTGCCAAGTGGGAAAGCTCCTTGTATTCATGGCACTTCTGCAGGAAAAATAAGGTGTAAAATGTAGCTGGGCAACCATAATTGCTTGAAAAACATTGTGTATTTAATCACAAAAAGCACCAGTGCTGCTGTGCAGTAAATGTAAAGCTCAATAAATGTAAAATTCTACCATTATTTAGACCCTCTCACTGCAGAAGCCACCTACTGGTCTCTGAATGGTGAAACAATGCCTGAGGCATGCGAGAATATCAGGGCAATGATTACGTTCACTGTACAGGCCACTACATGAACATGATTCTCAGCAGCTACCATTGATTGGTGTGCCCATCAAGGTTCCATTTCTTGAAGGGACAAAATATAAATGACATCACAATGGTAACTGTAACTTGGTTTCAGAGTGTAAAAGAAGTAACATGTTTGCACGCTCAAGGAAACTCTTGACAGGGGACAACCCTCTTGTGTGAAAAGGTGTGTATGCGGGGGTACTTGTGTACATGTATAACGAGAGGGAAATTGATCAAGGGCTTGTTTGTTTGATACAATGTAATGAATCCCATTTGCAGTGAGGCCAAGGAAGGCATAGGGCAAATTATATGTAGTTTTTAGCTGTAGTGTAGTAATCGCACATAAATGAAAGGAGAAGTTTTGCTTCTCTCTAACTACAAGGCCGTAGCACTCCCAAGAATTCAGCAACCGCTTTCAACATATTGCAACGCAGGCTCTAACGCCGATCAACGGACACAGAATTATCGCGGTGCTTCCGTGAGCTTGAGCTAGGTTGCTACGCATACTTTTCCCACTTCTTGGTTTACACCCTCCTCCCCCACCCTCCTTTTTCCTGTCTCCCTGAGACAACCACCTTGCTGCGGTAGAGAGAGAGAGAAAAAAAAGGGAAAAATAAGGACAAGATGCGCACTGTCAAAACTAAGCATGATCGAGGGAAGAATATGGCAGAAACAGACGCGACACAGTGGAGACGATTAGCCATGCCTTCCTGGTATTTAAAATCAGCAAAAGTGCTGCTTTGTGGACACGTTGAAATTCATCGCGTCACCATTCGCGAGAGGGCGCAGCAGGAATCTGTTCTTAAACACATCGGCAACCGGGCAACCCGGATGACTTGGCCATGCTTTTGTAGTTAGACCAAGGAGTCCCGAGTTCGAATCCTTGAGTGCAATTTCTTTTTCTGTGTCTTCTGTCTTTTCTCTACGCTCCTTAGGTATATTTTCATTTCCTCTGCTTCCCTTTAACAATTATACCCTCGCCTGACTTAACCACACACTGCACCACCTCCCCCAACGGAGCATTTGGACAAATGATACATACGGGCTCCCACCACCATCAAGGCTCATCTGCGTAACTCACCTGACCACCAGAACAGGAACTGGCCTTCCTAGTGCAACACCATGACCAACACCTCCAAAGTGACCGAACCAACCAAACCTTGGACCTACGACGGCATCAACGGAGCTTCTAGTCGCGGATGCGACCACACGGGTATGGGAACAAAAGACTCAAAAGCCTGTGGATTCAGACAGGCCGTCACTGGAAATTAAACGTAGCGACTCTTAACACGCGAACTCTTTCAAGTGAAGCCAGACTAGCTGAACTACTAGAAGAATTAAGGGGTATTAATTGGGATATCATTGGCCTGAGCGAGGTTAGGAAACCAGGAGAAGGATACTTATAGCTTAATGAAAGGCATGTTTTCTGCTACAGAGGACTGCCAGAGAAGCACAAGTATGGCGTGGGATTCCTTATACACAAAGACATGGCGGGTAACATTGAATTCTATAGGATCATTCAAAGGGTAGCAGGTGTCGTGATAAAATTAGACGATACAAACTAAAACCAATACAAGGTTACGCACCAACGACCAGCCACAATGATGAGGCTGTAGAAACAGCAATGAACAAGGTACACACCCAATATACGATTGTTATGGGGGACTTCAATGCGAAAATAGGAAAGAAACTAAGAGAAGAACAGGCAGTCGGGAACTACGGAGGAGATAGGAATAGCAGAGGAGAGATTCTAGTGGAATTCACAGAAAGAAATCACCTCCGTGTAATGAATACTTTCTTTAAGAAATGCAAGAAAAGGAAATGGACATGAAAAAGCCCCATCAGAGAAACGAAAAACAAAATAGCTTTCACAATGTGCAGTGATCCAGGTATAGTACAAGACACGGAAGTAGTTAATATTGTAGAAATTTGTGACCACAGAATAGTAAGGGTGAAGATAACCCTCAATCTAAAGCCAGCAAGGACAAAGTTAATCACGTGGAAACAGGCCACCCTTGATGGCGTAAGGGCGAAAACAGAATAATTTAGAATTGCCCTTAAGAACAAGTATGAGGCTCTAGGAGAGGAAAAAAATGGGGATATAGAGAAGATGAACGAAGATATTACTAAGCTGATTACCAAAGCAGCAATTGAAGTAGGGGGCAAAGCATTGATACAAAATGTGACTAAGCTCTCTTAATCTACTAAAAATTTAATCAAACAATGCCAACAAATGAGAATAACTAACTTAAGAGAAGATAGAATTCGCTGAGCTGTCTAACCTCATCAATAAAGGTAAAGTCAGGGACATACGTAACCACAATGTGAAAGAAATAGAAGCAGCCGTCGGAAAAGGAGTCAGCGTCAAAAGAACTAAAAGGAAGCTTTGCGCGGGAAAGAACATTTGCTAACTTCAGTGATATAGCCAAGGTGGCCGAGGATTTCTGTTCCGCACTATACAGCTCAAATACGAGTCTCCCCACCATGAGAGTATTAAATGTCGAGCAGGACTCCAAAATTCCACGCGTCACTGCTTGACGAGGTTAGGAAAGCAATTCAGGGCATGTCCCACGGAAAAGCGGCTGGAGAAGATGGCATAACTGCCGACTTGATCAAAGATGGAGGAGACCTAACTAGAAAGCTTGCGACACTATACACACTATGCCTCAAAACTCCAAGTGTGTCAGTCAGCTGGACAAATGCAAACATGCTCCTATTACATAAGACTGGAGATGTTAGACTTGAGAAACTACAGGCCGATCAGTCTACTCACAACATTTTACAAAATATTGAAAGGTTATCTCAAACAGAATAAGGGCCACATGAATTTTATCAACCAAGAGAGCAAGCAGGGTTCAGAAAAGAACACTCCACCATAGACCACCTACATGCGATCAATCAAGTAATCGAGAAATCCGCTGAATACAACGAACCCTTCTATACAGCTTTCGACTCAGTAGAGATACCAGCATTTCTGGCAGCATTATACAATCAAGGAATATGTGATAGCTACGTAAACACAACCGCCAACATCTGCAAAGATTCCACAGCCACCCTATTCCTCCTCAGGAAAAGCAGGAAAATCACAATACAGAAAGGTGTCGGACACGGAGATAAAATTTCTCCAGTGCTATTTACTGCATGTTCAGAAGAACTCTTCAAAAGCCTAGACTGGGACGAGAAAGAGCTAAGGATTAACGCTGAATATCTGAGTGACTTACAATTTGCAGACGACATAGCACTCTTTAGCAATGATGGCGATAAACTGCAAAAGGTGATTGAAGACTTAAACCGAGAAAGCGCTAAGGTAGGATTAAGGAAGCACATGCAGAAAACGAAGATAATGCTAAGTGGTACGGCGGAAAGATGTGTCCTCAGGATCGAAAACCAGACATCAGAAGTCACAGAATACCTATATCTAGAACAGCTACTGACAGGAACACCCGCCCATATAAAAGAAATCCACCGTAGAATAAACATGGGATGGCACGCGCACGGGAGACATTCCCAACTCATGAACGGAAACCTACCACCATCACTCAAGCGGAAACTATATAACTACTGCATCTTGCCAGTACTGACTTAAGGGGTGGAATCTTGGAGAATTACAAAGAAGCTAGAGAGGAACTTAAGAACCACACAGCAGGCGATGGAACGAAAAATGATAGGTGTTACTCTAAGAGATAGGAAGACAGCCGAGTGGGTCAGAGAACGGACGGGGGATCGCTGACATCATGAACCATACTAAGAAGAAGAAATGGAGATGTGCAGGGCACGTGATGAGAAGGCTAGATAATCGATGGACATTTAGAACGATGGTACGAATACCAAGGGAGGGTAAGCGGAGCCGTGGGCGGCAGGGGGGACGAAATTAAGGAATTCGCAGGCATCGAATGGAATCAGCTCGCGCAGGACAAGCAAGGATGGTGAGTGTTGGGAGAGGCCTTCATCCTGTAGTGGACATAAGATAGGCTGATGATGATGATGAAAGGAATTGCCTGAGGTGGACGAAAAAACATATATGCAGGGACCGAACCTCTGACCTGTACATAATGTGTGCAATGCTCTACCAAATGAGCTACAATGGCGGGAATTCCCTCGTCCCCTATATTGGGTATTTCTGTACATTTATTCGTGGGTTCCACACTTATAGCCATGGTGGCAAGTGTGGAACACTTTTCTGCCAAACGGGATCACGTAGCACATGACCACCTCAACATGGGTTGGCTGCTGATGAATTTCGTCCATTTTAATTCCTGTATATTTATGTCTTAATTTCTACAGTACAGGCAGAACCTACAAATAGTTTCCCCTATGCCTTCCTTCACCTCAATGTCTGTTGGATTCATGAGGTGTACAATACAGGCATGCTCTTTTACAAGGCCAAAAAGATAAGTTACCTGCTATCTCAGCTACAAGTTCATCACATTAATTTCTAAAATTACCCTTTTGTGGCAAATGGGATGAGACTGCCTACACGATATGCGAGGATTTCCCAATACTCATTTAAAATACGAAGGGAGGAATAGTAAAGTACTGAACTGCGGTGTGCTTTGTCAAACCTGCAGGTGCAGCTTTCATGTAGGTGAGATGCCTGTAATCATTGTGTAGGGCAACGAAGTGTAATTGAGCCGTGAATGCATCACATGGTCTACCAGAATTACGGAAATTTTCATGTAATTGAAAAGTACAGACTCTTTTCCACATGTAAGTAACCTGTAAAGTGGTTTTGTAGCAGCATAGGGTCACTACGCCATGAAACAGCCCTTATGTGGGGAATGCACACTGCCGTGAAGGTACACTCAATGTAAAAGTATGCAAATTACCTGTACCCCAAGTGAACATTTTTGAGCCCTAGCGTGGGTTATATGAGCTTACATTGGCTACGCTATAACGTGAAACACCTCTTGCAGGGGATATGCACACTACTGTGAAGCCACACTTAATGGCGATGTATGTATATTACCTATACCCTGAATTAACAGACCTTTTTTGTTTTAAGGTGGGTTATATGAGCTTATACAGGCTAGGTACAGTTAATCTGAAATGTAACATGCTTTTATAATTTACACTCACTACTACACATACCTCATTGAACTATACCCTGATTAACTTAGAACAAAAAAATCCTGCAGATCCCACACATTGTGGGAATCCGTGTTGTGCGAAGCACTAAGTGAGGAAATTGCTTGTTAGACTCGGCTGGCTCAGCCTAATGCTACATTACTGTGACTATGATAAAGACAATATAGACACAAATAAAAGCCCATTACTTGCATGACAGTAATGATTCAAAGGGCAACACAGAGAGAAAGAAAGTAAGGAACAAAAAACCAAAGAAAGAGCCTCCGTCTGTCTCTTGTCTCAAGATGCAGAGAAAAAAAAACAGACACGCTCTTGCCCTTAGCCCGCTGCCACGTGAAGTGACAGTGAGAGTTAACTTGATACCGTTACCAGTTAATCCACGATCAACGATAGCAGCACAGCTTCGCTTTTGCTACAGTTTTCACAGTATGCCCATGTGAAAGCATTACACTGCATCTGACCACCCCAACTATTTCTGATTAAGAGGATCTTGGTGATGCTACCAAGCAATCTGATTTGGAGCAATTTTTGAAACAGCAGAAATTTCATTTTGGAGCACTTCAGAGCAGGTTATTTGTAATTTGGAAGCACCTTGTAACAGCTAAATTGACATTCTACAGTGTTTTGGAGAAGAAAAAGATGCATTTTGCATTCCAACACCTATATAATTAATAATATAAGAATAACCAGAGGAGTGTAGAAATTATATGTACACAAGGAAAGAGCAGCAGACAAGATGGCAGAGCATCAGCACGAGCGCTGCTCTGATCGTCGTCTTCATCTTCTTGGTGCATTCCTCCAGGCTCGGCAGGATGCGCCGCTAACAGCGCGGTATAGCGCGTAACAATATGGAGCTCTTATGAAGAGCTAGCTAAGCATTTCCAGCCACTGCATATCTTGTGGAGAAGAAAGCTCTAAGGAGGACTCAACAGCATTTCACTAGGTAATCATAAAATGAACGCAGTCATATGGTTGAAGGTTGTGCAAAAACCTCCTCAGCCTGTTCTTTAACACAAGTAAACATAGAATATTGGATCAAGAAGCTTACGTATTTAATGGAAAGCACCATAAATATTTTTCTTTTTGTGCAGCATTGGGTGATGTCAGCGTCTCGTAGGTCAGACGAACACAGGAAACCTGAGCAATTTGCAAGTCCATCTCACCAGCTGTGTCCTTGAAAGTGATTGACGGGCCCTCCTATTCGCTCATTCATCTGGCTTTCAGCTTGAGCTTGCACTTCAGTTAGGCCCTTATTTCCCTGCCTTAAAGCAGTGCAGTCCTCCTTTGTCCTTTAGACCTGAGCAGTCAAAGTTTGCAGTTATGCTAGAGCATTTTTAAAGTTATCGTCAATGTTCCAGGAGTATGCTCTGATGAACTGTCTGTATTTAGGTGTGTGTTTTGCACGTGGAATCCTCAATGGCTTGTAAAATGTTGGTAGAATTAAGCATGGTGTAACAAAAATGATAATACATGCAAACACTCAGTCGGCGGTGGCAAATAACACACATAGATACAAACGCCTAGACACGGATGCTTTCACCTGTGAAGCACAAATCAACAGCATGGGCAATGGTTAGGTGCCTGTACAGCGTGACACTTCCAATTGGATGACAGGTCGGCTGAGGTGATCCTTATGTAGCCTCCTGAGCAAGTGATGTAACCACAGCACTTGTGGTCAGCTGCTCTTGTAGGTGCAGATGGCACAAAGCGTTTGCACACACGTATTTGGCAGTAGATTCCTGTTGTAGTATCAGCAGCCCTATGAAGTACAAATCGATATCAAAAGAAAAATTCAGTTGATACGCTAACTCTCCCATTAATTCCACTTGTTTAGTAACAGTCCTCAAAAACGATCAATTGTAAACAACAATTATTATTGAATTTTGGTCAGCAGTCATGCTTGTAACAGATATTTTAGCTCTAAATGCGGAGCTGTTGGCTGCTATCTGCATTTAATTTGCCGTGAAAACAAGTGAAAGTGACACATGTATATATTCATGATTTACACTAACTTCCACAAATGCAGAGTGAAAATAACATACACACAACGAAAATGGAAGTGGTATGTTATAGTCATTGGCCATTCAAATCAAAATAACACTGCTGTCACAATCTTATTCTTAGAGATGGCATCTGACAAGCAGCAAGTACGATCGACGAATCGCTAACACACGGGTGTGTTTTCTTGCCTCGAGTAGCTCACATGTACTCCATCCTTACGTAGTTTTCCCCAGAAGTGGGAGACATGCCTTCTTTATCTGCTTTTCAATTTCTCTGCAATACCTTGCTATGCGGTAGTATTCATCTACTGAGATCCCGGCAAGTGGAAATCCGTGAGGAGCGACGCTTGCCGCCATAGTTCACGATCAGAATCAATCTTCGTAGTAAAACGGCAGCATGGATATCCACACGCTATTCGATATGCGTGGAAACCTAGCATCTCTGACTGTTACATGCGACATAAATTGCACAAGTCAAAGCTAAAAGTAAGAGAGACCATACTTGCATGTTTTGGAAGGTGGCACACCTCCAAGAACTTCACTCTCGAAGCCTGCGAAGTCGCTACGGGTGAGAGATTCACGTACTATATTGCCGAATGTCGCGCGACTGGAATCGCCGTAAAGATGTAGACAGACATATGCGCCGGCGACTCACCGCGTTCAACATCATGCGCCAAAACGCTGATCACATCGGTCGGCGTGCGAACGGTGGCCATCGGTGCCAGCGACGATCGACATCAAACTCTAGAGCCGCAGAGGCACGGAACACTTACGGAAGATTCCCCGTGGCTCTCGTCGCGAGAAAATCCCTATGCAACCCTGTCCCTAGGTTTTGGGTCACGTGACCTGGTGACGTCACGGATCAACGGCCTTCATTTAGAAGCTTCGGTGCCGTCCTGGGCGGAGCCACCAGGTTGACTTAGGGACCCCCACGGTCCCCGGTCGGCCTTCTCAGGATATTTTTAATAAAGTCACTGTCTCTCTCTCTCGAGATCGGCTAACGCGTGCACACACACCATCTGACTGCACTCATGACTGCCGCTGTAGAAGAGAGAGAGATCGCGCGCCGGGAGCCACGCGCTGAGAGCGAGCGCGAGCGTGGCTACGACACAACAGGAGACAAACCTCGACCCTAAGGCACTTCGGCCCTATAAAATCCGCCCACCTCCACGAAGTGAATCATGATGAGTGGGCAAAGCACTGAGGATAGTTCGATGTTAGTTTCAGCTTCAGTTTAAATCCCCCGTGAAACTGCCCACTCACGCATGTAAATGCGTGGGAACGCGTGTGTACGCGCGTGTATATTTACGCACGCGTTGTCATTCATGCTTCTGGTCTCTATGATATTCCTGCGCTCCCACGTCGTAGATCGTGCCGACTTCCGGATTACTTTTAGTTAACGCGCACGCGGCGGATCTTTATTATTCAACTATGCACAAGAATCTCCCACCGCCAATACATTGCAGTTCTATATACAGTACCTATATATACGCGGGGTCCGGTGAACGGTTGTGCAGCACGAGCAGTCGGTTGTTTTCAGTCAAAAAACTCGCTGGCACACGTTGCCTGCGTCGGCGTTTTTTAGAGGCGAAGCTCCTTAGGGCGTGGGTCGTTCCCTCCTCGGTAGTAGTATGTATGTAGCCACCTGTAGTTTCTGAAGTGCTCACTAGATGGCGCTAGTATGTCACCATACAAACGAAAAAGAAATAAAGCTAGAGCTTGGTGGCCCGGCCACCGCCCCGTTAAAAGGGGACGCTCCTAATATCCATCCATCCATCCATAATGCGCTCGAATCCCAGCATATGCTCGCTTCCTTCAGATGTATGGGAACGCGTAGTATGGGAGTCTGTCTGTCTGTCTGTCTGTCCGAGCGCTGCGGTGCTGCTTAGCTAGTACGTGAATTGATCAATAGATGGCGCGGAGGCGCTCGCTGCGTGCTCTACTGTGATAGGAGAGCGCTAGATGGCGACACACAGTGTTTGTCACGTCTTTGATGATGTACTAGGCAAAATTAACGGAAGATTCACGGTTTTTACCGATCAAACTCCGGAGCTTCGCCCACTCATCATGATTCACTCCGTGGATATGCGTGGATTTTTTTTTTGAGGGGGGAGGGGGGGGGTTGGCAGCTAAGCATCGTAGCCACTACACCACCGCGGCGCACATGTTCATTGCAGAAAGAGCATAACGTTTGCCGTTCGTTCTCTCATGACAGCAGACGACACTGTCTGGGTGCATTGCCTCCAGTATGGGCCCACACCCACAACGGTGCCATGCCATGTGCAGGGACAACGGGCAAGCCTCGACCCTAAGGTCGTTCGCCCCTAAAAACACGAGCTACGTCTCGCTAGTCAGACCAGGGCAGAAGAAGGAAGACATCGGAGTTGAGAAGACATGCGGGTCTGGTCGCTTATCAACGCTCGGGAGGCCAACATTTGTCTGTGGGACCCAGTCAAGCGCCAAAACTTGAGGGACCTCGAAAACGACACGTCCCCTGCTCCGGACGCCCAGGAGACGTCTGGGAGTCTTCGTCGTCCATTTGCCCACTACACTTCCTGCCTAGGTGTTTTGATGAGCTCCGACGTACGCAGCCTCAACCAGGTTCGACGGACGCAGTCACATCACCGTCGACGCGCCGGGACTTGTCTGCCCTCTTCCTGATTGAACTTCATGGAGGCGCTGTACCTATTATGTGTGTTAACTCATTTTGTGCTTTTGTATGCCCATTTGCTCCTATCTATGTATTCAAATATATGTTCGCATGGTGTGCCAACGCCTACCTCTTCGTTGCTGCCCTCGGAAGCACTTCTGACTTGCCCCTTTGGGGCTGTCCCCTGAACTTGAATAGTAACAACCACCTACTGCAGCCCGATGGTGCCCGTCAGCGCTCAGTGCACTAATGTGATGTCTCTGAAGTTTCCGTTGCACATTCCAACAGTGGCGTTGGTCTCAGCCGTGCTGCCGATCAGTCTCGTTAGCAAGAACGAGCTCTCTCGCGAGGCGAGTCAAAATATATTTTAAACATATGCTCTTCCCAGCGCTTCGTACCTTGGCGGTGCAGGCTCGGCATCCTCTTTCCGCCCTTCTCACATGCACTTCTTTAGTGTCTCCGCACACAGAGGAAACGGACAGCAGGCTCAAAATTTTGCGCCACGGGGTAATCTCTTGTCATATTTTTGCCAGTTCATCGTCATTTTTGCTAGAGAGCAAATTCTTCAGTGCAATGCCGTCATTTACTGAGGTATTCTTTTATATTATATAATCAACGGCATCTTAATCTATTCGCATAGATTTTTTATGAGCGCGCAGTAAGCAACACTGGAGAGGCTATATGTCTTCACCTAACCTCCTTCTTGGCTGCGACATTTTGCTTTCCTTGTGTGTTTGTGGAATACGTTTCAATGCTCCACACATGCCCAAGTACACCTTGACGACGTAATTCCTGCAGAACTGCAGGTATCTTTGTGGAGTGAAGTGTTTTAGGGGCGGAGCTCCTTAAGGTTTGGGTCTGTCCGTCGGTTGCAGTAGCGCGTTACCTACTAGGAACGCACTACTAGGAGGGCGCGTGTGGGAGGCGCGCCCTCCGGGCGTGCCTCCCGACGCGCGAGCTCTCTCACTCTTCCATCTGCTGTCTTGTGAGAGAGAGAAAGAGAGAGCGAAAGGCGCGCGTCGACCATGGAAACGCTCTTTCTTCGATGAACGCGCTACCAGCTCATAACCAGTAAGTTAGCATAACCACTAAGTTAACCCACAACAAACTTCTCGCATGTGGTAAGTGCTATATTTACGATCCAGGCAAAGACAGTGTGCATGAGCGTGTTCACGAAGAACCTTCAGACAATATGTGTAAGCCTGCGTCAACTTCCCGCTCTTGTCAGAATGCCCCTCTCTCGCCTAGGTTATCGCGCTCTAGTAGAACGCAAGCCACAAAAAAATAGGATACCGCGAGGGGTGGTGGCGTTTTGTTTCCTATACCTGTTCTCTATACCAACATCCGCAGCCTTAGTAATAAAAAACAGAGCCTCAATGCTCTAATCAACGATTCGGAAGCAGATGTTGTTACATTAAGTGAAACTTGGTTGTCAAACGAAATAAAAAAAACGAGCTGTTTCATTGCAACAAAAAGTTTGTTGTGTACCTGCGTGACCGTGACGAGAGGATTGGTGGTGGCGTTTTGATTGGTGTAAATGAAACCTTCAAGAGTTTCCTAATTTCAACTGTGAGTATTTTGGAAATAATTTGGTGCTGTTTAACAATAAATTTCAAGAAAATAATTTTTGGTGCCTGTTATCGTCCTCCAAGTTGTGCCACTCGTTTTTCTGAGGCGTTTCATGACTCGGTGAATGAAATCACTGTCAGGTTTCCTGCTGTGCCCGTCTTTCTTGCTGGTGATTTCAATTTTCCACATATTCAGTGGCCAGAATCTCACCTGTCCTCCATTTCATCATCCGCGGAAGCTATCACTTTAAGGGGCGAAGCTCCTCTTAGTCTAACCTTGTCACGCGTCAGGCGTCAGGCGTAACCCGCGTGCCTCCCGGCACGCGCTCGCCCTCGGCGTTCGCCTCGGCGCGTGCCTCCCGGCGCGTGCCTCTGCTGTCCTGTGTGAGAGAGACAGAGAGCGAAAGGCGCGCGTTGGCTATGGAAACGCTCTTTCTTAGAGGAACGCTGTACCAGCTCGCAAAGAAGGAGAACGCGCCTTCACCCGCGAGAGACAACGTTGGCGCAGGCAGCGTCTCCTAGCGAGTTTCTTGATTGAGAAATACCGACTTCTCGCGTTGGAGAAGCGTTCACCGGCAACCCATATATATGTATATATATAGGCACTGGATCTTGACTTGCAATGAAATGCCGGTGGGAGATTTCACTTGTGCATAGTTGAACCATGAGGATTCGTAGCGTGCGCGTTAACTAAATTAATCCAGAACTCGGCAAGATCTACGATGAACCTCCCGAGCTTCGCCCACTCACCATCGTTCACTCCGTGGATATGCTGTAATTTTTTATTCATGCATGCCTGGACTTTAATCTGTCCCAGTTGGTAACTCAGCCAACACGTGTAACGCCCACCACAGCGTCACTACATGACTTGATACTACGGAGGAAGAAACATTTAGGAGCCGCAACTGCGCTCCTTGAGGCGACCAGATAACGTCACATTGCCGGAGAGCCACTTCATGCTGGCGGCGTCTGGCGGCAAAAATGCGAAATGTCCCCGTTTTTGTTTCCGAAGGAACCGGGCGCGCGCGCGCGCTCCTGTTCCGCCGCAGTCACGGAGCGTGGACGCGGAGCACGTTCGCCCGCACTAGTTTCTCGCTCCGTCATCGCGGGCTATGGCTGTTCCTACTGATAGCAGTTACGCGAACTTTTTAAGACGCGGAGGAAGAGGCTCCGTGGCCCGCGATAATTTAGTACCACGCTTTTAATATTTCAGCACCGTTGAAGAAGAAAAAAATTACAGCATATCCACGGAGTGAATGATGATGAGTGGGCGAAGCTCGGGATGTGCATCGTAGATCGTGCCGAGTTCCGGATTAATTTAGTTAACGCGCATGCTACGAATCCTCACGGTTCAACTATGCACAATGCACAAGTGAGATCTCCCACCGGCACTTCATTGCAAGTCAAGATCCCGTGCATATATATATATATATATATATATATATATATATATATATATATATATATATATATATATATATATATAACGCTTCTCCAACGCGAGCAGTCGGTATTTCTCAATCAAGAAACTCGCTAGGAGACGCTGCCTGCGCCAACGTTGTCTCTCGCGTTTGCCGGGGCAGTGTCGAGTTTGCCGGGGAGCACGTGGCTCCCGGCGCTCGCGGCGAGGGCGAGCGCCGGGAGCCACGCGCTCGCCCTCGGCGCGTGCGTGCCCTCCGGCAGGCACGTGCCGGTGGCTACCTACTACGACGACTACTACTACTACTACTACTATGGACGCACGACCTACGCCTTAAGGAGCTTCGCCCCTAAAAAGTAATCCGTCGCTTTCAATGATCGCTACAGTAACATAATCTGTTGCTTTTGTTTGTACGTGGTGCTGTTTGGTTTCACAGCCACGTGATGATATTTAATGACTAGTTATGCGCTGCTGGCTTGCACCGAACGCATACATGCCTCACAAACGCTGCTCACAATCGCTGCTAGAGGGAACGCGCGTGGGCGTGCTCGCCCGGACGGTAGCCCTTCCTTTTCTATTTTTTTTTAGCAGCTGCGGGTTCGCGCCGCCAGACGCCGCCAATCGAAGTGCCTCCGTCGGCGCATGTTTTCTTTGTATTTTTTGTGACGTTACCTGGACGCCCGCCAACGCCCGTTCTAGCGGGAGTTTCACCTCCTAAACATTTCTTCCTCCGTGCTTGATACTAACATCAGTTCCTGATGTCGCTTCTTCTGTAACACACACCTCTGGCTTAAGCGATCATGACGTACTTCACTTTACCATTACCCTTCCTGCACCAAACCCACGTAGACAGTTGAAACAGATAAGAGACTACAGCAAAGCAGACTTTGAAGCTATAAACTTCAGTCTCTGCTCTTTTCTCGATGAATTTCTTTTAGATTATTCTCACAAACCCGTTGAAATACTATGGCAGTCATTCAAAGTAAAGGTTGCTGAACTAACAGCCCAACATGTCCCTCTAAGAACTATATATAGCAATTCTAACGCACCTTGGTACTCTAGGCACCTTAAAAGGTTGTCGAATAAAAAATCACGGCTGTTTCGTGCCGCGAAACGATTGCAAAGCACCGAACGCTGGTCTGTCTATAAAACGGCAGCTAAATCCTACAATGACGCTCTCAATAGTGCCAAACACAATTTCTTTCACTTCACACTACCAGCATTGTTGCAAGCTAATCCAAAACAGTTTTGGAACACATTTAAGCCGAAAGAGGACTCAACTATTTGCCTTGTTGATGAACTCGGTAATCCAGTCCCAAAAGATCACTGTGCTTCGTTACTGAATGAAACGTTCGCTTCTTCTTTCTCCGACTTCATCATTAATAATTGTCCATGCATACAGAATCTTGACTTTCTTCCTATGGATCCCGTTACCTTTGATACAACCGGCATTGCGACACCCATTAACAAGCTAAAGCGATCATCGTCATGTGGAGTTGACTCAATTGACTCTAAATTTCTTCAGAATACTAAGGAATACAGTTCCATTATCTTAGGCTGCCTCTTTACTAAATCGCTCCAAGATAACTGTCTACATAAAGACTGGAAAACCGCTAAGGTGATCCCGCTCCATAAATCTGGTGAAAGACATAACCCCCGTAATTATCGCCCTATTTCGCTCACATCGGTCCCTTGCAAACTAATTGAGCACATAATTTACTCAAGCCTCGTTGAACATTTGGAATCAATTAACTTCTTTCATTACTCTCAGCATGGGTTCCGCAAATTTTTTTCTTGCGAAACACAACTGATACTATTTACTAATGATCTCCACGCTGCACTTGACTTAGCTGCGACTATTAATTGTATTTTCTTAGATTTCACCAAAGCTTTTGACAAGGTTAACCATGAACTGCTCCTACTAAAATTACATTGCTTGCGCAAAGACCCTTTATTACTTGACTGGATAAAAGAATTTCTTTCTAACCGCACTCAGTTTGTTTGCACTAACGATATTAATTCCTCTGAAGTGCCCGTGCGTTCAGGCATACCTCAAGGTTCTGTTTTAGGCCCACTACTATTTTTAATTTGTATTAATGACTTGCCTAATAACATATCCTCCCCTATTTGCCTCTTCGCTGACGATTGTGTCATTTACGGTAAAATTACTGATAATAACGACAACGAAACCTTACAAACAGACCTAAACAACATTTTACAATGGTGTAAACTTTGGAAAATGGAACTTAACATTTCTAAATGTAAAGCAATGAGAGTTTCACGTAACCACACATCTATCGATAACTATTCCTACCACCTGAACGCAACCCCTCTTGAATATGTCCGGTCTTATACGTATCTTGGTGTTCACATTACTAACTCGCTATCATGGTCCGACCACATTAATCACGTCACATCCGAGTCCAATCGCCTGCTCGGTTACTTAAAACAAAACTTTCCTGTTGCGCCGACTTTTTTAAAGAAACAGCTGTACATCACCTACATCCGTCCTCTACTGGAGTACGCCGCATGTGTATGGGATCCCGGCCACGTAACACTCGTTAACAAATTAGAGGCAATCCAAAACCGGTCGTCACGTTTCATTCTTCGCAGCTATAATCGAACATCTAGTGTAACTGCCATGAAGATCAGGCTTAATCTCCCTCCACTTGTCATGCGCAGAAAAATCGCTCGCCTTTGCGCATTCCAAAAAATATACTATCACAATCACGTTCTAAAATCGCGCTTATTACAGCCTGCATCTTTCATATCATCCCGCATAGATCACCCCCACAAAGTGCATATCCCTCGAAGTAACACCGTCACCTTTTCCCAGTCTTTCCTTCCTAACACATGTCGCGACTGGAATCTTCTGTCAGCATCAACCGCTAGTATTACTGAACTTGACGCGTTCCGCCAGGCCTTGACATCTTCCATGTAAAATGCATTACATGTTGCGCACGCGATAGTATCTCATTGTATTCGTAACTTGTATTTCACACCGCATTTTTTTTCTCGTTTTCTTATTAGTGAATCTTTTGCACCTTTTGTGCGGTGGCTGGCTTATTACGTGTATGTTTTGCTTTTTTGCCCGTTTCGCTTATGCCTGTTTTTGTTTGTTTTGCTTTTGCCCGTTTCGCTTTTGCTCATTTTCTTATTATTGAATCTTTTGTACTTTCTGTGCGTTGGCTGACTTATTACGTGTATGTTTTGCTTTTTGCCCCTCCCCTCTACAATGCTGTAAAGCCCTGAGGGTAAAATAAAGAAAGAAAGAAAGAAAGAAAGAAAGAAAGAAAGAAAGAAAGAAAGAAAGAAGCAGAACGCTCCCTCACCCGCGAGAGACAAGCTTGACGCAGGCAGTGTCTTCTAGCGAGTTTCTAGATTGAAAAATACCGACTGCTTGCGTTGGAGAACCGTTCACCGGCCGCCCATATATATATATATATATATATATATATATATATATATATATATATATATATATATATATATAGGCACTGGATCTTGACTTGCAATGAAGTGCCGGTGGGAGGTTTCACTTGGGCGTAGCTGAACCATAATGATTCGTAGCGTGCACGTTAACTATATTAATCCGGAACTCGGCATGATCTACGATGAAGATCCGGAGCTTCGCCCACTCATCATCATCCACTCCGTGGATATGCTGTGAATTTTTTTCGTAGTTGTCAAACACGACGGTGACGCTGTTTGCTCTACTCGGCCACTTTCCGTCTATTTGCTATTTCGTGCAGTATTCGTTTCCAAAGCAACCTGGCTCTTCGGGTTCGCTATAATAGTCTCTCTCTCTTCCCATAAGAAATTACTGGGTATTTCACGAAGTAATTAAAACACTTCCACAATACCTAAGTATATTCTTATGAGATGACAACGCGAAAGCGTTTCTTTTGGCTAGATTGTTGCTGAGTTCTCTTATAAAGAGCGTGGCAATAGGGGAAGCCGGATGGTGTTTATTTCCGCGATTGCATGCCATCGAAGTGGTGTCGACGCTTCACCTGTCCTCTTCTATTTCGTCATCCAGGCAGTATAAGCAGATGCGCCAGAGGCAGGTCTCGGCCATATCTGCAAGTAGTACGACCGCCGCGGCGTTGTGGGGGCTGTCATTAGACAGTCACCGGTGTAGTCACCCTCTTATCATTCCAGTCACGGCGTACCTGGGACTGGATACATAGACACTACCACGGGCTCGTTATCCGAGTAGTAGGTGGAGACATACATCTCGCACGATGTATGGGTCGTTGGTGAATTCGAGATCGATGCACGCCCATCTCGACGTTGTAATGGCGTAGTGGGCGTCTTCAATTCGAGATTTAACTGGGCACGCATGGCGGCGACGAGCGAAGAGCTAACTGGCGCGTTCGCACGCCAAGTGTTGCTACGGCGACGCCACGTAGCTGGGCGCGTGCTTTCGTCAACCCAGTGAAGAATTGATTGATCGTAGTTTGGTTGAGGAAACGACGCTAATTTCCGCAGCCCATGAAGGGAGGACGGCTAAGCGTCCGTCGGGAGTGGGGGAAAGGGAGTGAAAGAGATAGGAGAGAAAAGCCGTAGTGGAGGGCTCCGGAAAATTTAGACCACCTGGGGTTCTTTAACGTGCACTGACAACGCACAGTACACGGGCCTCTGGCATTTTCGCCTCCATCGAAAATGCGACCGCCGCGGCCGGGATCGAACCCGCGTATTTTGGGTGGCCGCCGAGTACCTTAACCACTACACCACCGCGGCGCGGCGACGCGGCAGCACGCCGCTACAGGTGTAGCCGGTGAAACTGCAGGGGAGGGGAACGCGCCAACTGGCGCCGCAGCGAGCGTTGGCGCCGGCGTTACTTCCGGTGAGAGAGGTCGCGTGCTTTCTGGGCACGGCTTTGCGGACGCTTTTTGCGGGCGGCAGCTGGGAGCGAGCTATCGCCAACCCAGCTTTTGCGTTGAAGGTAGAGCGCCGCAGTTTTAGCAGGCAAAGAAAGGAGTGTTGAGATAACTAGCACCTTCAAATCTTGCTATCCATTCGGCTCGGTTGGATTTCCATTTCTATAGTTTGACAAGAAAGAAGGAATTCAACAACGAGAAAACTGACGATAATGATAATAATAATAATAAGCGGTTCACATGTCCAAAGTACCCAACCCATCTCCCGCCCCTCGATTCGCCAGGTTGCCGCTTATGCATTCCCGAACTTCGCGGTGACACGTTTCACTTTTGTGTTATACCGATTGCTATGACAGAGGAAACAACCATATTGTTTTTCTCTACTGTTCGCCAATTACTCTACATAGAATTTGCTGTGCCCAACGACCGTGCGGTCCCGAGCCATGCTGAGAAATAGACTTTCTCCGTATATGAAATACGGATCCTGCCAAAGGTTGTCCTCTCATGAGTTCTTCGAATAACCTAGTCAATCTACTTAATGAGCAAACAGTCTGTTTGCTCATTAAGTTATTTCTAACAAATAAAGAACGAGCCCTTGACCCCTTCCCTTTCGTTATTTCTAGTCAATCTAGCAATGCGCGCATTGAACGAAAGCACTGGTTTATGTAAGCAGGCGACGAAATTGTACTTCCGCAACAGCAGGCACAGCCAGAGGCGCCCACGTGCCAGAGGTATCCGAGTGAATAGCTGGGATAGGCACAGCTATTGTAACGGACTGGTCGCAAACAGCAGGGTAGCGTCGCTTCTATGCCACAGTAGCACACCACATCTCTTAGAGCATCACGGGCAAAGCGTTGCACAGCATTTGCACGGAGCGCATCACCCTGGTCCACTAGTGGCGGTGTATGGGATCTTCGAAGGCTTCCGGTGCAGCTGGGTTACATCTATTCTTGTCTCTTTTTCGCCCTTTTCTTCTCTTTTCGCAAACCGCGCCGTCTTTTCACCGATCCTCGGATTCCGCAGCTGGGTCAGCGCAGCAGGAGGGGTCTGACACTTCGTGCAGTACGAAGGTCGACTTATCCCTCGAAAGCCAGCCCTGTCTCAACCATTATTGCGCTGTGCCTTTAAACACATTAGCTCGTTATTGAAAACGTAATGCGGTATCAAATTCGTGTAACGTGGCTTGTGGCCACGCCGTTACAACTTCATCGTATACGCGTACGGCGTCACGCGCATACATCATCGCTTTACGCTACTTGGAGAGCGTGCCTCCTTGGAGAATCTGGAGGGACGCCAGCAAATGCGTGCTCCAAAGTCGATTCCGCAGCCGACGGCGACGGAGGGCCAAGGCACTCGTGACGAGTACCTGGGCTGGAATAAAAGAAGGACCAGACGATAGATTAGGTGCGTCTCGAGTTTTCGCGATAAGTGCCGGGGGGGTCTTCCTCTCCTTGCCAGGGACAGCGTTGCGGCCCCGGAGACGCCCTCGAGGCCCGGCCGTTCGCCCTCTGTTTCAGGCTGTCGTGTGCCTCCCGAGAGGCATCTTATCTCTTTCGGAGAGCCCGCCAACGAACGCTTGCGCAGCACCTCTGACAGCGCTGGAAAATGGTACTTGGTGCGACCGACCGTCGTACAGGATTTTTCTTCGATGATATGTAGTACACTCCGGATGGATGGCACTATAATGAAAGACGAACCTGCCTCCAATGCCAGCCACTCTTTTAAAATAAAGGTCGTAACGGGAACGGTTACTGCCCTTTCGGCAGCTTACTACATTATCTGACGGTACCACCTTAGAGCATGCTGTCGTAATTGCTAAGTGGGTCACGGATAGTAAACGCCACTACAAGCGTACGTAACAGGTTAGTAAATGCTAGTACCTTCATTGCCAGTAGTATATGACGCGGTTATTTTTATAGGCTTCCTCCGATTTAAACTATAAATCTGAAACCCTTCCCTGTTTTCAAGCTCCGGGCAAGGGACCTAATATTTTTCGTAGCTTTAATTGATCTTGGCATATCGATGTCATCTGTTGCTCAAAAAATTGCCTCTTGTCGCGATATGCGGGGCATTCCTGTAATACGTGCTCCACCGTCTCTATGCTGCCACAGTTATCACAAGTGGGGTCAGTGGTGCACCCTATGCGGCATAGATAACTGTTCCTGTATGCCACTTTCAGTTGAAGACGATGGCACAATGTCTCTGAGTGTCCAGGAAGTGTTCGTGGAAATCTAGATCTCACTTCTGGATCAGGGTAGCCCAGACAGTTATCTTCATGAACAGCAAGAATCCAGAAGCGATCCCTTTCCTGAAAGGCATTATCTTTGGCGATTTTCACGGCGTCAGCTTTGGTAAAAAATATTATTCTAAAGTTCCGGTACTGTAGCAAGAAACATATACTGGCAATGGCTTAGTACTTGCAACTTTTTCACGGAGAGAATGAGTTCAGCCAGTAACTACAGTACGGGCTCGGTGAAAAAATTATTACAAGTGCACGTGCTAGTATATATTTGTTACTACATTCCCTATCTGGTTAGTGCCCCGCCACGGTGGTCTAGTGGCTATGGTACTCGGCTGCTGATCCGAAGGTCGCGGGATCGAATCCTGGCCGCGGCGGCTGCATTTCGATGGAGGCGAAATGTTGAGGCCCGTGTGCTGTGCGATGTCAGTGCACGTCAAAGAATTCCAGGCGGTCGAAATTTCCGGAGCCCTCCCCTACGGCGTCTCTCGTAATCGGAACTGGTTTTGGGACATTAAACCCCACAAAACAATAAACAACAACTATCTCGTTAGCATTTTTTCAAACAGTCTTTACCGGTAGATAGCCGTCTCCATCCTCTCACTGAAAGCTAAGTGGATTTTGCGACATGTAGCATTTCTTTATTTCCTTTAGTCATCATTCTGCTTGTGAATAGGCCGACGTCTAAGAATGTAGAGGACACTGGAGCAAAATAGACTATCTCACATTTGTCACAGTTCATTCGTGCGCCAGAAGTAGCTCGAAATTCCACAACTTTGGACGCAACCGCTTTGCAGTAAAAGCGTCGGTACAAGATAGCAATATGTCGTCATCAGATGCACCTATTTGCGCATCATTTCTGTAAACACTAAAACGATGGACGTTTCAAGAGTGAACGATGCGTGAAGGGACGCTAAAGTGAAGAACCCTTTTAGCCGTTTTAATAGGCTGGCTTTTTCCATTGCAGAAAACGCCAAATGACGTAGAGAAGATCCTCGGTAAGCTGGAACACGAGCAAAGAGAAAATGCAGTTGGCGACGCCGCTTTGAAGTTGCGGCACTAATACGGGTGACGTCACAGAACTTTGACAGTGTCTTCCAAGGCCTACATAACTATGTATCAGTAAAAAACACATGCATTGCGTTCAAAAGAAACCAGAGACTTAACACAGCGAGTTTCAGAACATATGATGCGATGAATCTGGCGAGAATGCAAAAAATGCCCTTCTGACGTTATGAGGCCGAATTTCAAGACTAAAATATTGACGTTTGTTTTCTTTTTCAATATTGAACATTAAATTTCAAAATTAACAAAAATTTCTTTCTCGAAACAGGATTTATTACTCGAAACCACTTGGCATTTTCACTTTAGTGTCCTTTTAAGCAAAATGTGTGCAAATCAGGCTTATTTGTGATTCGCCCCGCCACGGTGGTCTAGTGGTTATGGCACTCGGCTGCAGATCCGAAGGTCGCGGGATCGAATCCCGGCTGTGGCGGCTGCGTTTCGATGGAGGCGAAATGTTGAGGCCCGTGTACTGTGCGATGTCAGTGCACGTTAAAGAAGCCCAGGTGGTCGAAATTTCCAGAGACCTCCACTACGGTGTCTCTCATAATCAGAGCTGGTTTTGGGACGTTAAACCCCACAAAACAACAACATTATTTATGATTCGGCACATTGTGGCCTTGGAATCGGCAGGAAGGCTTGCTGGTAAGCTTGGTCTTTTACCACGGCCAGATTCTTTCTCTGGAGGCTACGTTTTCAGCATAGCACTATTCCCATTCCCGTAGAATGACCTGTTCTCTTAAATAATCCCCACGCATCTGGCTACAATGCGGGGTACATAGGCATGAACCATGCAAGCTTTGCAAATCTTTTGGTCTGCATCCGTCTTTAGTCAACCACTTGTGACCGATCTAGCATGACTATCGGTGATGGGAAATTGCACGGTGATTTTTGGTAGAATTCGGGTGATATCACAGAACCTGTCGTCATGTCCTTCTACCCCCACCCACCCTCGCCGTCCTCGGTGGACGCTCCTACTTGTTTTTAACAAAAGGTAACAAGGAGTGCCCGTAACCTACTTTCGCCGAAAAAATGAAGGCACAGATCGACAGGTGACCATCAGCATTCAAATGCGTCGAAGAATCTACGGTTCTTGGCTGTCTCGCAGAACTCGAACAAGCAAGTCATATCGCATTAGCGATTCAAGAGAACGTTCCTTCGCTTCTACAAGTGCTTACATTGCCGCAAGACGAGTCCAAGCAGTCCAAACACTCCAAGACGCGAAAGCAGTCCCTCGCATCCAAGGGGAATTGTTTGTGAAGAGCCTCAAGATAAGCTCCGATCCACAAGTTTTCATTTACGCGGTAAGGACGTGTTGACGACGAGAGAATTCGATATCCTTGAGCGTGAGGAAAGCAAGCATATTTCGCAACAGCTATACTGCTCCTCTTGATCTCTGATGAACCGCAAATATTGTCTGTATTTTCGGGCTACCAGATCAAATGCACAGCTTTCTAGCAAACTTTCCTATGCCGAACACATGGCACCAAAAGCTCTACAGACGAGCAAGGTGGCAGTTATTTTACTTTTGGTAAAATAACTGCCACCTTGTTACCTTCTCGTAAAACAAGCTTGTCTCCCCAGTGTGGCCCGTCGATGTTCGTCGCCTGTACCGCTCAAAGCTGGTCAAAAAATTTGCGTGGAAATTTTGTACAGCTTTAGCATGTCTACCGAAACGTATAAGTTGCACTTTAGCCCCGCGAGTTTTCCTAGCGCTTACTGACTCGTCCCTGTTGGGCAAATTCAAGGGGCGTTCTTGTAAAAAGCAACAGAACGCACGTGTTATCACTTGCGTCTATGCAGTCCCCGGCTTTTCTTCACCCAGCGTGATGACTTCAATAACAAAAGACGGATGGTTTTCTTCTATGCCAGCTCTCCTTCGGGTTGAGTCGCTAAAATGCGTTGGAAAGGAAAAGTGCACCGCCTTGTGGTTGGAGATAAGAGGCATGCCTGGGATCGCAACTAGTCACCGCCTAAATAACCACCAGTTCATACTTATCGCCTTGAAGTCATGTTGTGATATCCGTAGTGGTCCCTGTGACGTGTATTGCTGCTAACTGCTTTACTTGGGCGCTATACCCATGGGTTGCTTCAGGATACGAGGGTTGTTTGAGAAGCAGGAGCCGTTTGTTTGCAGCTAAATATTTCTGTATCTGAACAAAGTGCAACATGTGCGGCGACGCAAGTGCCTCACGAAGAGTGGGCCAAGTCAGGAGACACACTCTCCTTTTGCCCCTTTGTGGGCATTTTATAAATATCGCCACATAAATGAAATGAAATATCTAATAATGTGTCTAATGGGAATGAAATTGTCGCTTCGCTCCAGTGACTATTCGCTTAATGTAAAACCGAATAGCATTGTGTGCGGAAGTCGCCCCTGACGGCACTTGTGAAGTTTGCGAGGTGCTATTCAAGTTCTTGTGCGCACAAAGAACGTCAGCAGGTGGAATTTGTTGACAGTTGCGTCTCGTTTATAGGCTCGCAGTAGTGTGTGAGGAGAGGCTAGAAAATGATGCGCATACTTCAAAAACAGTGGCTCAAGCCCATCCGACGAACAGTGGGCTGCTACGGGAGCGTTATTGAAACTGGTGACATCGTTTAGGTGAACCGAGAGCTCCGGGTTCATCGACGATTATACATTTACTCTTTTGCGGCTCTCCTCTACATTCTTAGCAAATGACCGCTTAAAACAACACATATAAGGCGGAAAGTAGGCCAGTTTTTCGACGCTTATAAATGGCTCTCTAAACGGCCTGTTTTCTACGGCTCCTTTCTATACGGCCTAATTTTATATGGCCCATACATATTCGGCCCTCCCATATGCGTGGCAATCTTGTAAGAAAGCCGCTTAAGAGTGACCGCTTAAAACAACGCATACCGTAGCTTTGGTTAAGGGGTATTTCAGGTCAACTTTGGCTGACTTACCAAACGGCTCCAAATATAAGCTGTACTTCTGTATACTTTATAGAAAAAAAGACAATCGCAGATTCCAAGTGGAGTGGGAATCAAGAAAATGCGAAGCACGCATGATGAACGTAAAATGGATCTACATTGTTGTCTCGCTATACCGAATTTGGTACAAATGAAGTCAACGAAACGGCCGCAAGAGCACCAAGACTGTGGCATGTAAACCATGCCGCTCATGGCACACATGTCATGATTGTAATCCAATGACCTGCCATTTACGCTCCTCATGCAGTCGTGTTGTCCTAGGGCAATGTTAGTATACATCCCATTAACGAAACGCGTGGCGTGTAAATCATGCCGTTCATGACATGCATGTCACAATTTTCATGTTTTTGGAACGTGTCACCCATGGTCCTAAGACGCTGTTAACTCGCAGTTAACTCGCAACGCTGTTAACTCGCAGTTAACTCGCAACTCGCATGTCCTATCGCCTTTTCTAACAATGTTATAAACCTCACAAGATTAGTTTTGGTTGTCGATCCCCAAATCAAAATACAGTAGTCAAAATGTGAATGAATTAAAGTGTAGTATAACTGCCATTTCAACCATTTGGGAACAAGGTTTCTAAGTTTGTGGAATACACCGAGGGTCCTTAATATGTTGGCATGAATTTTGTTAATATGCTTAGACTAATCCAAGTGTTCTTCAAAAAAGACACCCAAGAACTGGTAGAAAGAGGCACGTTCAATTACATTGTTTTCAAATGTAAGCTGAAGTTCAGAATTGTCAGGTTTGTTGCGTGCCTTTAGTACAATAATCTTTGTTTTACTAACATTCAAGCTTAGTTTATTTATATCGAACCATAATGACAACTCTTGTAACCATGTATTAGCTTCAACATGTGTCTTATCGAGGTGCATGCCACAGAAGAACACATTAGTATCATCTGCATGCAGAATGATTTCAGCAGTCCTTGTGATAGCGATTATATCATTAATATAAATAATAAATAATATTGGTCCTAGAATAGACCCTTGTGGTACATCATATAATATTTGTTTCAGCTGTGACTGATACCCATTTAAGCATGTGTACTTCAATCGATGGAAGAAATAACTGCGAAGTAGCTTCAAGGCAGCGCCTCGAATACCATAAAACGGGAGCTTACAAAATAAAAAGTCATGTTTAATGTAAGCGAATGCTTTTTTGAAGTCTAAGAAAAGTCCGACAGTGAATCGCTTTTCATCAATGTTAGAAAGTATTTTTTTCCTTTACGCTAAGCAGTGCCATTTCCGTTGACTTCCCCTCGCGAAACCCCAACTGTTCTTTCAGAAGGATCTGTCTACGGTCGAAGAATTTACATAGTCTATCTTTTATGAAATATTCCAGTAGTTTAGGAAACAAAGGAAGGACAGATATAGGTCTGTAGTCATTAATGTTGTCATAGGGGCCACCTTTGTGCAGAACAACAACTCTTGCAATTTTCATACTGTCTGGAAAAACACCCTGGTCTAAGGCATCATTACATATATGTTGTAGTGGCGCCCTGATTAGATCGGCAATAGTGATAATTGGTCCGGCCTTAATTTCATCTGCTCCTGCAGCAGTCGATTTATCTAAATTACTAAAGAATGTGAAAACTTCATGCTCACTGGATGGCTTTAAGAATATAGAACTTACAACTGGATAGGCAATGTATTGATTAATTTCATGGTTACTATCCTGTTTGTGCGACAATTCTCCAGAAGATAGGAAGTGCTCGTTAAATTGGTCTGCCAAAACAGCGCCATTATATTCGGCATTATTAAGAGTTATGCACTAGGAACATGACAAGTAGCATTGCCCATAAGATTGTTAAGACAATTCCAGATTTTCTTTGGACAGTTTGAGACCGCAGCACATTTATTCTTGTAATATTCATTCCGCGCTTTCTTTTAATATCACAGCCTAGCTTATTTCTGAGTTTCTTATATTCCTTAAGTAAAACTAGGTCTTTTGATCGAATGAATTTGTCAAATAGTATATCCCGTGCTTGGATTCGTTTCACAGCTCGCTTGTTACCCATGGCTTTCGAGACTTTTTGTAAGGTTTTTTTACCAGTAAAGGAAATGCGCTATCATATTTTTCTTTTACTAACCCAAGGAAATATCGCACGCAATACTAGAATTTCTCTCCTTATAAACATCGCTCCACGAGATGCTATCAGAGATCGAAATGTAGCGAGATTATCTTGATTAAAACTACGATATACTATTTGTTGAGTTGGCATTTTGTTTCGTTTCCTTATTAGGCTAGGAAAAAAACCGAAATATAGGTAGGTGGTCGCTTAAATCAAAAGTGAGTACTCCAGACAGAACACTAGGCAACTCATGATTTGTGACACAAAGATTGAGTAACGTGTCATTCTCCATGGCTATTCTCGTTGGTGACTGGATAACATAAGTGCAGGGAAATGTATTAATGGCCTCAGAATAATCGTCGTGGAGAGCTGTTTTTCGAACGATCAATGTAAAAATCTCCAACTAAAATAATAGACATATTGAGGATACATGCATGTTCAAGATCACGTACAAACTGAACAAATTCAGCAGCCTCACTAGATGGGAGGCGATAAGCGCAAGCAACCAGGGTTCCAGAACATTTCACAGCGACCGATTCATAATGAGTACAAACAAGAGACAATTGTGACAAGACTTCGTACTAAAGGCTTTCTTTAAAGTACAATGCAACGCCACCGCCTCTACGGCTTTCTCTGAACACCCCCTCAAATCTGTACCCAGGAAGCGATAAAACGTCATTTGCACTTGTGAACCATGCTTCGGTGTATGCGAGTATATCAAATCTGTGATTTAGAGAATGCAGAGCTGCCTGTATTTCAAACACCTTATTTTTCAGGCTTCTAGTATTGACATGAAAAACTGACATCCTGTCAGTTTCACGAACCCGACAACTGCGCACAACTGAATTGAAAGATAAAGCATCGTAGTAAAAGGGCGGGGTTTGTGATGCCATGGTAGGAAGAAAGGAAGGAAGAACAGATAAGCAAGACTGAGGAACAGCGGCGCCCATTTAGATTATCTTTTCGAGGTCGGCATCATATGCAACCTGTATTGCCGGTTCACTACTACATATGCGCACAAACAGCTTCCCATTGCTGTGCCAGACGTATTCATACTGCTTCTTTGTAGCCTTTGCCCTCATCAACCACATTAGCCTTTTGTTTTGCGCTGTTAAATTGTCAAGAAAGTATATCGTAGACTTACATTGCCTCATAGTTTGCCTCATTGCCATCCATTCATCCTTCACTACACGCGACGAAAAACTAACCAGCACTGGTGGGGTTTTGCCACGTTTAGTTGGCAGTCTATGGAGGCCTTCTACGTCTTGTTTAGACAGCTGAGGCAGCTATAAGTCCTGTGCAATAGCATTCATCCTTTGGAACAGATTTTCATTTTGAACCTGTACAAGACCATGTACTTCTAAATTATTCCTTCGACAATATTGTTCCAGGCTGTTTATTTGCCGTCGTAGCTCTACTACCTCCCGATCCGTGTTCTTCGGCTCAACCTTTTCAACTCTTTCCTTTAAAGCAACAATCTCAGTTGACTGAAGCTCCATTTCTGCTAGTACCTTATCGTACTGATCTGAAAGATGCTGGACACACTTTTCCATACTTTCCACAGTTTCTTTGACCTGGAAAAGGACATACAGCTTCTGTTTGATTTCGGGCAGTTCAGAAAGCTTTTTGTTGATTTCTATTAGCATCTTTTCAGTTAGGGACTGCTCATTCTGTGCCTGCTTTATTATTTTTGGAGGGCCTCGAGCAGCTGAGATTACACATGTCTGACATCTCCAGCTTTTTTAGCAGTGTCTGCCATTGCTTTCTAGCCTCTCTTATTAGCACCAGAACAGGTGCCCAAATGACAACCATAACCGCATTCTGAACAGGTAAGGCCACCTGTTGGAGGTGACTGATTACAAACCAGACATTTATCAGAAGTAGAATAAGCTTCGACCTGTTTTATCCGATAAGGAAGGTTGTTTTATAATAATGCCGAATAGCACTTTTTCAGATAAAGCCTCAGCAGCTATTGAAAAGAATTTTAGACCTGTGAAACTGAAGCCTTCTGTAGTAAAACAACGAGCTGTCGATCTCCTGTTGAAACATAATCTAGATAAGGTAGCTTCCAGTGTTAAAAAGGCTAAATTGCTCACCTTAGAATTATTTTTATCGGTGAAAACCCATAAGCCAGAAATTCCTTTTCGCTCGATTGTATCAGAGTCAGGGACTTGTCAAGTTTGTGTAGCTAGCTATTTACAGAAGTGCTTAACATCCTTAAGTTTTCCTGACCCCTTCCGTGTACGTAATTCTCAGGCTCTAGTTCAGTTGTTAACAGAGGAAAATCCTGGCCACTGCACAGCGTTTAGCATGGATGTAGAGGATCTGTATTACTCGTTGCCCCATAAAGGTTTATTAAATTGCGTGAAAGAATGTATTCAAGAACAAGGGCAAGAGTCCGGTTTCATAGATAGATGCGGAGTTTACATAGGTACCTTTCTAGAAATTCTTTCCATGTACTTAACGTCAACGATAGTTGGATACAGAGAAGGCGTGTTTGTGCAAAAATCAGGAATTTGTATAGGTTCAAAGGTCGCCCCTATTCTAAGTGATCTGTACTTGAGCAAGTTTGACTGCCGTTTAAAAGAGGCGTTAGGGGACCGCATCATCAGGGTATTTCGGTATGCGGACGATTACCTGGTACTTTCTAGTAAGAGTGATTTTGAATCAGTCGTCACCTATGTAAGCGATCAATTTAAACTTAATGGAGATGGTCTAAGGTTCACGAAAGAACTACCGGAGAGAAACGTAATACAGTTTTTAGATATCTCGTTGTCATTTGAGCAGAATCACGTGTGTTGGCAGTATTCCCCTAGAGCATCTAAGCCGTTGTTAAACTTTGACTCCAAGCATTCCAAAGTAGTAAAAAACGGAATAGCCTTGTCCTGTTTAAAGTCAGCCCTATCAAAGTCGTGCGTGCACCGTTTGACCATTAGCTTTAATGCGCAGGTCGAGCGCCTTTTAGATGCAGGTTTCCCTAGACTAGCCATAGCCACAGTAGCAGAACGTCTTAAGAAGTCGATTTCGACCGGAACTAAAGCTGTAGCAGAGAGTAACATTAACAAGAAAAAGGTCGTGAGCATTCCGTATATCCACGCAGTTTCGCACAGGCTTAAGAAAGTAGGAAGTAAATATGGGGTTAATGTTGTGTTTACGGCTCCCAATAAGTTAGGAAGGGTTTGTGCTGCCGTGCATAGAAGAAATGAGCAGATGGAAGGTAAGAAGCGAACAGATATCTGTCCGGTTAAGCACTTAGCCAAGAACAATTTCACCGACTGTCGCATGGGTGTGGTGTATAAGATTCCTTTTAGCTGCGGACGTTTTTTATGTAGGACAAACCGCGCGTTGTATTAATCAAAGACTAATTGAACACAGAAGGTCGCTATCAGGTGGGACGCCGTCCAATCTATCCTTGCACTGCGAGGTCTGTAGCTGCATGCCCGAGTTAGACAAAACCGAGATCCTGTACAGGCATAGGAACGAAGATACGCGTTTATTGGTTGAGGCCTGGCATATTAGTATTAGTGGAAGTGCATGCGTGAGTCAACCGTCGATTATCTTAAACAGAGAGGAGATAGAATGTCTTAGCAGTTGTCTATCGCGTAGAACGGCACGTGTAACAGTATGACAGGTGGCGCTACCATTCCGAGCATGCGCAGATAAGCTGTGTGTCTTCTTTCTTTTTCGCCTCTGTGCTGTGCTTCAGTTGTTAGTCGGCGTTCGTGGTGTTCACTGCTCTTCTTGTGTCCGTGTCCTGCACGCCTCTTCTTTTGATTATGGAATGTTACCAACTCGCTCAACTTTCTGTCCTTTAGAATTAGCAATTGCACTTACGAAGGAAAACACGTGCGGTACGGAAGCAACAGTACAAACTCAAGTGCAGGCACACGCACCTTTGTCTGTGCACACAAAATAAATCAACAGTGGAATATCGAACGTATAAGTAAGGTCACAAGGGTTACAAGAACTTGCAATGCACATGCGGCAATATCAGCAATACACATAGCGTTGGCAGCGGCAGCAGTGCAAAAACATGTTCACCTTAATCAGAACAAAAAGAAATCCACGCTAACGTGAAAAAATTGATGCAATGATCTTAAGTACGCGTGTGCGCACAGGCTGCCGCCGCTGCCAAAGTGTGAGAAACGCCCGCCAAGAACCAAGAAGCCTGAAAAAAATACAGGGATGGCATGAACAGGACACCGCCATGCCATCTGTACCACACTCAACAGCATGCAGACTACTACATGCATACATGCCAAACTTAAGTATTGTCCCCCAACGTAGGAGATACCGCACTTCCAGCTGGTGAACAATGGCCCTTATGTACACAAAAATCCTTGAGACAGCTGAACACACCCAGCGTAACCTAAGACTTACTGGTTGGTCAACCGCTGCATTAAATTCTGAATAAGGAGGTAGTTAGGGGGTACACCAAATGACAGATGGTATAAGGCATGCGGCAAGGGCACAGTGAGGAGAACCAGACAGCACAAATGGCAGCTACCAGAGGGCGCAAATGTGGCAGAAAATAAGGCAGACACAATAAGTACAACAACGGTGATTAATGCTCGTGATTCAGTGCAGCTCTTACTAACAGGCTTTTGATTTAATGAGGCAACTAATAGTGAAACGCTTTACAAAAATAAATATGCGTATATAAACCTGATTTATTCCACGTTGTAAATGGAATTACTCAACATATACTTAGAAGTGACCTTGTTTCTTAAACGAGAAAATGTGCTGTGCAACATTCAACGTAATTTATTAATGGATTCACATTCAACTTGAATATAACCCCATTGAGGCAAACGTACCCTTAATAGTCCCATGACACCAAAATTTCAAAAGCCAGATGTTTGAGTCAATTCTTTGTCCTGCATACGAAGGCAACACTCACCGAGCGTTAGTGGCGAACGTTGCCTCGAAGTGATTTTAGTATGGCTTGAAACTAAGCGGGAATGCTCATCTGAGCTTCCAGCATCTCGCGCCATCTCCACTCGTATGACATGGTTAGTGGCCCATCTGTGATGTGTCACTGTTGTAGGCATACATCGTCGATGTCACAGAGAGAAACGGCTGTGCAGCGCCATGGGGTACCAAGAAGCGTATTTTTCTGCTTCCTCTCCGTGTTGTTCGCTCCAGCGTACGTTGCAAACGCGCTATGGTTCGGCGTCTCAACCTGCGTGCATGCTATGACAAGTGGCGTACGGTTGTTCAGGACGCACGGAGCGAACGAGGGATGAACACGTAGGCTCCGCACTGCCGAAGGCAGGCTCCACGGGCACCCGCGCACTTGGGCATGTATGTACGATGGGAATATACACCTTCATTATCAGGTACAACACAGACGATTACGCATAGCCCTCCTTATTCTACAGAAATATTGCAAATAAAACTGTAACTTCTCTAGCGTAACCGCACCACAACAGCTCGCCATCGCTGACGACTTCGACCGGTAGGCAAGGCTAGGCAGACGCGCGCGTTAGTGACGACGCTTTCGAGGCAAGTGCGAGCTCGTCGCATGAAACGTGTTGTTACCACCACGATGATCATTTCTACCCATAGATCTTATGTTAACACGTTTGACCAGCTTTTATGAACACTTCAACGTGGCTAATAACGCTGGTAACAAAGGGACCTAGTTCCATGATGCGTCCGGAGCCCCTGTTTAGCTAAATGCCTTTGCATTCGTGTTCCAGATAACTCGAGTGTTTTGGAAGCAGGCGCAGCATTGCAAATATAAATGCCCCATTTCAAGCATAACATTAAACAATGATGATTTATTTCGTATGAGAAGCAAAATGTGGTCAATATTTGCCGCGCCGTGGTCAGCAGTGGTAGGGAAAATGGATCGGTGGCCTAAAAAGCGTCGCGAAACTAACCGGCGGCCAGCGGCACGTGTTACAGGTCACGCGTTGCCAGCGCTACCGTTGGCTGTGGCTATCTGATGGTTCGAACACGGACGACGTGGACGACGATAAAAATCTGCCCGGCAGAGCGTCGTCGACTCTGCCACTGACGGCCGACAACGTGATGCAAAGCGAGTGCGGTGAGCAGACGAATTCATCAACTGGGCTGAGGCTGGCGCTCTCCGCAACGTCACCGAATCTTGAGCTCACGTGATCAGTGTGTGCGCTTAGCTCCGACAGCCGCCCCGCTAGCCCCACGGCGCTAGTTTCTTCAGTATTTGTCACGGGTGTCGAAGCTTCATTAAAATTCAATAAAATTAACGACGCCCGGATGAAGTAGACGTCACGTTGGAGAATTTGCGGCTTCATGTGATGAATAAAGACTGTTCTGCTCATTACAGCATAAAAGTCGCCAACAAAAAATTGGATGTCATGAAGTAGCTTCAGTTTGACAGCTTGTACAGGTGCGCATGCAATTATTTATTTGACATGCTATGCAATATACGCTTGCAGAAAAATCAGCATCTGCGCCTTATACTCTTTACTCTAGCACTTGTCTTTTGCAAGGGCAAGACACGACTATCCCAACAGGATTCTTAGCAGCAATTAGGTGATAAATGCTTGACCTACTATCTGTTAAAAATACCTGTGGGTTCTGGCAGTGGGCTGAGCCCTGCACATTGGCATAGAAACTTCCCAGGCCGCACAGATGCTCGGGCCAATATTGTTTTTTGATGAATTACGAAGGCCCAATGAAGACCCTATGATGCCACTCATAAGCCAGCATTGGAAATGCCATCTATTAGGGCTTCCAGTAAAGGTCCATCGTAACCAATACTGGTTTCAATATTGGTTCTTCCATCCTATAAGAAACGAAATGTGTGCCACAATTGCCAGTCAAGTTACATTATTGGTGGGGAAGGCGAAAGGATGGTAATGATGGGTCAGTTTCCACATAGTCCTATCAATATTGGTTATGTAAAGGCGGCAGCCTGTAAATATTGTCAAACCAATCTCACTGCATCGCCATTGTTGGACTTCCAATGTTCCGTGTGGGACAATATTGTCCACACACAAGAGTTGTAGCATCAGTATTGGTAACATTGGCAAGTACAGAAGATATATCAGGAATAAAGGTAATTCCAGTTTTACCAATATGAAGGGACCACTATATAGAGTCAATGCCCCAAATGAGTATAGAAAAGTCAGTGTGTTTGTATTCAGTTCAGGAAAAATTCTCTCGATAATTTACGCAATTGTTTATTTGTGCAACCTCTACCTATGTGTGTGTGAAGTAGTCTAGAACTTGCACACTGCATCTTCAGCAAACTACATCTACAGGATCATCACATCGTCGAAAATGCCAAGCAGCATATGTTCGTGGCTAGCACGCTATTTTATCGGTTTTCATAGCAATATTTGTAATGAAAGTAGGTTCTATAATGTCCAGTTGTTCTAGCTGGTTTCGCCAATACAGTACAGCCAATGCTGCTTGCGAGACAATATTGTCCCGACGTAAATATTTTCGTGCCTATGTCGTTCACATTCGGAAGTACATCCGACATATTGAAAGCAATCATTTCTTTTTCAGATGAAACAACTGTAGTATATACAGTGTGTCCCAATTAGGTCGCAGCACGATTTCTAAAAAAGCACTCGTGTCACTCGAAGAAAGCCTAGTGCCTATTATTTATGGTACAGTGGAGCAGCCGCGAGGCATT
The DNA here is from genome assembly GCA_013339685.2 of Hyalomma asiaticum. Classification (NCBI taxonomy): domain Eukaryota; kingdom Metazoa; phylum Arthropoda; class Arachnida; order Ixodida; family Ixodidae; genus Hyalomma; species Hyalomma asiaticum. The sequence goes on along the minus strand of CM023491.1, from coordinate 70,518,011 downwards.
GTTTCGTTATTAGATTTAATTACGTAATTGTAATAAATATATCATTAGAGAAGTACTGTTCTAATTATCGAAGTGTTAAGAGGCCATTGTAGTCAGCCACGTGGGGCATCTAAGTGAACTATTTTCTGCGATGTACTAATGGCGTACTCATTGTTTTCTGAATGATAAACGATCCTTCAGAAATATGAAAAGTACCACGTGACAGCGATCTCAGCCGCACCGTAAAGCAGCGCCCTCAAACATGCTGATTGAACGCGATCGATTTGCCTATCACACATCCTAAGAGACAGCATGTCACCTTGGTATTGGTATGGAAGCAGCAGCAAGCTTCGCGGATTACCAACGATTCCTTCCAGTTAATTATAGTCATACTCCTTATCCGTCTCTTACGACTTACTGATCCACTTGATAAGAATGGCCTTAGGTCGCTGAAAATAAGGTAGGTAGACTCCCCAATATTGGCTGCTGAAAATAACGCAGTTGGACGCCCCACGTGGCCGAATACAACTGCCTCATTGACTCTTCCATGATCAGAAAAGTAGTTCTTCAATTACATATTTAATTACAATAACGTAATGGAAAGTGATTAACGGAAACTACTCACGGCTACTCCACTATACTAGGAACGATATGCACTAGGCTTTATTCGAGTAATGCGGGTGTTTATTTAAATCGTGCTGCGTGATAATTCGGACACCCTCTACATATATAACAAACCTACCGCATGCGAGTGCACACGAGGACGCTAATTATGCGAGTGTACACACACACACACGCATATATGTATGTCGTGTGCATACGCGCAATCAGCGCTCACACGTAATTTCTGCACTTTCAACTTTACGTAGGGTTTACGCAAAAATATTGCTCCCTTCCTCTCTGTATCAGACCGGGCTCTCGCGCATGTGCGCACATACTGTTTGTCACCTCTTTCCTTGCTTCTCCCTTCCCCTCGCTGCCCACGCAGCTACATAAGCGATACGAATAAACGAACAGTGTTCATTCCTTGCTCAGTAACGTGTGGCCTCGCTTCATTGCGTCGAACGCGATACATGGTGTCAGAAGGGTTTGCCTCGGCAGCAGAATGGATGTCGTCAAGCCCCCGGAGCCGCTGCAGCTTTCCGGAAACCTGAGAAGAAACTGGCTGCAGTTTAAACAAAAGTTGGAGCTCTTCTTCACTGCCACGTCGTCAGAAAAGCCACGGACAGAAGCTGTGAAAGCGGCAATACTCCTCAGCGCCGCAGGTGATGATGCCCTGGACGTGTATAAGAACTTCGTGTTTGCCGAAGGTGAGAGCAAAGAAGATTGTCAAACGTTGGTCAAAAAGTTTGATGAGTACTGTGTCCTGCAGGGCAATGAAGTTTATGAAAGGCACGTGTTTCGCCTTCGAGTACAGGATGAGGCAGAACCGTTTGAGAGATTTTTGAGGGACCTCAAGAAGCAAGCGAAACTCTGCAACTTCGGAGAGCTTGAACGATCCATGATAAGAGACGAAGTGGTAATTGGGATCCGCGATAAAAAGCTCAGAGAATGCTAAGCGAGAAGGACCTTACATTGCAGAAAGCTGATCAAATGTGTAAAGCAGCTGAAGAATCTGCGCAGCAAAATGCAGCGTGGTCGAAAGAAACCCTGCAAGTTGAGTACACTAGAAGAACTGAACAACGCAGCAAAAGGCACTCTCGATGTCGTCAGTGCGGAATATTTCACGCTTCAGAAGATTGTCCGGCTCGGGGAAAGTTTTGCTACGCGTGCAAGAAAAAGAATCATTTTGCGGCGTGTTGCACAAGTCGCAAGGTTGACCAAGTGGACGATGCACGAGAGGCCGATGATAATTTCGATATCTTGAATATCGGCGTATGCGGCGTAGCTGATGGTACTGGAGCAGACTGGACAGTGCGCGGCGAGATAGCCGGCAAAGAATTTCGGTTTAAAGTAGATACTGGCTCACAAGCCAACCTACTACCTTTGTCTGTGTTCAGGCGTGCCAACCGAGCAACGGAGCCAAGAAGGAGCACTGCAGTTCTAACGGCATATAATGGAAGCATTATCAAGCATGTGGGAGTCTCAACAGAAGTCCTGAAGTTGAACAGCCAGGAACGTCGCGTTACATTCTTTATTGTGAAAAAAGGTCGCAATGCCATTATTGGTCTCAAGGCATGTCAGGAATTCGGACTGATTCCAACAGTGAATGCGGTAAATGCAAGCGGACAAGACGCTCCCCAGCTGGCTTTTCCCCTCCTATTTCAGGGAACAGGCTGTGTAAAGCGAGAGTACAAGATGGTACTGCGACCGGATGCCGTTCCAGTGGTGCAGCCTGCCCGGAGAATACCATTGGCGATGAAAGAGCAACTTCGCGAGGAGCTGAACCGCATGGAAAGGGCCTCTATCATTGTCAAAGTGGACGAGCCTACCGACTGGGTAAGCCCTTTAGTTGTAGTAAAAAAAAGATGGTCGTCTTCGCGTATGTATGGACCCAAGGGCCGTAAACAAAAGTACAATGCGCGAACATTATCCTATGCCATCTCGGGAGGACATCGAAAGTGAAATCTCGGGCGCTAAGCACTTTTCCCGACTAGACGCAAACGCAGGCTTCCATCAGATACCGTTGGACGAGGCTGTCACGCGTGTGCACCTTCACAACGCCCTTTGGTCGCTACCGGTTCTTGCGGATGCCATTCGTAATTTCTTCAGCGAGTGGTCTTCCAGAAAACATTAACAGAAATTTTTGAAGGCCTGACCGGAGTGCGCGTGTATATTCACGATATACTAATCTGGGAGCACTCGATAGAACAGCACAATGAACAGCTTAAAGCCGTACTAAACCGTGCAGAGCAAGCCAGGATGACGTTCAATGCCCAAAAATGTGTATTTTGCGTGCCAAAGATAACATTCCTTGGTGACCTGATCAGCGAAAGTGGTGTCCGCCCCAGCCCAGACTTGATCGAGAGCATACATGCTATACCGGAACCAAAGGATAAACAGGAAGTTCGCAGAATGTTGGGCGTTGTAAATTACTTCCGCAAGTATCTGCCATCACTCAGTGACAGGACGTCACTACTTCGGGGCCTTTTGAAAGAAAATGTAGTGTTCGAATGGACATCAGCGCATGCGCATGAGTGGGCTCAGACTTGCGAAGCACTGACAAACCCACCGCTACTTGCACTTTTTGATGCAAAGAAAGAAGTAAAGGTAACTGCAGACGCCTCTAAAATCGGGATTGGTGCCGCATTGCTGCAAAAACATGGAAACGACTGGCGCCCGGTCACGTACGCATCGCGTGTTCTGAGCGACAGTGAAACACGCTATGCTCAAATTGAAAAAGAGGCGCTGGCGATAGTTTTTGCATGCGAAAAGTTTCACCAGTTTGTCTATGGCCGCAGGATCCTTGTCGAAACTGACCACAGGCCTCTGATTTCAATGCTGCTTGCAGACATGCTGTCCCGTACTGCCACGCAGCCTGGGGGCGCTGATGAAGCGGAAGACATGGAGGTCCACGCAATTCAGGTCGTTTCAAACCTGGTAAGCAGTCGAACAAAGCAACGACTTCAAGAAGAGACGCGCGCAGACCCGTATTTAAGCAGCGTTGTTGATCGATTAAAAGCAGGAGCGACGATTCAAGGGGAACTAAAGCCATTCGCATTGGAGCTATCGGCAGTGGACGGCGTACTGCTTAAAGGAAGCAAGATTGTCGTGCCAAAAACCATGAGAGCAGAAATTCTGGGGCGAATACACGAGGGTCACATGGGGCAGAACAAGTGTAAGGCCAGGGCACGCAGGCTAGTCTTTTGGCCAGGCCTCGGTAGTGAAATTGAGAACCTAGTACGAAAATGCCAAGTGTGTCAAAAATACGCCTACAGCCAGCCGAGTGAACCCCTGCTACGACGGCCCACACCGAAACGAGCGTGGTATCGGGTCGGAATTGACTTGTTTCAGTTTGCAGGGGACTCTTATGTCGTGGTGTATGACGACCAGTCGAACTTCCCAGATGTTGAAAGACTGGTGGGCACGACAGCCGCGGAAACGATTTCGAAGATATCTGCCGTATTTTCTCGCTATGGCATTCCAGCGCAAGTCTGCACTGATAATGGGCCACAATTTTCGTCGAGCGAGTTCGCTGCCTTTGCAAAACGGTATGACTTCGAACATGTAACATCCAGCCCCAATTTTCCCGCTCAAACGGCTTAGCGGAATAGGGCGTACAGATTGTGAAACGAATTCTCAAGAAAACTACGGAGGGTCGTGAGGATTTTTGGCTGGGCCTTCTGGCTTATCGATCTTCTCCCTTAGAAGATGGACGGTCGCCCGGAGAGTTGCTGCAAGGTCGTCGTCTTCGGTCAACGGTTCCAGAGTTCAACGCCGATGGCGAGTGCCCGGTATCAAAACACCGGCAATCACTTCAGGGTAAGCCGCTATCACCCCTGGCTGCAGGCAACGTTGTTCGGATCAAGAACGGGAACTGGTCTTGCAAAGCAACGGTACTTAAGGAGGTGGCGCCGCGTTCATATCTGGTGAATACGGAAAACCACAGGCAGCTGAGGCGAAATCGACATTTGCTGCGAACACACGAACGCTGCGCAAACGAGAACGCATATGAGAGCGGTCTGGAAGACTGAGCCGCCCGATAGCGTAGGACCACCCGTCGAAGGCTTGGAACCAGGAAACGGCCCGGACCCCGCAGCGGCGGCTGATCCACAAAGCACCAGGCTTCCTGAAGAAACAGGGCAAACAGAATCACCGAGACACCCATCTGAATTGACACTTCGTCGGTCCACGAGATCCCGGACAGAACCGAAACGCCTTCGCTACGATGAAAACTTTCGTCAGCTGTGCTAGTGAATTTTTGTCTCTTTGCTGCATCTTTGGTTGCTTGGTGCTATGATTACAAGCAAGTGTCTCAACTGTATGAAGAAAAGATGTATCAGATCGGGCTCTCGCGCATGTGCGCACATACTGTTAGCCACCTCTTTCCTTGCTTCTCCCTTCCCCTCGCTGCCCACGCAGCTACATAAGCGATACGAATAAACGAACAGTGTTCATTCCTTGCTCAGTAACGTGTGGCCTCGCTTCATTGCGTCGAACACGATACATGAACATTGCGTCGACCGCGATACATGCCATGGTCTCGTCGAACGCGAGACCATGACACCCAAGTCTTCGAGCGCAGGTTACCGCTGTCCTTTTTCAGTATTGTGTGTTCGGCAGTCCAGACTTCGCCATAGCCTGTCGCATTTTGGTTGTTTAGTAGCCACATGTTGGCGATATCTACAAAACTGCCGATTAACTGGGAGCTGTGCCGCCACAAAGACTTCGACACATGAACATGAGTCATCCTTGATACTTGAGTTTGGAGACGCCGCTGACAGCATCAGTGACGACGATACCGAGTCAAACATCCGGCTTTCTACTGATTCTTGAATGTAGCCCACGAATGAATTTGACACGTTCTGTTGTGTAAAAGCTACCTTCGTTTTAGGGATAAAGAACCTTAGGGCTGAACCTTGTCTGCCGTCCCTTGCCGTAGCCATGCTCTGGTTTGCGTGGAGTCTGCTAGAGGCGCTACGGTGCGCAGATGCGAGCATCCGCTTTGAGTGGAGACCGCTAGAGGCACTGTGGTGCATAGAGCTCCTATAGGAAATATACAGGAGAAATTCAGTATGTGGAATGGGAAGGTATGGCGAGTAATGGTAGAATGGAGGTCGTCGATTTGGATAAAGGGTTTAGGCAGAGATGCCCGTTGTCCCACTATAATTCATGCTTTACGTGAGGAGAATGGAGAAAGCAATATTCGTTTTAAGCTGTCGCACAGACAGGCAGGTATAGTGGTAGAACAAAAGCTCCCCGGGTTGTTTTATGCAGACAATATTGTGCTATTCGCAGACAGTCGAACAGATTTGCAGGGTCTGGTTAATATATTGCTACGGCACATACGCGAGTGTGTTTCAAGGTTGGCCCAAAGAAGACGACGGCAAAGTGATAACCGAACGCGGGCTGTTCTTGCTGTGCACGGTTATGGTTGAGCTTGTAAATACAGTTGTATATAGCCTTATTTGTGCGTAACATCATGCTGGAGGTGCTAGGTGGTCGGGAAAGTGAAGATTTAGGACTAAAATTTAGTGTGACAAAATGCGGTTGGATGATATTCAGTGACAGCAACGATCAGACCATATCAATACAGGCCGAGGGGACACCCAGAGTACGAGAGTACAAATACCTCCGGATATGGATAAATCATGGGAATAGATACATAGAACTACAAGAAAAAGCTATGATAGTTAAAGGAAAGAGGAATTCCGCAATAGTGAAGCATAGAGCGCTGTGGGGTTACAAGAGGTACGAGGTAATTCGCGGTTTGTGGAAAAGTGTAATGGTGCCAGGACTTACATTGGAAAACTCAGTTGTGTGCATGTCAGAGGTAAAATCGGGGCTGGACGTGAATCGGAGGACGGTCAGACGTCTCGCATTGGGGTTACGTCTCCATGGGAACACCACAAATGAGGCTGTTAAGGGGGATATGGGATGGTCTGACTTTGAGGGAAGGGAAGCTCGGACTAAAAATAGGTACGAACAGAGATTAAGGATTATGAAAGAAAGTAGATGGGCAGCGAAATTATTCAGGTATTTGTGTAGGAAGAACGTTGACTCACAATGGAGGAAGAGAACTAGGAGGCTTACCAGTAAGTACACAGCCAGTAACGAAATGAATGGGACGAAAAAGAGCGTTAAGAGCATGGTCATAGCGGCGGAGAAATCGTGTTGGATAACAGAAATTGAGACGCCGGTATTGAACAACTACTGAAAAAAGAAAGATGAAATCAAGAGTTAAAACTTTTACGATAATTCAAAGGGAAGCACTTTACTGCTTGAAGCAAGGTCCGGTTTATTTATTTATTTATTTATTGAGCTCTGGCGGTTGCCTGAGAACCCGAAGTTAGAGAGGTTAATACAATAAAGAAGAGGATACATGTACGTGCTGTGGAAAAGGAGGAAACGACAGATCATATTCTGACTGAATGTACAGATGTCCACCCAGGTGTAGCTTTAGACAATACTCTACAGGAGGCCATCGTTTCAGGGGTAGCACGGGAAAGCTGAACATGTCGGCGATAGAGATAAGGAAAAGGCGCTTAGAGTATTTGTGGCGCAAAGGTATGGAGCAAACAGAAGCGCAAGGTAGTTCAGTTAAGATTGATGCATCACAGCGGAACGATAATAGATAAAATAGGTAGGCGAGGAAAAAAATTAGTTGTGAAAATATATATGATTCCGGAAAATAAATGTTGGCATAGGAGGAGGAGGAAACAACTTTATTTTAAAAGTCCGGCGAGTTGTTTAGGGATTCGGGCGAATATCCCCTCCTAGGTGTCGTCCACGAGCCCTTGAGCTCTGGCGGCTTCCTTGGCCCGCTGGATGGCCCCAGAGTTCGTCCTCGAGGTCGAAGCTGAGCAGTGCAGCCTGCCAGCGCGTTCGGTGCGAGGCTGCGTCCCCGTCTCGAACCCCACCTCCCTCGCACTCCAATAACATGCGTTCTAGGGTTGCCCTGGCTTCGCAAAACTTGCAGCTTGAAGAATAAAGACCTGGGTAACAGAGATTTAAGATCACGGGGTTCGGAAAAGTTCGTGTCTGCAGCTGTCGCCACATGACCGCCTGTTTCTTGTTGAGCTTTTCGTGTGGTGGTGGAAATATTCACCTGGCCAATCTGTAGTGCTGCGTGATGTCCCTGAAACTGGTGAGGCGATCCTCCCACTCCCTGCTCGACGTCGCAGCGGCGATGTTGACGGTGGCGGCTCGGTCCGTAAGCCCTCGAGCCGCCGCGTTCGCCGCCTCATTCCCGGCGAGCGAGTTGGTGTGTGCGGGCGCCCACAAGATGTAAACGTCCCTATCCTCGTTTTTTCATGCAAGTAGGATTCGTAACGCCTCAGGGGAGACGCGGCCGTTGGCGAAGTTGCGGACTGCTGTCTGCGAGGCGCTAATGACGACGTCGGCCGCGGTGGTGGCCACCGCGAGTGCGATAGCCACTTCCTCCGCCGTCTCCACGCGATCTGCGCGTACCGTGACGCTCGTGATGGAAGCGCTTTTGTGATCTATTACCGCGGCTGCGAAGCCGCGCCTGCGCGCGTATCTGGTCGTGTCTACCAACACCGTGTCTTTAGTGTTGCCGTACTCCCTTTGGATATCCTGGACTCTTTTTTCTCTCCTACCTAGGTGGTTTACTGGATGCATGTTCTTCCGCAATGTAAGGACGACTAACCCATCCCTGACATTACGTGCTGCGTCGAGTTTGATGCCGTGTTGAGTGTGATACCCAATTCCCCACTTCTCTTGCATGTATCTGCCCGTCGTGCTTTTGGAAAGGCGTTCATATTGCACTATGTTCAGCGCCTCTATCAACTCGCCCAGCATATTGTGTAGACCTAGATTTAGTAACGCATTCGTGTTTGTAGTGATCGGGAGCCCTATCGCCTCTTTGTAAGCCTTTTTGATTAAGCCATCCAGCTTCGTCACGACCAGCGTGGTAACGGCCGACGTCTCCCCCGTGGAGCCACCGTAGGGCGTGTAGCCCGATAATTTTGCCTTCCCGTTAGTTTCTTATAATATTATGATGTCCGGACGTTCTTTATTGATCAGGTATTGCTGTAAATGACACTTTTTTTTCGTGTAACCCCTGCAATTCCATTGCCAGATTGTGTACGTGTCGGTAGCCATGATACTATTACGGTTTGCCGGCGATCTCGCTCGTCTCTGTTACCGCAGGCCTGCTGTAAGGTTTTGCAGTCATCCTAATGGTACCGCAACTGCTGACTTCCGAGCCACTCGTAGGAAGACTGACTGCCGCCGATAATTTCGCTTCAAGCTCTCCCACGCGCGTTTGCATCGTGCCTAACTGCTGCTGTATCATTTTTTTCACTTGGTTACAGCGCAACATAGACGAGGACACTAGAAGGAAATGAACAACACGGTAGGGATGGTCTATTAAATTTTTTAATCGATTAATCGTTAATCGTTCGTCGATTGAGCCTTTCATCGATTAATCGCTTTTGCTGTGATGTTTTAATCGATTAATCGATTAATCGACATTTTTTATAGTTGCTTGAAAAATGATGCCTTGTCGTATGAGAAGCATTACTTGTGTTTGATATAGACACAAGTATGTATACGACGCGCTAGAGATCGCATATGAGCATTAGCAGCTGCGTGAAAATTCGCACTTTCTCCCACTGAATACAGGGAGCCCGTCGTCTTTGGATGATGTCAAGGATCGGAAATTCCGTGCGTTGCCATGATCCACGGACAATTCGGCAGCAGGTCGTATTTCCTCGAAGTCTGCCTACTAGAGCGAACCGAAATCGGAGGTGCTTTCGGCGACCACACTGGTTGGAAAGTCGCACCGGAAACGTGCAGTGTCGCCGAGGGTGAGAAAATGCCAAGAAAGGTAAAAACGAAAAAAGAGACGAGGACGAAAGGAAAGTTAAAGACGCTCGCTCTTGTAGGGACGGCAACATTACTCGTTTTGTCCGTTATGTATTGTGGAAGCCCCCGGTAATACTATAACTGACGTGATCTCTTCCTTGAGGTCACTCATGTGAGATTGCACGGCAACGTACTGGTCTCAAACAGGCCATCAGTGCAGGCATCTGCGGGCAATTCGCGACTCCATCTAAATGCTCGCCACCTAGCGGACGCTCCTGGAACCAGCCGATCCAAGGTCGACTTCGAAGCGCGGCATGGTATCGCATTACTGCGCGCTGTAAAACAGCTCTGTAGTTCTTTAATCGACGCCATGCCGCCTGGAAGCATCCCGAAAAAGAAATAATCCTCATCAAAAGACTTTTGTTGCGTGCCTGAGTGCGTGTCATCGCGACGCAAAGACAGTAACACGTCGTTTCATCGGTTCCTCCGAAAGAAGCAGACGACGCTTCGCGCAGAGCAACATGGATTAGGAACTTGCGCATCGGCAAGAAGGTGACGGGAATTATGCTAGCTTGGTCCAGGCACTTCACTCGCGACGATTTCTTCCTCCCTGGTGAGTACACAGATTGTGTGTGCGCGCGTTTATTATCATGCGCGCTTTTCGAAGAGCCAGAGTGTAGTTTAGGCAAGCGCGTGAACAAAATAGCGACATCGTTTATACGTGTATATCTGGTAACGTTTTCGGAGTGTGCCTGTGCTCAACTTGAACCGCGGTAACATTATTGCTCAAGTGTGTAAATTTGTCCGCATGCATTGTAGGAAGTAGATATAGAGCGAACGCTTGCCTTCGCTCGCCGCATTCGTCCCATGCGCGCGCTGCGCCTCGTAGTTTGTTTGATGGCTATGGAAGTAATGTGTAATGGTTTAACGTAGCGCGTTTGCATTTCGAGTTCATCTGGTGACAATTCAGGATTTATTGCGCTCGTTCCAACTTTTGAGCCCTCGACTTGTTCACCGCGCCTCTAAGTTTGTCTTCCGGCACCGCGCATAGAACTGCACTCTCTTAACACGTTTATAAGGGACACATTTGTACTCAATGGAGCAACGCCGCGCACAAGTGCTTGCATCTTTCGGAAAGGCCTGCTACGAATGAACACGCACCTGCCTTCTTCAACTTCAGTCTCGCTGGAAAGGCTCTTTATCCTTAAGAAAATCTGATGCGGGTCTCCGAACAAGTGCTGCGTTTGAACGCACAGCGCGATTATTTCCGCTGTTTCGCCGCTCAAATCTATTAGACCGACTAATATCAGATGTTCGGTAGCCAGAACCCTTTTGCATTCGACGAAGCATCGTGATTCGATCCAGCAATCAAGAAACTTTAGCACAGCGCTAAGCGGAAGCACGGGCGTGAACCTGGATATAGAAGCCATCTTTGTTTTTCTCAGCAATGTTGCCAGGTGAACCACTTTTTCTGGAGTTGCGAATAGAGTGGCACGCATTTTTCCGCCCGGCTAGAGTAAACGGCAGTTGTGCCAGTATACTGCAAAGGCTTCACCTGATCACCGACTTAAATCGGCGCTACTTAATCGCGCGTACAGCTCGAACTGTGAATGCTGTCTAATGTATCAGAGATTAGAACACATAGTATTTCGCGACTGTCCCCCATTCGTGCCACAGCAGTAGACGGCGGCCTCTAGGGTGGCTGACATGGGAGTACAAGCAATAGATGAAAGCTGTATTTCACTCGAAATAGGCGACCATACAGAATTACCAAATGCTACAAGGTCATTTTTTCAATAGAAATGGACTGGATTCTAGGCGTTCGGTATACCAATGGGCAAGGTCTCGGATTATGAAAAGCGACTATTCAACTTAAATGAAGTTAAAGTGGCTTCTTTCCATTATGGGGCTATAAGACCCTTTTCATAATCCTCGAGTTCGTTTGCCTGCACAGCATATTCGCCCAAGTAATGGCGGCCCCTGTCACGTTTCAAGTGGAGGCGAGGTCCCAGTTACATGTGCTGGGGTTTGACTATTATGAGTGTTTATGTCAAGAGAGCTGACTCGACATTTTCGGCGTAATAGCACAATGCTTTGTGGAAGTCAATAGCTGCCATAAGTTGGGCTAACTGCATTGCAGGGAAGCTAGCATTACTGTTATCGAAAGGTATCTAGGAGTCAAGGCGGACAGTTGGGCTAGGTGGCACCAAGCGTAATGAAATAAGTCTACTAACGTCCATGTCCCCTTTGCACAAGCAGTCATGTCTTATTATGTATATGCGGATCACTCATTCTTATCCCCATCCCCATCATCACGCTTCATCGCCCTTTGCCCCTGTTGCATTGTCCCCAAAGTAGGGTAGAAGGCCGGGGAGTATTGGATCAGGCCACCCTCTCTACCTTCCGATATATTATCTCTCGTTTTTTTATTGGTGACAAATAATCTTTAATTCGCAAAGGAGCAAAATACAACGGCAATAAGAACTGAACCAGTCAAGAAATAAGCAGCGCATATTACAATGTGGCACTTACACAAGAAGCAAGTGAAATCTGGGAGTTAAATAAAACGGTGTAGACGACGGAGATCGGGTCGAGTTCGCTTTTATCTCTATGGGGTATGGCCGTCTGCGGCTTCGGGGTCCTTCTACTTGAGTAGAGATATGCGCTTGACATCTGCGTCTCGGAGTTGCACGCCTCGCAGTCATGCGCTCCGGCCAAGGGGCGGTGCTGGGGGGGGGGGGGGGTGCGTGCCGTAATCGATTAATCGAAGAGCTTTAATCGATTAATTCGAATAATTGAAAGTGAGAAATCAATGGCGATTGATCGATTAATGGTGTACATTTATTCGATTAATCGATTAATCGTTCATCGATTTTACCATCCCTACAACACGGCGCTGACTTGCAACTGTATTTTTATTGGAAGAAGGTGACAGATATATATATACTGACAGCATTACATCGAGACATGCGCAGAGCAAGAGATGCACCAAGGAAGCGTTGTCACACTTTCGCGATAATCAGGAGTGCACTAAATACCTAGGTTCTTTTTCATGGAGGGTGACTGATGGTTCGCTTATGCACGCGCTGTCCCTGATCGTTATATGGTAGGCCTCAGCGATTTCTCTTGTCAATTGGTTAGGATGCTTGAAAATGACGGTGGTTTTGTTAAAAATGGGACGACAACCGCATGACCTGCAATGCTCCGGTAAATGAAGACGCGCGACCCCTTGAAGTGACAACTCATGCTCCCTTAAACGAACATTCACACATCGTTTCGTTTGTCCCACGTACTCTCTGCCGCATGATAATGGAATGAGATACACAACCTGTTTTACACATGTGATGTACTTGTTCGTCTTCTTATGATTTACAGTGCAGTCTCCTTTTACTTGCTTATTCTTCAGTGCATTTTCAACAATCGGGCATATGCGCCCTACCTTATGTTTAGCAGAAAACAGAACATTCACGCCGTACCTTGACCCTACGTTTCTCTTGCTCTGCGCATGTCTCGATGTAATGCTGTCAGTACATATATATCTGTCACCTTCTTCCAATAAAAATACAGTTGCGAGTCAGCGCCGTGTTGTTCATTTCCTTCTAGTGTCCTCGTCTATGTTGCGCTGTAACCAAGTGAAAAAAATGAATCCCAACCAACTGGCCCAACTTGCAGTTTTGCTGCTGTATCTGCTGCTGCATTGTGGCGAACTGCTGTTGCATTAATTTGGTGATCTCTCCAAACATTCACTCAATTTTTATTTCAAGTCCTTTCTTATCTTCCTCCATTCGAAGTTCTAACTCTTCCTGCCCTCTTTTTGTCATACCATCGCGCTTGTATCCTCTACTTTCACTGCACTCCGAAGCTACTTCTATAGCCCTTCGTTTCGTGGGTACAGTCTGCTCTTCCCCCTCCTGAATTAGGTCCTTCGGCACTACGGCTATTTGTGCGACGTCTTTGGCGTCTTTTCCTGCGTTTCTCAGTCGAGCGTTTTCTTCCTTAAGAGCGTTTACCCCGTCCCTTAGTTTAGCGTTGTCCTTACTAAGCTGCATCAGCATTTGCTTAATCTGTGCTTACTCTTTGTCTCGGCATTAGCGTTGCCGGGAGCAGCCTCGACCTTCGAGCGTCCGCAGTAAACAGCACCTGCCCAGCTTACCTCGAGCGGCCCATGGTGTCTGCTGCCGGTTGCTCCTTCCTTTCTCTGCATCGGTGTGGTTCCATTCCTGGAGGTCGACCTGCTCCGTGCTCTGGGTCCGGAACTGGCCCTCGGCTGGGGTCCCTCACCCTGTTTGCGGGTTAACGACCGGGAGCGGGAACGCAAGCGACACCGACGCTCGCGCCCGTCATCCAACGCTGCGGCGTTGTCAACGCGCTTTTCGTTCTCTGTGCGTTTTCGTTCTCTCGAGGCGTTTTCTTGTAGCTTTCGCTCCCATTGTCGCTTCTTGATCAAGTATGGGGTCTTAAACCTGGCCTTGCATTTCCTGTCACCAGTTGGATGGTCCCTGCCGCAGAGTAGGCACTTAGGCTCGCACCGATGATCGGGGGTGGGCTCCGCGCTGCCACATTCACGGCACCTTTTCACTTGCGGCTGTGGGCAGACGTCCGATCTGTGTCCTCCCTTACGAAAGTGCCATATATGGACCGATATGAAAAAATCCATATACGGTTATATTAAAAATTGGGCAGATATGGCCATATATGGCATATACGGCCCTTATATGGCCATATCTGCCCAATTTTGAATATATCCGTATACGGGCCCGTATATGGCCATATCTGCCCAATTTTCAATATATCCATATATGGCGCCTTATACGGCCATATCTGTCCAATTTTTGATATATCCATATATGACGCCTTATATGGCCATATCTGCCCAATTTTTAATATATCCGTATATGGGCCCTTATATGGCCATATCTGCGCAATTCGTAATATATCCATATATGGCGCCTTATATGACCATATCTGCTTGACACTGTAGGCCATGTGTGAGAGCTGAATACATATATAAACAAAAACAGAACACAAATGCAAGATGGACCTTTCACGTGTGTATTTTATTTTCCAACTATTTTTTTTCATTCTTCGGAGTTGTCTTTTGTCTTTTTGCTTCTCAAGTCGCTGAGCTTTGCGCCCAGGGATAATACTAAAATTAAGTTTTCCACTGCACTCGAACTGGCACCTCGTAGGGAAGTCTTTTGTGCGAGCTGTAAATGGCAAAACACAATTGGAGCATGAAAGTAATGCTTACATTATCAGGGCCGATAACTAGCTCCAAAATATGTGCATCTGATGACACAATGACACAATATTTTATATGTATACATGCATGCATTCACTTAGGCGCCAAGAACAATAATCATAAAACATCGGAACATGCCCGTATCGTTAAACCATCCTGCATGACCGTGCATGACTACGCAATGTGCTGGTCGATATGCAAAGCACCTTAGAAGCAGTTGCTCAATTATTATTTCAGTTTACTTCCTTGCACTTTGAGGCGAAGGGATGGGAGATGCTTGTCCCTGTTTTGTCAAAAATAATTCATGGCATTTAAGCTACAGCTGTCACGCAGGAAAAAAAACTGTTTTTCTCAACGACGTGATTAGCTTGTTAATCACGTGAGGCCGGTTCTCCGAAATGGCATCAAATGTATGCACATAAAGCACTGTCATTGATAGCTGAACCAGCAAACATGTTTATACATTATTGCAATAAAGCAACTGACCTTTGATGTATAGGGACAACTGAGTGTATTGTAACCTCTCCGAAATAGTGTGTGGAGTGCTCTGTTTGGTAAATAAAATAAATGCAGATAATGTCTAAATTGCGGCCACGCCATTTTTATGCTCAATATGGCACTTTCAGCTGCTTCTGAAGCAGCATGCGTTTCCAGCCTCACGGCTTCACTGGCGCCAGATTCCGCGAATAAGCTACAATAGCGAGAATTTCACTAGTGAAAGGGCGGGGGAAGGGCACCGGCAAAACCAACAGAATTTCAACAGCAACTTGTCTAAGGCATTCGTAAGGAAAAATCAGAAAATGATAGCGTGTCTAAGCACGGTACATCTGTTGGGTGACCTTCGATCTCGCCACAGGAAGAAAATACTGCATTTGGCGTCTTTTTACAACGCCGCTAAAGGGTCGGAAGCAGAAGCAATGGCTAAGGCGCAACTTAAAATATAGAAAAGAAACGCGCTAGCATTTCGACATTAGCCGTTTATCCGATATCCGATGGCGAAAACAAAGCGCTTAGCAGCTATAAAATTGTCCAATTCACGTGCTTCTGAACTGACACACCGTATTAGAATTTTAGTAACAAGCGTCAAAGCTTACCTTGCGGCAATCAGCCTGGCATGAAAGAAGCCTTTGTACTGCCACCAAACTTGCACTTGTGGCCCCACTTCGTTAGGAATGTGCTCTTCCGTCACTCCCGACCCACGTAATTTTAGAACATCGAAGGTTGTCCACTTATTTGCGACACGATCGAAACATGCCACTCACTGCACTCAGTACCACAGCACCACCTTTTTCGGAAAGCACAGCCATGCAGCCCACACACAACAAAACCTTCGTGGAGAAAATGGCTCCAGTTGTGACGGCTACGCAAATGTAGTCTGTAAGAAAAAGAAAGAGAGAGGTGTATCGTTCCGAGAGGAAACGGCAAACGTAAAGCAGAAACTCGCATGTTTCGATTGTTTTCCCGAAAATACGAGCGCGTTTTGTCAGAGTGATGACAAATGTGTTATGATTTAAGGCTGCCAGTGAGACTTGTGTATTTTCTTGCTTGCCACAAGCAATGGACTACTTTTTGGACGCGAAAGTACACAGCGTAAACACGAGAGCTAGCTTTGGCAGCGCTTCACCTGATGCATGAAATCTGTTCCACGTGCACGTGGAAAAAGCGAGGGGCCGTCTCCAAAGGTCCTGCGCACTGTTCCAAGAAAAAAAGCGTGGCTCTTTGCGGAAGAAAAGAACCAGAAAGCGGGGGGGGGGGGGGGGGTTGGGGGGTAGACAGAGGGGGGCTCTTTTTTGTCATTTATTTTTTGGCTCGTCTTTGGCATTCTTTTGAGCAATGGTGGGTCAGCTGTAGAAAGAGTAGAAGCAATAGCCCTCTTTCGCGCCGCACTCGGACAAGACGAGGTAAAAAAATAAAAATAAAAGTAAAGAACGCTGCTGACACATTCCAACAATCATTCGTTTAGCTATAACTTACAGTGAACATGCAATCTAGGCGCTTATTGCGGTAAAGCTGGCACAAGTTTTGCATTAATGCACCACTATAATGCGCACGTATATACAATTGCTTTTGGCTTTTGCAACTGCAACATCGACGAAACAATAATAGTTCAGCTTGATACATCGTTTTAATGCAGATAATAATTAGGTCGCGCTGTAGGTAAATCGCGTATTAAATGAAATTACGATGCCATGAGAAAGCAGAACTCACCGCCAACCCCCCCTTACTCTCTTTTACCATTTACCCTTAGTGTTTACTGTTTGCATTCATTTCTTTTGTAATTACTAATTGCTGGATGGGACGAGATATGTCGTTCCATCGATTATCTGTGTGTATATAAATAACATTACAGGGTATTTATTGTTTCGCTTCGCGTGATATATTATCAGTCACCATGACGCGAGAAAATTTGATATATATATATATATATATATATATATATATATATTGTGAGGAACTGCTCCTTAATTGGATTTAGACACATAAATAATATAATACACCTATGTATATGACTGTTAACTTGCATTATGTGACTTTTGATGCATACTCTTTATATCGAGTATATAAAGCCATATACGGGCCACGGACGCCGTATATGGAAGTATCCTGCTACCGTATATGTCATATAAGGCGCAATATAAAGCCATATATGGCAGCATATAGCTGCCTTATATGGCATATAAAACGCCATATACGTTTATATCTGGCTGTATATGACCTTATATTGAACCTTATATGGCAGTATATAGCCTGATATGAGCGCTTATATGTCCATATCTGGCCATATATAAAACATATCTGGCCCATATATGATATTTCCGTAAGGGCTAGTTTTCCGCACGCATAACACGTTTCATATTATTTCTGTAGAGTACGCATCGGTACTCAGAACTCCGGTAGTACACGTAACGTGGCACTTACATGCCTTGGAACACAATGATAGCGTGATTGGTGCGACCCATTCTCTTGACATGTAATATGCCCGGGTTCCTCTCGTTCACTAGGCTTTTCTCAATGTCTTCGGGGGTACCGTAGTCTGGTATCCCTCCGATGATCCCTTTTGACGTATCTTCCCCGCCGTCATGTATGCGGTGACTTCGTATGTTTTGTCTCCCATGTAGAAGTCCTTCATTGCACTGTATATATCTGCTATTTCGAGCACGGGCGTACTCACTACAACAATGTCCTGCCTCTTGTTGATGCGAAGTCCTTCACCAGTTCATCGGGCTTCAGCCCTGTTGCTCTCAGTATGCAGTCGCCTATCCGAGCAACGCTGTATCCAGCCGTGTTAAAGCCATCCTTGGGTCGCATAATGACCATGATGTCCTCTTTTGGCAAGTGTGGCTTCTTCGGTGCCGCGTTCATACTCTGTATGTTCTTAGACGCTCGTCTCTTATGCTGGTCCATGTCTGCTGGTTTGGCGTCCCCTTGCTTGTCTCGTTCCATGTCCGCGTCGGACGCTCTATTCTTGGTTACCTGCATGGATCGCTTTCCAGCTTTGTTCTTCTTCAATTTCCTTTGCAGAGATGTCTTCGCCTTCCACTACGACCTCCATCGCGTAAAGATGCGATGCGAGTCAAGGGGCCTGCACTCCCCTCGCTGAGACTTGAGCTCCGGCCACGGTTGCGGCGGGAGTAATGGCGTCGCCTAGTCGAGCGTTGGGCTTAGCACTGCTGTTAGCAAAGTCCCAACAAAAAGTGGCTTTGCGGAGAGAAATGGCTCACCTGAATAAACTGTTGGTGTCGGTGAGGCTTGTTGGCCTTCCAAAATCGTTGCTGATGATTTCACTTTCGAAAAGTGCGTATTTCGCCATAATCATTAAAAGTTGGCCGACCCCACGAGAAGTGCGTCCGCGCTCTCCAACCCCCTAGCGGTCGTCCCTTGTAGAGGAAAAAGAAATAAAGCTAGAGATTGGTGGCTCGGCTAACGCCCCGTTATAAAGGGGACGCTCCTAATATCCATCCATCCATCCAGCTATAAAAGTCTTCATTCACGCCTCGCCATGGGCGCTGCGGCGCCGGTGTGGGCCCTTCCTGGAGGCAGTGCAATCAAATGGTATGTGTGCATGTGTGGGCCGATCCCGGAGGCGGCGCGCCCAGACAGTGTCGTGTCCTATCCTGAGAGAGAGCGGATGGTGCGCGTTCGCTATGGAAACGTTGTTTCTGCAATTAATGCTTTTCTAGCTCGCAAGGAAAGAGAACGCGCCCTCACCCGCGAGAGACACGCTGACACAGGCAGCGTCTGCTAGCGAGTTTCTTGATTGAAAAAATCGTGCCACTCATGACATGCATACCATGAATTTCATGTCATGACATGTCATTTCTTTTCGTCATACAGTCGTGTAGTTGCATACTAATTTTCATATAGATCCCATTAAGAAACGGCCAGAAGAGCACACAGTCGTAGGTGGCTAGCCAGATAGATAGATAGATAGATAGATAGATAGATAGATAGATAGATAGATAGATAGATAGATAGATAGATAGATAGATAGATAGATACGCTCAAATTCGCCGTAGTTTGCTAAGAAAGGCTTCATATTTAAAACCGACTGCTCGGGCTGAACAACTGTTCACCGGCCACCCCATGGAATAAGCACTGGATCTTGACCTGCAATGTATTGCCGGTGGGAGATTTCTCTTGTGCGCAGTTGAAATATGAGGATTCGCAGCGTGCACGCTAACTAAAATTAATCCGTAATTCGGTCCGACCTACGACGTTGGAGCGCACCAATATCATAAAGACCAGAAGCATAAATAACAAAGTGTGCGTAAATATACACAGGCGTTTTCACTCATTAACATGCATGAGTGGGCAATGTCACGGATTATTTAATAGCTTGACACACGCTCCGATTTTCTATGCGATCCGACGTCCGATGCCATGCGCACCGACAGGCGGCATACTACGATTGAACACTCTCCGGGCGCTTGCGATCGGCAAGGAGGCTCCGCCAACATCCGGCACGTCACCATACACGCTCGTAAAACATTGCATCCATCACTTTAAGTACAAAATAGACAGTTTTGTACAGTCTTTCTTGGTTATATAACGCTATAAAGCTATAGCAGAAACAAAAGCATATGTGCTATAGCGGAAACAAAAGGAACCGCTTCGGTGAAACAGTCCCTGCTGATGTTTGTTTACCTCGGAGAGATCGGAAGCCGTCGCGGCTGTTTCCGATCTCTTCGGTGGTTTGGAAACGGGCGTTGCTTTGGAGATTCATCCTCATTAGGCCTAACACTACTTAATAAGCATTTATTTCGAGCCAGAAACAAGTCATAATAAAAATTTTCCACGAGATTCCGGCGACACCGGCAAAAGCCTCGGTAACCTCGGCAGGGCGATCGGAAAGGAGCAGTGAACCAATGGGCGGCCAGCAGCACGATATCACACGTCTCCCGCGCAGCCATTGGCTGCTGCCGTCCGACATTTCTATCCGGCGACGAGAAAATATGCGCAGTTTGACACACACCGGACGCCCGAACCAGGGAACTGGTGCTACAAAAACACCCCCGGTACACCCACAACTGCTGCCGGATTGCATCGCCGGACGTCGGATCGCATGCAAAATCAGTGTGCACAGCCCTTTACGGTAACACCGAATGATCCCCGGTGCTTCGTCCACTCGTCATGCTTCACTTTATGGAGATGCGTGAATTTTAAGGGGCGAAGCTCCTTGAGGCGTAGGCTTGTCTGCCGTAGTTGTCCGTCGTAGCCACCTACGAGGAGCACGAGGAAGGAGACATTAACGAGGAAGAAGCAGAAGAACGAGAACGAGACGACCAAGAAGTGCAAGAAGAAGAGGAAAATAGGCGCGCTATGAAGATGACGACGACGGCTACGAATAAAAAAGGAATTATAATAAAAAATAAGGAGTTGCCGAAATTACGATGAAAACGAAGACCGATTGAGAAGACGAGAGCAACGAACAGATAGAATCCGGTGACGAAGAAGAGGAAGCAGAAACTCGAGAGAACGATGAACATCCGCAGCTTCGCCCCCTCATCATCATTCACTCCGTGGATATGCGTGGATTTTTTGTGATACATCTCATTTAATACATCTCGGTAGGTCCCGAGTCACGATTGTTTACATGCTATCGCGGAACTGTTTGCGAAATTCCTGTGTAATTTACGCACCTTGAACGCCTAGATTCATGGAGGAAAAAACATGAGTGGCGTCGTATGCGACAGTAAGTACTGTATATGTTATGCAGGAGCAAATACAGTATATGCAAAATGTTGGAAGGAAAAGAAAAGCGTTTGTTAACTTTCTAGCTCGAGCCACACGAAGCCGCCGAGCATGAAGCGTACCACGGCACAGGGGTGCTGCGCGGGCTGCACTAATTCGTTTTACTTCGTATGGCTGTTTGAGATGTTTCTTCGTATCGAGCTCGTGGTGAAGGAGACGAAGCGGCAGCCACTCGGCATACGTTTTTCGGATGTACGGGTTGTGTCACGCGGGCATCGCACATCTGCTCAAACCGGCAAGTTTATCAAGTCAGAACCCTTGAGTAGACTATGGACAAGGAACTTCTGACAGCGAACTTCTGCATAGGGAGACAGCGGCAGCCCTGCGCTTCTTTCGAGGGGACTCCTCAGGTGAATTGAAGAGATGAGCCTCAACGTGTTGCGACAGTTCTAAAGGTTTTCGTGAAGGATTTGTATTGCACTTAGTCATTCGTTTATTTTACTCATTGAGCATCCCGTTGTGTTCATTCCCCCATTTTGTTGCTGTCGGGTTTATTATAGCATGTATTACTGCGTATTTCCTTTAGATTTGTCCATTTCTAAATACACATATGGTGGGGTTTGTTGTGTACGTGGCGGCAGATTAAGTAATCGCCCCTAGCAAAATTCTTTTAGCTTGTGTGACTTTCGGTTGGTTTCTTTCGTTTTTTTTTTGTCCTACATGAAACGCATGTTTTCCTTTTCTCTTTAACAGCCATGTCCCAGGTTTTCCGCTCTTTAGAAGTCGTCAGTTTGTCCCCACAAGACCTCCGCTCCTTAGATTTCCGTCAACCTAGATCACAAGCAGGGTTTCGTAAAGGCTACTCAACAGTAGACCATATTCATACTATCAATCAGATGATAGAGAAATGCGCGGAGTATAATCAACCCCTATATATAGCCTTCATAGATTACAAGAAAGCATTTGACTCAGTCGATACCACAGCAGTCATGCAGGCATTGCGCAATCAGGGCGTAGACGACCACTACGTACGACTATTAGAAGACATGTACAACGGCTCTACAGCCACCATACTGCTCGATAAGGAGAGCAGTAAAATACCTATAAGGAAGGGGGTAAGACAAGGGGACACAATCTCTCCAATATGTTATTCACAGCATGTTTACAACAAGTCTTTAGAACGCTGGATTGGGATCAGGTGGGTGTAAGGGTTAATGGAAAATGCCTCAGTAACCTCCGATCCGCTGATGATATTGCGTTGCTAAGTAACTCGGGAGATGAATTACAAAGCATGATTACTGGCCTTAACAGGCACAGAATAACAGTGGGCCTGAAAATTAATATGCAGAAATCTAAAGTAATGGTCAATAGCCTTGGCCGAGTCCAGCGATTTCACATAGCTGGCGAGGCATTCGAATTATTAAGTGAATATGTCTACTTAGGCCAGGTAGTGACCCCTGATCTGAATCACGAGGCTGAGGTAATTAGGAGAATTAGAATGGGGAGGAGTGCATTCGGCAAGCATTCTCAGATAATGAATGGTAGCTTACCATTCTCTCTGAATAGGAAAGTATATAACAGCTGCATCTTACCGCTACTCACCTACGGGGCAGAGCATGGAGGCTAGCTAAGAGGGTTCAGCTTAAATTGAGGACGACGCAGCGAGCTATGGAACGGAAAATGGTAGGTGCAACCTTAAGGGACAAGAAGAGGGCGGTGCGGGTTAGGGAACAAACGCGTGTTAGGGACATATTAGTAGAAATTAAGAAGAGGAAATGGGCGTTGGTGGGCCATGTAATTCGAAGACAAGACAATCGATGGTCATTAAGGGTAACAGAGTGGATTCCTAGAGAAGGCAAGCGTGGCAGGGATCGGCAGAAAGTTAGGTGGGCAGATGAGATCAGGAAGTTTGCGGGGATAAATTGGGCCCAGCTAGCACAGGACAGGGATAATTGGAGATCCATAGGAGAGGCCTTTACCCTGCAGTTGGCATAGACAGGCTGATGATGAACCTCCGCTCCAGATTCTGCATGCAGAAACATATAATATCCCATACTCAATTACATTGTTTTACTGGAGGAAGTGTTTAATTTCTGTAATTTAGCTTTTTCGTGCAATCATTTAAGGAATCTTTGAAGCATCAGCTCTTCCACCGCTTAAGTAAACCATAACGTATCGCGTACTTTTAGGCGTATATTTTCTTGTGCCTCTTCTTCCTACTTATGGCGCTTATGCATTTAGCTTCCTCGAGGCTGATCGTGTAGAGTGGATTTCAAACTGAGTGAATATTCATTTGTAGAGTTTATCATAACTTCCTTTTCAATCCCTTCTCACGTCACTGTAAACTAAAAAATCAAATGTGTCACCAAGAAGATATTTGCACATTTGTATGTGTGCATGCATTCGAAAGACACGTTTTGGGGTTAACATACGAGTGCATGGATCTTTTATGTCTGTTTCATGCTATTATCATTACGACGAATTGTGAACACAAAAAAGTTCATTTCCCAAGGTGGCAATAAATACGTGCATACTACATACAAAATAAAGCTGTTCTTGCTCTCATAATTGCCTGGATATTCCTGCTTGTTGCCTAGAGGCAGAAGCGTCAGCAAAACAAATTTAAGTGTGTTCACGATAACGATAGGTCAAATAACAGCGAATGAAAACGTGGGAATCATAATGAATCAGCCAATAAAGAAGGCTGGAAAGGAATGCTGGCTTGTCCATCGAGGAATGCTGGCAAGAAATGATGGTACAGTCGTCAATAAAAGCTGGCAAAGACGGTTCGAGCTGCCATTGTTTATGCAATTTCCCCAATACTCAGAATACAAGTGATGGACAATGTTGGCTAAGGTTATTGCTTCCGACTTTTCCAAGGTTGGACCACTGGTAGCCAACAATGGACTTAGTTTTAGATATAGCACGGCCCTGGAACCCAATGTAGTTCCAATATTGTATCCAGTGGTCCCTAATGTTGCGCCAAGACTGGTCCATTTTTGTGTTGCCTAATTTGCAGCACAACATTGGACAGTTGTTGTGCTGCCTAATCTGTTATCAAGCCATTTACCCTATGAATTATAGTTTGTAAGACATGATGAACGATTTTTCTACAGGCAACACAACCTAAATATGCTTTAGTCCCCTGACAAGACTCTAACCCCCCCTGATATCTCCGGGTGTTTGGTGACTTGCCATGCCAGCCTTTGGTTGTCACTGTCCTGCAAAAGTATGAGAAATATGAGGCTTTAATATAGACTGCTCGCGGCCCCAATAAAAGAAACCACCTTCCGCAAGGAATGTTTTAATTAAAAAGATTTCACATGTAAAGGAGCACTGAGTGATCTACCTATAATAAAATGGATGCCATCATCCGAATTCGGCAACTGAAACTGAATTATTTTGTGTGCACAGATGTATACAATTAGCGGTCTTCTTAAGGGTAATACATATGTCACATCTTTTTATGTACCCCTTATATTACAAGGGTAAGGTGGTTTCACCATGCATTAATTTTGCACAGTCATTCTTACTGCAATTAAAGCCACTATGTAGAAGGATAAATATATTTTCGTATTCGGAATCAAGGGGTGTCATCTTGGGGAGTCGCGAAGTTATAACCAGGGTGTCGAATTGGAAAAATACGGGTTCGAGTTCAGCGCCCGCCATTTTGCTCCGGTTCAGTTCCGGTTCGGAGACATAAAGCTTTGAACCGCTTCACGAACTGGTTCGGCGCAGTAAATTTCGTATTTGATTTTGAGAGCGCTGCTTGTGCTATAGCCCGAAACACTAAGCAGCACTGCTAAATTGGCGACATTGTGAAGTTCACCAGGCGCTCAACTCTACACCCTAAGAAAACATGCGGCATTAGAGTTCTCCTTCATAGGAAATTCCGGCCAGTCGTAACGATAGAATGTTTACGCAGCCGGACAAAGGCAAGGATACCGACGTGATTAAAGCTTGTAGGCGGCAGCCTTACAGAACTTTCACTTTCTAATTTTCCATTTAGGATCCTTTTCCGTCCCGATTGTGTATTACGCCGCATGCATGGTGCATACGCAAGTTTTGTCAGGAGGTGGAAGGATCCGCAGGCATATCTGAAACAGCGACCGATGTTTTCACATAACCCTGCTGCGCGACCAGAGATTGTTCTCTTTGATACAAAATGTTGCGCGAAAGAACACATTCATAAGGGAGGATAAAGCGACAAGCGCAAACTCACACAGTTTTATTCATGGGCCGAGCCACCGAATAAATAGGAAGCAGTTCTACCAAGACCACGTGTGCACGCACCAAGGAAGATACACCGGAATTACACATGCGCAGCCAGAAAGCCCCTCTCTCCAGCATAAAGGCTGGCAGAAGGATAACTAACAGAATTGGCTGCCTTCCGCGATATACCAAATGCTTCAAGGACCAACCGTGAGTTCATATTTGCACTTCCACCGATAATCTTAATCTCATTCAATCGAGGGTCACACGTGCACGTATTACAATGCTCAGCTAAACTAATTTTTTATTTATTCTTTACATCTTGCAGATGCTCCCTCGCTCTATCATTAATGCAGCATCCCGTTTGGCCTATGTAGACCTTTCCGCAGCTAAGTGGAATTTCGTATACTACTCCGACTACGCATTAGACCGAGGGCCTCTCACGCTTTTTATCGCAGTGTGCTGTTTTCTTCCCACTCATGCGGCAACAAAGAACAGACAGCTTCTTTGGGGCCGAAAGAACAATCGGAACCCTATGCTTCCCTGTGACCTTCTTGAAGAAGTGCGACACTTGGTGCTCAGGCCGCGTCAAATGCTGCGCACATTCGGCTGCTGCTGCTTTCCTTGCGCCCTTAAGCTTTCGTAACAGGGACTCAGCAACTGCGCCAACGACCGAGCGAGGGTACCCAGCCCCCACAAGTCTGCCAATCCGCACATAAAAGCTGTCGTGCATCTTGTCATCGCACGACTTTTTTGACTGAACATGCAAGGCACATCGTCGCAATAGCACGTTTTACCAATTTTGAGTGGGCGTATTCGAACGGAAGTGAACCTTTCTTTTCTCTCGGCTGATACTGCCAGCAAACATGTCCCGCAGCGAACGTCAAATTAATATATTAAAATTACAGCTGATTGCCAGCAGAAGTCTCATGCGTAATGGATAATCGTTTACCATGCTCATTAAAAACCTTTAATATGTCATCTGCGGGAACTTGTGTGTCAAGTTAGCATTAGGTTGTAAAAGAATCAAAATGTCGTCCACATATCTAAAAGCTCTGAGAAACACGGTATAATCAAAAACCTCGTCAAATAGGTTGTCAATAAAAGCTAAAAAAATGTTGCAAAGACAGGTGTAACCATCGAACCAATGCATATGCCCTCATTTTGCAAAAACAAGTTATTATCGTAAGAAATGAACGTGAACTGCAGATAAAATTTGAGCAATGACATAAAATTATCCATACTAATCAAAGCTTTGTTCACAAAATCAATTTCTCCGTTCACCTTAATGCAAGCTCTGACTGCTTTGAACAACTCTCCGTGGGGGACTGCATAAAACAAATCCTCAACATTAACCGAAAATCCTGTGACAATGCCACTATTCGCTTGCAGAAAGCTAATCCCCTCATAGGAATTTTTGACAATGAAAGGATCATGTAAAGCCAGTCCTTTCGACTGGCAGAAAAGAAACTTGCTGAAACTTGCATATACTGCTCGTGCTCGAAAACAGGTTACGCCGTCATATAGTGAAGAAAAGTACACTCAAACCCATTTGAAACCACATAAGAGTCCTTATAACTCTGTTATGAAAGAAAGCATTCTACAACCAGCTATTTCAGCTACAGTGGTTCCTTCAACATAGGGAATCAACATATTTGCACAGCGCAAGACTACGAGTAGTTACGACGTAACTACAGAAGTTACCAAAACCAGCACTACAGATCATGCCTCCGAAACCAGCACTACAGATCATGTGCTGGTTTCGGTGGCAGAAAAGTTGCTTAGGACAATTAAACAGGGAAGAGGAGCACCAGTGAACTGCTTGGCTAGTAGCTCAAAGCGCGTGGCTGTGATACCCTATCTACATAGGATTTCTCACAATTTGAAAAAGATAGGTGATAACGTAGATGTGAAGGTTGTTTTTTCTGCCCCAGAAAAGCTTTCAGCGCTCTGCAAACGGGTGAATGCGCAGTCCGCACGAAGGAGCTGCTGCACAATCAAACATAAAAGGCGATTCGTAGCATGCGTGATAGCTGTCGTTTATTTGCTCCCGTTGTCATGTGGCAAGATGTATGTTGGGCAGACGGGCTGGTGCCTGAATGAGCGTTTAAAGGAGCATACTCAGCTGTTCAAGGTCATTTGGGTATCCATTGTAGAGATTGTGGTTGCAGACCGGAATTCGAAAAGTGCACTGTTGTAGCCAAACACCGTCAGAAGCTAACACGGGAGATTATTGAGGCCAATCAAATGCAATTGCTGGGTGATAGATGTATCAGCATGCCTTCGCTTGCTCTGACTAAAAAAGAAATCGAGTTTCTGGCTTTGACACATTAGATTGTGAATTTGGGCTGAGGTGTGGTGTTGTACCATATCATGAGATGACGATTGTCTAGCTGTGATGCAATAGGTTGCGCGATTGCGCGGTGATGTTCTGTCACGAGTATATATTTCCAGTGTTTTCGCCAATAAAAATTTAGTTGAAGTCAGCGCTCTTTCTGTCCTTGTCTCTTCTTCTGTAGTTACGTCGTAACTACTCGTAGTCTTGCGCTGTGCAAATATGTTGATTCCCAATCACCAACTAGCCCAAGCATCTGTCTTATTCAACATAGGAGAGTTGTTAGTACTACAGCTGAATTGTCGCTCATTTTTTTCGTCTTGTAAATCTATCTTGTCTTGCCAACCAACCTAACATGGATATAATGCTATTACAAGAAACTTGGTTATCATCTGAAAAAACTTTCATTTGAACAAGCACAGAGCTTTCCGGTTAGAGGCAGAGGTCCAAATACATTGATTTCTGATCAAGTATGCCATAAGGCTAAAGTCATGGAACCTGAATCTTGGTCGTGGAGTTGAAGCGCTGTCGGTAAGTTGAGCTGTATATTATGAACACTTGTTTTCCTCATCGTGTTCAGGGCGCTATCTGTTTAGATAGGGCTTTAAGTTCTTGTGGCTGCGACATTTTCACTTACCGGGGGCTTTAATTAGCATGGTGTGTAACGGTGTTTGAAGACATGTTTCTAAGGTAATCCGTTGTGGTATTCGTCCTTAGATAAAAAGCTGTAGTACCACAATGCAGGATCCTGTACCTTTGTCCGACGGCAACATCGCTCCACAATAGGCCTAACATTCGCTAGGAGCCGCCTCTCTCTATCTTTGTGGTCTACTGTTGATTACGCCGCGAACAGCGACAATCTTCGTCAAGGCACTCACTTGGGCCCGTTGGTTTTGCATTATCTTTGGTGGAAATGCGCTTTGGACGCGGACAGAGAGAAGTCTTCTCTGTCCGCGTACAAAGCGCACTTCCACCAAAGATAAAACGATAATCTGCCAGTAATTTTTGAGACGCCCCATAAGGTAACATTGATTGACGGCGGTGCTGTTCATAAATTTGTAATTTTCACCGGCAATTTCATACTGATTATTCGATTCTGATTGGTATTCCAAAGTATTTCTGACTTAGCTCTTTCAACTTCTCACATCTCGATCAATCCCCCAGGGTGGCTATGTGCCAGAATTGAGGACAGCAAAAATAATCTTTGGAATACAGATCACATCTGCTTCATCGCATTGTGGTCCCGTGTCAGTTTGTCTGCGACACTGCGTGGTGGAGGTACTAGACCTCAACCCCTGATGCTCCGGGCTCCTTTACAGAGCGGCACTTCTAGTCCGAACGTGTAGGAATTTGCTGCTCCCGATACCCCTCTCCACCGATACAGCCGCCGACAACGAGTCCTAAGCCCTGAGCTGATTCCCTTGGAACTCCCCCGGTCAAGGAGCCCTCCACCGTCTGGAGATATGGTCACCGAAGGCGCCTCGCAGGTGACTCTTGAGCACCCGCAACTTCCCGAGACATTCCACGGTGAAATTTATGAGCAGGTTGAAGATTGGCTCGATCAGTACCAGAGAGTCGCGAGGGGGAATTGTTGGAATCCAGACAAGAAACTATTGCAAGTCTACTTTGCCCTGGCCGACAGTGCTTGCACATGCTACGAGAACCGGGAAGGCGCACTACCTGCTTCGAGTGAATTCAGTCAACACCAGTAGGATATACGTTTGCTAACAGCGGCGAACGCCGTGATTTGGCCCAGCAGCTCATAGAGGCGCGTATCCAGAAACCGAATGGCTGCGTTGTCATGTTTCTGGAAGACATGAACCCAGTGCGGGCACTGAGATGCCCGAAACTAAGAAAGACCGGCATTTGATGCGAGGCGTTAAGGAGCAACTGTTCGCGGGTCTCCTTCGCTACCCGCGAACAACTGTTGCAGAATTTATAAAGGAGGTTACAACGATCGAACGAGCACTACTTCCGCAACGATGCCGACAGTATGACAAACCACACAACACGTTCATCGGCTTCATTCGTGCGGTCGTTTGCTGAGCCATATTATACGCGAAGTAGCGAAAGGGAAGGGGTCAAGGGCTCGCTCTTTATTTGTTAGAAACAACTTAATGAGCAAACAGATAATAAAGCCTAGGAAAGCATAAGGGAAGTTACTTGTAGTACTGCAATTGGGGAGTAAGTAGAAAACCTGTCCTTCACCGACGCATGGTGTACGCATCTGCAAGATTCTTCGGGCAGAATGGCAGTACCAGGCACGCGTCTTCAAGGAAGGCTTATATCTCAAGCTGCATTCAATGCACTGTCCCGGGTTCGCAGCGAGGCAGTTCCATGTGCTCTCAAGCTTGGCCAATAGGACGACCGAGTTCATTTGGCAACGAACACTTCCACACTTGCGAGCACTGATTCCAAAAAAGCCTGGAACCTCTGGTAACTTCATCCACACCTTCGCCGACGTCAACCTGCCAGACTTCGCTCGTCGGGTCCTCAGCATGGGACCAAAGTTTGCTGTTCCTTCCAGGAGCACCGGTCCGGAACTTGTGACGTACGTCAGGCAAATGTCCCGTTTGGCCGATGGAGCGGACGCTGAAAGGTGTGTCTCCGAAGGACTTTATTTGTTAGCGCAATACAAATCGAGTAGTGGTTCTTTAGCGGTAGCCCGCACAGTAAGATTTTTGAAAGAAGGCTCTCTGTGTCTGCTTGAAACAGACAAGGATGGTTGTTTTGCTGTGATGCCGAAGTCCCTTCTGGAAAAGAAGGCTACTGAAGCGATCGAATCTGTTTTTTCTAGAAAAAACGATGTAGCACTGGGTAAGGTCAAGTCACAGGCAAAAAAGTTATGCAAAAAATTGAACCTTGAAGGGCTTGCACAGAGCATCGGGAAAAGTGCTGGAGCCGCCTTGAATATGTTTTTTACGGTTAAAACGCATAAGATTGATTCCCCTTTTAGGGTGATTGTCTCTGAAAGGAACACGTGGCAAAAATGTGTGTCCGTGTTCTTAAAAGAAAAGCTCTCGTTGCTCACTCCTGAAGACCCTTTTAGGATTAAACGGTCAGAAGACGTCGCGCAGTTTTTACAGCTGTGCGGACCACAGAAATTCTCAGCCTTTTCAATTGACATTAAGGATTTGTACGATTCTATCCCGCATGATGAATTGTTAGCCTGTGTAGAAGAATGCATAGATCATCTCGGCAGTGTCGCCTTTCAAAATTCTACGGGGATTGGCGTGGCAGGCTTCCTGGAACTTTTGTCGTTTTATTTGAACTCCTTATATTCTTCATGGGAAGGCCACACTTACTTGCAAAAGAGAGGAATTAGTATTGGTTCTTGTATTGCACCTGTGCTTAGTGAAATTTACCTCTCCAATATTGACCGCCAAGTCTCCTCGTGTGTTGCAAATTCGTGTGTAACAAAGGTGTTTAGGTTTGTCGATGATTTCCTTGTGTGCTTAGAATGTGCTCCGGCCTCTCTAGATAGCTCTGCCTCCGGTGTGCTTGATAAATTTAGATCATGTGCAAAATCTCTTGAATTAACTTGCGAATTCCCAACTAACAACTCCATTAGATTTCTGGATCTACGTATCAAATGGTGCTCCGAGTACGTCTGTTGGTGTTTCGAACCGCGCAGTAGGAAACCTATCTTGTCTTTCAACAGCGCCCATTCGAAGCTAATTAAAAGAGGAATCGCTAAGCTTTGCTTGTCCAATGCCCTTAAGAAGTCCTGCGTTCATTGTAAAGGTGACAGTTTTCGTGCGCAGGTTACTAGACTGATAGGGGCAGGTTATCCTCCTCATGTGCTGGCGTCTGTCGCACAAAAGATGATAAACGAAATAAGCCTGTCTAGGTCTGATGATCGTGTGTGTGCTGAAAAAGCCAAACAAGAGAAACCTCATAGGTGCACTGTTATTCCCTACATTCATAAGCTATCTCACAACTTGAAGCGAATCGGCCAGCGAGTTAATGTTAGAGTCGCCTTGAGCGCGCCTAATAAGCTCTCAACCTTGTGCAATCGCGTCAACAAACCCCCCAAATCAGTCTCATCCTGTGGCAAGAAGCATACCCCGCCATTTCTCCCTTGCATTGAGCGTGTGGTGTACCGTATACCCTTGTCTTGTGGCAAGTTTTACGTAGGACAAACGGGCAGATGCCTGAATGACAGGCTTCGTGAACATAAAAATAACGTCACCAGCAATGTTAGAGGCCACCTAGGCGACCATTGTAAGCGTTGTGGTTGTAACCCCCTATGTAAAAAATGTGAAATTTTAGCAAAAAGCCCCTCCCAGTTGACGCGGGAAATTATAGAAGCGCATAGGATCGCCTTGCTGGAGGATAACTGTGTCAGCACCCCATCTGTCGCTCTCTTAGACAAAGAAATTTCATATCTTTCTGCTAACAAGCCTTAGATGACCGTTTTTTATAATGTACATGCAGCATGTGCGGTGATGACATTTGCCTATTCCTTCATGTGTTGTTTTTATCACGAAATAACCTTTTCATCTTCCTGTGTGGTTATCAGTGTATAACACTTGTGACGAGGCTCATACATATGTATATATGTACGTCTTCGCCGAAATAAAATCAGTTGATTGTCGGCGCTCCGTGGTGTGGTGTGTGTGCCCTTTTTCATCGTCCTTGTGTTCGCGCTGTTTTTTTCCAAGAAAACCTGCCTTCGGTGGGAACCGAACTCATGACTTTCGGATGACACGTCCGATGCTCTACCGCCGAGCTACGAAGGCGGTCGTCTCCTGGTCCACTTTACTGAGTATTTATGTACATTTTTATCCTGGGAGTGCTAGGCAGTGCCATCATGGCGGCGAGTGCGGAACACACTTTCTTGCCAGAAGGCGTCACGTAGAACGTGAACTTACGATACCATAGCTGCTGCCCGATAAACCTTCGCATGCTACACTCTAAGCCAAAACCGAGCAAATTGGGAGTAACTGCTGCCGTTCGTCTCCACAACGTACACTTAGTCCTCAAAGAGATCAACTGCAGGCGAGTGGTGCCGTATTCAAACTGAGAGAAAGCAACAGTTGCACCGCAAGGAGCAACCGGTTGCACCCACGGAGACTGCGCGAACGCACGCAGCCGCCAAAGAACGGCTAGCATGCGCATAAACAAATAGTCCGCTGAAGAAATATGCTCTTAGCAGTTTATTTTAGCGTAAACGGTCGTGAACACCGCGGCATAATAGAAGTGGCGTCATTTAATTGTCATAAGAACAAAAAAAATAAATATATCCAGACAGAAATGTTTGCTCACGCCCACGTTGTATCAATGCGCGGCGTGCCGGTTCTCTCGTCACATGTGCTGAAGTGACAAGCTAGGTCTCGCTGGCCCGCAACGATGTTCAAGTGCGCTGTGGATGTAGTCTTGTTTTCGTGCTTTTGGTGTTGCGGCTGCTATTAGCTATGGCGTCATCATTTCTCCGCGTTGTGCTAACCGCGGTTCGTTTTTGGAATGAAGTGCTGTGCCATCGGAATGCTACGAGCTGAATGGGACCTCGTCTAAAAGGTGCATGTAAACAAAGCCTTACTTGCTTCCTGTTATTTCACTTGCATGCTCTTTATATGCCACGTTAACCGTGTATTTGTTACCTGCATTTTAATCTTCCCAACGAAACGTGCGTGTTTAATAAAAACTCCTGGCGTAGAGCATTCCTAATGCTACTTTACTAGAAAAGCTTAACGGGTTGCTCGGGTCGCCATAACATGGGTAGCCTCGATGCGGCCCAAACATTCGCCGAAGCTAGGGCAGTTTGCAAAGCTCCCTTTCGCGATGCTGAATTTATACGCACGTATATGCCAAAACATTGCAGCCTTGCAAAAAAGAAAAAGGAAAGCGTGTACGTCGCATTATTCTTTCTACTTCAAAATAAGTCTCTTTATAACCGGTTATACAGGGATTTTGAAGTACACGAGCACTTTGGTTAGATACGATGCTGTTGCCTAGTACATGTCTAGTATAGCTTCAAGTTTAGTGCCAATAACGCAGGTATCGTTCGCACCAGCGAGCTGGTAGACCTAGTACTGAATTTGGTTATGTATAATTTTAAAGTTTCACTCGTAATTCTTTATTAATTATACAAATAATTATTATAGCATTCGTGGCGTGGTGCTCATTAGCACAGATGTTTGAAAGCCTTTTGCATGCCAAAATTGAGTGTTTAAAAAAATTACAGCATATCCACGGAGTGAATGATGGTGAGTGGGCGAAGCTCGGGATGTTCATCGTAGATCGTGCCGAGTTCCGGATTAATTTAGTTAACGCGCACGCTACGAATCCTTATGGTTCAACTACGCACAAGTGAAATCTCCCACCGGCACAAAAGTGTTGCGGTCAAAGCTTGCAACGTTAGGCACTACAGACGATTTCTTGAACTTCGTAAGTACATCTAAATTATTCAATTTCATTTTCCCAGGTTCCCTGAATGTGTTTTTTTCTGTGTCTAAGAGATTCGGTATGATGTAGCAACAATTCTTCGAACACTACTGCCGCAAGTAATTATTATTTCCTGAATATTTTTTTGCAGAACGCAAGAACGCCGAGTATTGCGCCATCATAAGACATCGTCAGTGTACTGAAGGTCTGGGGATATCCTCAGCATTACTCAATGAAGATAACGAACTTTTAAACGTGGCTGGACAGCATACGTTTGGATATAGTACTATCCTGTTGAAATCCTTCACTCGTTGCCATCTTTTCTGCCCTGGCAATGCTGATTCCCTTGGACAGAGCATTCGACATTGACCTTTCACCGCAGATGCAGAAGGCATTTGACTTGATATGCCGCATGGTTGGTGTTAGCAGCGGTGTGCGACCAACTCCACTAGTGCGTGTGGCGAGCATGCTGCATTCTGTAGTGAAAAAGAGTAATAAACTGTGCGTTTGTTCACATTTTGTCCATTATTTTGTTCAAATTTTGCCCATATCACTCGCTCGAGCAGCTCACGTACAGTGCCTATCTCTCAAAAGCACGTTTGAGTTAAATACTCGAGCTCTTAAGAAAAACTGCATATAACGAAGACGGAAGAGGTTGCTCATCGGGAACAAATAAACAGATAAGCAGCTTCATTTCGATGGAGTAACTGCAAGCGCAGCATTTAGTCCACAGAGCAGCTCACAGTCACATTTAATCCCCAGGGAGCAATTGAAAGGACTAACATTTCGTCCTCCAGAGAGTAACCGGAGGGACTAAATGCTCTTGAAGAGATTAATTGCTAGGAGACTAACCGTTCGTCCCCTTCCCGTTGATCCCTAAAGGGACCAATGGTTGTGGCAACACATTTAGTCCTTCAAAGGACTAACGCCTATGCCCCCGTTGATCTTCTTTGGCTTAGAGTGTACCTTAGGCACCAAGCCTGTCGCAAGGACACCCAAGCTATGAAATAACGAAAGGGAAGGGGTCAAGGGCTCGTTTTTTATTTGTTAGAAAAAACTTAATGGGCAAACAGATAATGAAGCCAAGGAAAACATAGGGGAAGTTTCTTGTAGTATTGTAATTGTGGAGTAAGTAGAAAGGAACTAAAGTGGACGAAAAGACAAACCTGCCTTCGGTGGGAACCGAACCCACGACAGGTGACATACGGCAAGCCCTCGTCCCAGTTCTTATGTTCTACGTCGACATATATGCAAAGCATATCAGCGAGTGTCTTATTCAGGAGCTCTGTCAGCCCATTCGCCTGCGGATGGTACGCCGTCATTCGGCGATGAGACTTGCCACTGAGTCTTAAAACTGTGTTCAATTACTCGGCTGTAAATGCAGTACCTCTGTCGGTTATTATTACACTTTGAGTGTCATGCCTTGGAGAAATGGCCGTGGAGAACAGCAAGGAGCATTCAGCGAGCTACGACATTGACTTCAAAAGTGACCCGTCCTCGGACATTTTGACGAACACGCCCCGACAGCTCTCCACACAGATGCCAGCCGTGTCGGCTTGGGAGCTGTACTGGTGCAGTGGCAAGGCGGTGCCGAACGAATTGCTTACGCAAGCAGAACCCTTTCCCGTACAGACAATAATTATTCTACCACGGAAAAAGAGCGCCTTGTGGTAGTTTGAGCGGTTATGAAATTTCGCTCTTATCTGTACGGCCGCTCTCTTAATGTTTTCAGTGACCACCACTCCCTTTGCTGGCTGACGAAATTAAAAGATCCATCAAGGGGAGTGGCACGCTGGAGCATTAAGCTCTAAGAATTCGAGATGCCTATATTCTAAAAGTCGGGTAAACGGCATACGGATGCCGTTTGTCTTTCACGCGCCGCACTCGAACCCGCAAATTCAGAGGACGAAGGCGATGCCGCGTTTATTGCAGTGGTTGACACCACTGCAATCGCCCAACGGCAACCCGACGACCCGGAATTGGAGCGAATTATTAGCTTTTTGGAAGGGGGCACTTCCACCATTCCGAAAGTATTTGCAAGAGGACTTTCATCATTCTGCGTGCGTAACGATGTCCTCCGATGTCCGTCGATGTTTCTCCTGAAGGAAACACCTACTTACTCGTCGTCCCAACGCCTCTCCGACGAGAAATATTACAGGCATTTCATGATGAAGCAACGTCTGGTTACCTAGGCTGTACCCGAGCGTTCTGTAGAGTGAGAGAGGAATATTACTGGCATAGTATCGCAACGAACATTCGACAGTACGTCCTCAGATGCCTTGAATTCCAGCGGCGGAAAATGCCAGCAGCCAAACGAGCGGGCTTCCTCCAACCTGTTTGAGCACCCGTAGCTCCATTTCCTCAAGTCGGATAGACCTCGTAGGCCCGTTTCCAGCTTCTGCTTCGGGTCGCAAATGGATTATTGTTACGACAGACTATCTCACTCGCCACGCCGAAACCAAGGCTCTGGAGGGGGCCACTGCAAGTAAACTGCTAGATTCTTTATAGAGAACATTTTACTGACGCACGGCGCTCCAAGAATAAACTGATAGGCCTACTGCATTGACAGCAGTTATTGAACGCAGTTTTAAGACTCAGTGGAACGTCTCATCGCCGAGCGACAGCATCGTCCGCAGACGAACGGGCTGACGGAGCGCCTGAATAAGATACTAGCCAATATGCTTTTCATGTATGTCCATGTAGAACATAAGAACAGGGATGACGTATTGCCGTATGTAACCTTCGCGTGGAATATGACTTAGCAAGAGACCATACGAAGGACGCTGTTCCGTGTTCTGCATTGCAGCGAAGTCACCACCATGCTAGATGCAATGATACCACATAAATGCGATAGCGGTGAAATGGATGCTGTTTACGTTACTCAGCGTGGTGAAGAAACCCGGCAGCTGAGGCGTACACGTATTCATCGGCAGAAGAAGTCCGATTCGACACGTTACAATCTTCGTCACCCACTAGTCTCGTATAAACCGGGAGAGAGAGTTTGGGTTTGGACGCCAATTCTCCGCTGTGGCCTCTCCGAGAAGCTGCTGAGGCGATACTTTGGGCCTTATAAAGTTCTCCGATGTCTAAGCGATAATAATTATGAAGGCGAGAATCCAAATTGCACAACGTGTCGGCGGCATCTACCGGAGGTTGTTCACGCGGTCTAGATGAAGCCCTATCTATCTGAAGGACATCCACTATACCACCAGCGTATACAAGTGCTGTTGTTGAGGGGACAAAAAATCGGGACGATGCTTCCTGGAAAAGGAGGCTATGTGACGACTGTAGTGTGCAAGAAGGCATTCGCACAATACTGAAGCTGAGAAGCACGAGCTGCGCCAACCGGCATTCGGATCAAGTCGCTGCAGCTGCTCCGGTAGTCTCTTCTCTTTTCAATACGTATCTAGTTCTGCTTTGTTGCATTGTGGTCCTATGCCAGTTTGTTCTGCGTCGCGACAATATAACATTGATAATTGGAATGCACATATGGCTTTTCGCACATTACTACCGCCACACGAACTACTGCATGCTAGTTGATCATGCCGCTGCTGCAGAAAATTTCTGTATTTTTCCCAGCGAAATTGTAGTAAATGTTGCACGACGCAGTTCACTCCATTGTGCGCATTTTAAATGCAAATCAATGACCCGCCACAGTGGTCTAGTGGCTGTGGTACTCGGCTGCACATCCGAGGGTCGCGGGATCGAATCCCAGCCGCGGCGGCTGCATTTCGATGGAGGTGAAATGTTGAGGCCCGTGTATAGTGCCATGTCACTGCACGTTAAAGAACCCCAGGTGGTCGAAATTTCCGGAACCCTCCACTACGGCATCTCCCATAACCACGGCTGTTTTGGGACGTAAAAGTCCAAAAATCAAGCAAGCATTTCTTGATGAATTTCAGCCACTCTGAATCTATCTGTGTATCTATCTATTTATTTATTTTACCCTCAAGGTTTGCATTTACAGAGGGGAGAGGCACGTTACGTATCAAAATGGGAAAGAACATTTAATAAGAAAAGATAGAACAACACTTTAACAGTCTACAG
The DNA here is from genome assembly GCA_013339685.2 of Hyalomma asiaticum. Classification (NCBI taxonomy): domain Eukaryota; kingdom Metazoa; phylum Arthropoda; class Arachnida; order Ixodida; family Ixodidae; genus Hyalomma; species Hyalomma asiaticum. The sequence continues at coordinate 70,480,188 of CM023491.1, read as the reverse complement.
AAACACCTTAACAGTCTACAGAAATGTTTTTTTTCCTTTGTTTTTTGGTAAGATGTCAAACATCTTACCAAAAAAGAAAGGAAAAAACAATGTATCGATTGTAAAGACGCATGTAATTCATGTTCAAGAAATAAAACAAGATAAACATCAAGAGCAGGGAAACTAGAGAATAAGAAGACACTACATACAAATCGAAAAGCAGGAACAAAGTCGAAACATATTTTGCAACAAAATCTTAAAGCATAATGTGTCGATGACAGCGGTGGCTGATTGTGGCAGTCGATTTCATTCGGATGTGGTTCTTTGGTAAGAACGCATGCGAGTATGTTACGGTTCGGCAAGAAAGAACATGAGCTTTTGTAGGTAATGAGTTCTGTGTGAAATGAATGAGGGGGTTTCACAAACTGCTCGGGGAGGTTAGCGTTGTGATAATAAAGTTTATGGAACAGGCTGAGTCGAGGTACTTGTCGCCGAATGGCGAGTTCGGGCATGTTAACTCATTTGGGTCACGCTGGTTATGAGGTTATAATTGGATGAAATGAAGCAGATCGAACGATTCATATTTAAACTTTTAGCGCGCGTGAATGACACAGAAAAGAAATCCAAACTATAAGAGAAGCTCAGGGGAAGATGGATGCTTGAATCGATGAACAAATCGCAAAGTACGACTTAAAACAGTTAATGTCGTGGGAGCCAACGTTTCGACAAGCGGACTTGACGAAGACAAGTCCGCTTGTCGAAACGTTGGCTCCCACGACATTCCCTGTTTTAAATCGTACTTTGCGATTTGTGCATCGACAGAAAAGAAAGACACACGAGCGCTAACTCTCAACTATTTATTTTTGAAAGAAACATACATATAAATACTCAACAGCTGGCATAGACCATGTGCGGCGCAAGTCATGCGACACAGTCGGGAGGGCCGCCCTTTTGTTAAAAGGCCCCAGCTGACTCGGTCGTGCTGGCTGGCCCTGTAGTTTTGTTCTCCAAACACTCGTGGTTTACGTTTCCGGCTGCTAGGTGTCGCTAGCCCGCGCACAACTACGTTGATCGAGACCCTGCCTGCCTGCTAGCCATGTCACGTTATCTTGACTTCACAAGAGGGTGCAAATATAACCTCTATAGTGTAACATTTGCCGCTGCTCGTCTGCTTTGCCGAGCGGTCTCCTGCGTAAAAAACGCCATTGACGCCGAGGCCCACACATGTGAGCCGTAACCACATTCTCAGAACCAATGCACTGAGCAAAGCGCGCATCGACAATGTCTTAGTTCGAAGGGAGCCTTGGCGGAGGGATCTGAAGGGACGAAAAGAATTTCGCGGCTCGCTGCGGTTCCGCCGGCGTTGCCGTAGAGAGCAGGAAATTCATCCAGCCACAGGGTGCGGCCACCGTAAGGGAGTAACGAAATACACATACACTGGCGAAAGAGAAGCTTCGCCCTCGTCGAAGCCTCGAAGAGGGAAAGTAAAGGAATGGCGTTTTGCGTGTGGTTTTGTTTTCAGCGAAGGAGAGTGCTAACAGGCAAGCAGGGACTCGAGGCTCGGCCACGGCGGTTGCAGCCCGGCCTATCCGCCTTGCATGTGGAACGCCTGTGGAACGTTTACAGAAGGAACGTCGTTCCCTTTGCCGTTGTGTTTAAATGTATTGCGTTACCGTTACAGTTACACCAACCTTTAACGTACCGAAGGCGTTCCTTCGTTCCTCCAAAGAGGAACTAGTTCCAGAAACGCCGTTCCTTGGAACGACGTTCCGTGCAATACTGAACCTGACACACCCAGCAGAACAGGCAATAGCGTAAGCAGGAATTCATGTCCCGACCTAACGATCGTCAGAGGGATGACTCAATGCTCTTGGACTAACATGATGGAGAACTTGGGTAGCGACCATGACATTTTGACTACAGGAGTCCAGTTGGTTGCGACACGCATTCCAGATCGTGTAATCAAAATAACGAATTGGGAGGCTTTTCGACAAAGGAGAATCACGTCCAGTCAAAGGGATGTGCCCTCACTACGTAAATGTATTCCCAACCTGCAGGCATTGTAATTTCGCCTTCACGTCACCCATGCACGCATGCGCATATGTTTTAATTCTTGGCTCTTCTGTTTGAATAAATTCAGTTGAAGTTTAGCGCTCGACATGTTGTTTCTTCTCCCCTTCTTCCTATGCCGTTTTTCAATTTTTGGTGCTTTTGCGCTACCATGTGGTCTCCGATCGAAAGTATGGCCGCCGCAGCCGCGATCGAACCCGCGTTTTTTGGGTGCCAGCCGGGCCCCTTAACCACTACACCACCGCCACGGACGCACAGCCCGGAGACTATTACAAGGGCAACCGATACAAGTGCAATCCGTGCTGCCGCGCTCTTTATATGCGCAGATAGGACACCGGTCTTGAGATGTGCGAATAAGAAATTGCTCACATGTTCCAAAGCCTATGCGTAACATTGACGCAAATAGATAGATAGATAGATAGATAGATAGATAGATAGATAGATAGATAGATAGATAGATAGATAGATAGAATTAGATTAGATTAGATGGAGAGGAATATTCATATTTAGAGTTAATTTGAAGTCATATTGCCTGTTACTTTCGCTGGTGAAAAAAATGTAGGCGCAGCGGGGAAAAAAGGCCTTTCCCCAAAGGTAAATATTCCGATATGGCAATGCGTTAGGCCATTTCTTCTTCGATATAACGTGCCACATTAACCAAGACGGGAGGACATGACTCCCAGCACAATCTTCGTGCTTTACGCCATTCGCTTTGCTCCACACGGCACCACACTGAGCAATGGGAGAAATTTTACTTCGGTTTAGCAGCGGCACGAATTTCCATAGCCAACTCACGCAGTTTCCTCGGAAAGGACGTATTCGTTGTTGAGAAAAAAAGCTTTTCTTTCAGTGACCATAGGAGGTGTTCCAACGCATTTTCCGACTGCAGAGGACGGCAGAAAAAGCCGATCGGCTATCCCTTCTCGCGTTTATCAGGCGCATATCACATTTCGCCAACGCGTCTCCAGTTTCGAGTGGTTGCGCTACCGACCTTATACGTCGCGTGCGCGGAGTAGATAGGGCACGTTTCTCGGGCAGCAGTTTTCACAAGGCTCGTGCAAACGCTGTCCTCTGCCATCCAGGCAGTTATGAAAGAATGCGGAACTTGAGAAATGAAGATGATGAGGACGACCACCGACATGCACCAATGCAGAAGTTTTTTCAATGCGCCCTAACTTACGTTTGAAAAAGCGGGGCGTTTATAAAGAAAACAACAGAACCAGTATACAGACACTGCAACAGAAACAAAAGGCGAGGAAGGTAATCAGGCACTATTCGCTGCATAGACATGGGAGAATGTTGAATGAGAAATAAATTATTATCATCAGCATCATCATCAGCCTGTCTACGCCCACTGCAGGGCAAAGGCCTCTCCCATGGATCTCCAATTATCCCTGTCCTGTGCTAACTGGGCCCAATTTATCCCCGCAAACTTCCTGATCTCATCTGCCCACCTAACTTTCTGCCGCCCCCTGCTACGCTTGCCTTCTCTAGGAATCCACTCTGTTACCCTAAATGACCGACGGTTGTCTTGTCTTCGCATTACATGGCCCACCCAGGCCCATTTCTTCTTCTTAATTTCTATTAATATGTCCCTAACACGCGATTGTTCCCTAACCCACTCCGCTCTCTTCTTGTCCCTTAAGATTACACCTACCATTTCCCGTTCCATAGCTCGCTGCGTCGTCCTGAATTTAAGCTGAACCCTCTTAGCCGTCAAGTTTTTGCACCGTAGGTGAGTACCGGTAAGATGCAGCTGTTATACACTTTCCTCTTCAGAGACAATGGTAAGCTGCCATTCATTATCTGAGAATGTTTGCCGAATGCACTCCACCCCATGCTAATCCTCCTAATTACCACAGCCTCATGGTTGGGATCAGGGGTCACTACCTGGCCCTAAGTAGACATATTCATTTACTACTTCCAATGCCTCGCCAGCTATCTGAAATCCCTGTGCTCGCCCAAGGCTATTGAGCATTACTTTAGTTTTCTGCATATTAATTTTCAGGCCCACTGTTATACTTTCCCTATTTAGGTCAGTAATCATGCTTTCTAATTCATCTGCCGAGTTACTTAGCAAGGCAATGTTATTAGCAAATCTGAGGCTACTGAGGTATACCCCATTAACCCTTACAACCACCTATTCCCAATCCAGCGTTCTAAACACTTCTTGTAAACATGCTGTGAATAACATATTGGAGAGATTGTGTCCCCTTGTCTTACCCCCTTCCTTATAGGTATTTTACTGCTCTCCTTATCGAGCAGTATGGTGGCTGTAGAGCCGTTGTAGATGTCTTCCAATAGTCGTACGTAGTGCTCGTTCACGCCCTGATAACGGAATGCCTGCATGACTGCTGTGGTATCGATTGAGTCAAATGCTTTCTTGTAATCTAATAAAGCTATATATAGGGGTTGATTATACTCCGCGCATTTCTCTATCGCCTGATTGACAGTGTGAATATGGTCTACTGTTGAGTAGCCTTTACGAAACCCTGCTTGTTCCTTAGGTTGACTGAAATCTAAGGTTGCACAAATTCTGTTAGCGATTACCTTGGGAATTACCTTGTAGGCGACAGATAGTAAACTGATCGGCCTGTAATTTTTCAAGTCCTTTGTGTGGCCTTTCTTATGGATTAGGATGATATTCGCATTTTCCAAGATTCACATGGATTGTCGCGGAGTGTGCAATAGAAGTAGGAGGTAAAATCGGTAGGGAGATTACTAGCAAACTTTCAAAGGAGACGAAGGACTTGATTAGAAAACGGCAACTCATGATAGTATGAAATGCAACTGACAGAGAAATAAATAGAGATGAAACAATTAAATTGCGAAATATAACAATGCCGTAGGCAACGGGAAGGCACTAGCGTTCGTAGTGTCCAGTCTACTTTACGAAGCGTAGCTATCGTGGCTCTGGGTACTTAAGAACGCCATGGTCCCAAGCAGGTCCCTTTACCACGGGGGACTTCGAGAAAAATTTGGTGGGTTTCGTAGAGTGAGAAGTGCCACAGCCTTGACACAGCCGCAAAAGTTGCGTGCCGTATTCCTGGCTAGAAATTATTATACAATCTTGATCATTCTCAAACTGCCACATTATTAAACATTGATGAATTTTTTTCTGAATCGCTCCAAATATACTTTGGTGCAGTGAACGTCTCTGTGGACGCAGGAGAAGAATTAGGCCTGAGGAAAATACAGCACGGGCGCCGTGTTGTCCAACTGGATAAAGAGATTCGAACCTGTTCCATGATATGGATGCTATCGAAGCAGCGAAGCTCTTCTTTGTGGTTAGTCGAGACGTCACTGGCAAGGCTGCAAGGTGGCAACTTGGTGGTGGGTCGAGGGCAAGAGCGGGTTCTTTCTTTCTTTCTTTCTTTCTTTCTTTCTTTCTTTCTTTCTTTCTTTCTTTCTTTCTTTCTTTCTTTTTTCTTTCTTTCTTTCTTTCTTTCTTTTTATATTTATTTATTTATTTATTCATTTACGTACATATTTATCTGTCTCATTATTTTTTCCTTGCACTTCGCTCTGTGAATGTCGACTTGTAACGGATTTTCAGCCCTAACAATGGAAAGAAAAGGGAAGACAGACAGGACTGCAGATAAGCAGAACGCTGGTATTTCGACGTTCTGCCTATTTCTTGTCATATGTCTTCTTTTCTTTCCATTGTTAGCGCTGGAAATGCATTACAAGTCTGCATTTCAACAAGCCTAGCTAACCACTTTCAGTGCTACAAATGTATAACCACAGCTGCTGGGGTCCAGCCCGAAAGCTCGGGCTCTTTTAAATCTTTCTTTCTCTGTCCGCTCTCCCATCCCTCTTTCCTCCACCCAGCGCCGGGTATTAAACTGGATGCCAAATTCTGGTTAACCTCCCTGCCTTCCTTCTCACCGCTCTCTGTCTCTCTCTTCTAAACATTATCACACATTGGCCTTCGCATAATCACAATCACTATCATGAAGCAGCAGGCAAGATTATGTGGAACGTGGTAAAGTGTACTGGGTCGAGCGCAAGCACGCACACCTGCTGCGGAACGTAACCCCCAACCACCACGGAACAAGTGGACGACCCTCACAAAAGGCTCAACCACTCCGGGAATCTGCGTAAACCAAAAACAAGAAAGAGCTTAGAGCAAAAGCTGACGGAACATTCAATTCTGAAAGCGCGAGCGCTCGGTTCACGCAGAACGTCAAAAGAGGCTTGCATGGCTTCAGCTTTTGACAAGCACTGCCCTTTCATGTGTTCAGTACCAAACAGTACGCCATTGCTATGCCCGAAGTATGCCCGCCTTCACTTTGCAGCCACTGCATATCGGTCTCGTGTCATCATCGGCTGCTACCCCTCTAAACATGCGACCCCCCCCCCCCTCCCCACGCACACAAAGGAATCTCTGCTGCATCTCTTTTGTAAGCACGAAAGTTTGTGTCGGTACTAATGAATTCGGGTTCAGTGAACCTAGTACTGAGCAAATGACAGCACGGTAGCGTCGGCATTCCACTGCGCGAAGTCTCTTTCTGCATGACTGATTGTAATTCGGTTAAGGAAAGGGCGCTAATTTCTGCAGCCCATGTAGGGAGTACCGCTTAGCCTCCGTGGTGGTATTGGAAAGGGAATGAAGAAGATAGGAAGGCGAGAAAAACCGTAGTGAAAGGCTCCGGAAAGCCACTAGACTACCGTGGTTGGGCCACTACACGGATGGCTCAAAAGGAAATGGCCTACTTCAGAAATGCTCTGCCGCAGTGCAGCCCTTGCTTAACAGCAGTTCCCTAATGTACTACGTTCTAGTATGACGCTACCTTTCATGTAACACTGTTTGAAGCAATGCCGTCGGCACACGAACGCGTGCCACACTCGCGGAATATGTGCTTCGGCAACTACCCGTTCGGTTCAAAGTGCCGAAGTACACTGCACGGCCGCTGCAGTCGGCAGTTAGAAGAAGGCCAAATCGCAGTGCGTGAAGTGTATGAAACTATCGGAAAACGAGAACCGAAGGAATGACGGCAATGCATCAAAGGGCGCAGCGCTGAGCACTGGAGAGCTTGCCATGAGCCAAGCAGCACAGCGGCAGACTGGAACGCTTGCCCGTGCACGCTAGCGGCCGAAGCTGTGACAACGTACGCACGATAAGGCGCTAAACACTCGAGGCAGCACTCGCGCCCCCCCCTCCGATGGCCACTCGAGAGAGATCGGCTGCAGCTTCTGATACGAGAATCGTATGCCAAGCACCCGGTGATCCAAGGGCTCTGGACCTCCTTCGCCTTTCTTCTTGAGTGTGGAAAGGGGCAGCGATAAGTGGAGGGCAAAGACGGATCGGAAAAATATCGCGCAATGAAGGGACGCCGACGACGACAGCCGTCCGGTATATTCTTGGGGTTCAACGGGTTCCTCTGCCCAGTATGGGCCCTCCTCTTTTTTTTTTCACCGACGCCCACCTCGGTCCTTCGGCTTTTACAAAAATTTCCTCCTTCCCCTATTGCCCCTTTATCTGGACATCAAAGCCATCATTCGAGCTTCTTCGAGAAGTGCTCCGCCGCTGTCCATGTGAGCAGAGCATAGCCTGGTATCTCACCCGCCCGAGACCCTCTCCTTCCCTCAGCAGCGGAGAGCGGGTCAAGTGGACGCGACATATAAGGTCCTGTTCTGGCGCCAGCGCAGAGCATACGCGAACCGTTGTGGCATCGCCACCGTCGCGTCTCATCAACAATTTCTCTCTGTAACCAGTACCATCGATTCCCTCACTGCGACGAGAACCGCCGACCAAGCAACGAACGGCCTTGGGTGTCATCAGGGGGGACTTGTGCTTGTACGGAACTGACGGATGTGACCACCCGTGCTGGAGGAAACACCGTCGCGACTATTCACCATGAAGTCCTTCATCGTGCTGCTCTGTGCAGCGGCTGCGCTAGCAGGTAGGACACTGGCAAATGAGTGCGGAGACAGAGAAATGTGTCGTTTCCGGGTGAAGCGCATCTCTTTTTTTTACCCTTTCTTACGCCCTCAACATATTAAAGGAAACTCGTGTTAAGCTCGATTTCTCTCCGAATTTTAGTGACATATACCGGTCGATTTATTTTGCTGTAGGAGCTTGCCGTGCGCACGTGCTTTCTAGCTCTCGTGGGAACAAAATGAGTTTCTGTTGGCTTAAGTGAACGCCAGTGATGTATAGTGCATAGTTCATTACAGTGGTGTATAGTGCATTTCACAATCTGCATGAAAGCGCTTCGGACGTTACACAACTGTAGTTTGCCAATTTACATTTGTCATTTGACACCCCCCTCCCCCGACAAAGAAAAAGAAAAACCGTATTTCGGAATCATTCTGAAATAAACTCGATTTCTCCCCCATAGCCACCTAGAAAAATAGCTCCCGAGCCCCGCCACGGTGGTCTAGTGGCTATGGTACTCGGCTGCTGATCCGAGGGTCGCGGGATCGAGTCCTGGCTGCGGCGGCTGCATTTCGATGGAGACGAAATGTTGAGGCCCGTGCGCTGTGCACGTTAAAGAACCCCAGGTGGTCAAAATTTCCGGAGTCCTCCAATACGGCGTCTCTCATAATCAGAGCTGCTTTTGGGGCGTTAAACCCCACATAACAAGAAGGATAGCTCCCGATATTCACTCTCCGAAATTGAGGAAATATAAAACCCCGAAAACAAGCAACCCTTCTTAGGTATCCGGAAATAATTCTAGGGCCATTGAAACAATGGTATATCTAGGCGTAAAATTGCAATGTTTAATGTTGTTCTGATGAGGGACATCATATGAGCGCAAAAGACGGACGGCAATAAAACCAAAGGTCAGCGACAAAGTACACCGAACGAGCACGTCCAACAGAAAAGGATAAAAAGAAAATCCGCACATACCGCGTAATGTTACCGATTAAAAAAATTCTTGCTCTAACTTATGCATATATATCAATGGAAGCAGAAAGAAATTAGCTCTCGGTTAGTTAATATATCTTCAAGTGAGAATGCACCCGCCGTGGCAGCTTATGTCTTGGTTTGCAAAGCTGCAGGTCGCGGCATCGAATCCCGGCCACGGCGCCTCCAACTCGATGGGGCGGAATGGAAAACCGTAAAGCCAGTGTGGTTAGATTCAGTCGCTGCTTTGAGAATCCCTGCTGGTCAAAATTGCTCCGTGGCCGGAGCGTGCCTCGTCAACGTGCCTCGTCATCCAATTATCCAAGCTGGTTTTCCCGCGCAAAACGTCCTGACTTATTATCATCAACGTAGAATGTGAATTATCTGAAGTTATCATGCACCTATCTTTCGCCGTACTTCATGCACATACGTGCCTGGAGCGCAGCTTTGTTGATGGTGTGGTGGTCGTTAAAATCCCGATAAACCAGTGCTGGCCCGTTCACAATAATTTAAAAACCCTAAGTCCTGAAACAATATCAGTGCGTCTATTTTTAGTTATACGAATGCTCCTGTACTAACCGTGACGTGTTCCGCGGAAGAAACGAAGCAAATTTCCTGCATTTTAGCTCGATGATCTTGTATGTTCCAAGCAATTTCCACCAGAGGCGTCGGCGTTGTTTCCCGCGTCGAAAGGTAACTGGACAGTCACGCTTATTTTACCTTTGCCAGGGCTGGTATTTTCCGCGAACCGTGTGGTATACAACAACACTGTTTCGTGAACTGATAATTTTACATTCGGCTCCATTTCTGCACATCTGTAATACGAAAGCAAGTTTCTTTATGGCAAAAATGCAGGCGTCTACATTTATACACTGTCTTCAGCCTTCAAGAGACTTTACTGGCTGACAGTAAAATGCGCTTTTTACAAACTGCCTCGTTTCGTTTCACTCCGTACAGTCTCAAAACATGCGGCGAACACGAGGTTGTATACTACAAAGACTGCTCAGGGAGGGCCTGACGCAGGGCGGGCGACAGTTGATTGATTTCTGGGGCTTCCCAAAACCACGATGTGATTATGAGTGACGCCGCAATGGAGGGCTCCGGAAATTTAGACAACCTGGTTTTCGTTTTAAATGCGAAGCATTTCTTAGCGAACTTCGGCGACTTTGAGCGTATCTAACTATCTAGCCGCCTACCTCTTGGTGCTCTTCTGCCCGTATCGTTAATGGGGTGTATACGAAAATTGGACCGCCCTAACATGACGGCATGACGAACATATTTGACAGGTCAGAACATGAAAATCATGGCATGCGTGTCATGAGCGGCATGATTTACATGCCACGGTCTTGGTGCTCTCCTGGCCGTTTAGTTAATGGGATTTATACGAAGGTGGGTATGCCACAACATGACGGCATCACGAGCAGAAACGTCTGGTCATAACATGAAAATCATGACACGCATATTATGAGCTGCATGATCGACATGCCATGATCTTGGTGCTCTTGCGGCCATTTCGTTAACTGCATATGTGCCAAAATCGGTACAGCGAGACGTTCCTGATGCGTGCTTCGTATTTCCTCGATTCCCACTCTAGGTGGGATCTGCCAATTTTTTGTTTATATGATATTGGGAGATGATGGGGCAGAAATAAGGCGCCGGCTATAGTCCTTGGCGTGGCGAGCGTTCCACATGCATGGTTGCGAAGCAGTGTGCGAATTCATCCGGCATAATCGTAATAACAGTATTTCCACAAGAATAACATGGGGCTTTTTAACGTGCGCTGACATCGCACAGTACACGGGCCTCAGCATTACGCCTCAACCGAAGTGCAGCCGCGATCCATAGCCGCTAGACCACCTTGGCGGTGCAGGATTGGCAACAGTGACTAAGCATGAGTGAGCACGAGCGTGCAGCGCATACTGCAGCAAAACAACGTCACCCTGCCCACGCCATCTTGTACATCTATTACGAAGTTATCATTATGGATGCGCATATATTCGAACGCTTTGAATATTTGTAGAATATTACATGTTCAATATTTGTATTCGATTTGAAAATGAGGTACTCAAAATTTCCCGGTGTTCGTGGTTATTCGAATATTCTGAAGCATTAGATATGTGACACAGTCACCCTGCCAAAAATAACTAAGCAGCACAACACCAACTTATGCTAAAATAAGAGAAAATACCAGCACATTTGGATATATCATTAAGAAGCCGGCGAGCCAAAGGCGGATGGCAGTTACGAAAGCCTCTTTCGCGTTTGGGTCGACACCGGCACTGCCTATGCGGGTAAGCATCGGCTTAAAGAGGCGCTCGATATTTTTTAACATTTCACGTAAACAAGCGCATCGACATGAGAATGCCGTCGCAATAATCGATGCCAAGCATCGCAGCGCTACGTGCCGCGGGAGAGCCACAAAACGTTGAAAACTATGCCATTCGCCTCTCCGGGAATTTCCTATGCTAGCTAGCGTCTTCGTCGTGTCTTCTTCATCTATAGTCTCTCGTTCGTGTGTGCTGCGCCGTTTTCTTAATCATGAATACGTACCAACTTGCCCAATTATCAGAGCTCCCCAGCTCGTCCTGACGTCAGTGCCGGCGCCCTTGATGATGTCACAACCCTCTGGTGCTGTCGCAGGTAGAACGACTGCTGGCAAGGTCTGCAAGAAATTACGCACGCTTCCTCTTCCTCGTGGAATTGCTCGCCGTGTAGGCAGCCTGTGGGGGCAAAAAACAGAAACGCCGACAGAAGGGTCACACTGCGAGGTTACACACAGCCAGTCACCAACGGTTCCACGCTGTTGGAAAGGCCATTAGCTGCGCCCTTCGCCGGACGACAGGCCGGCACAAAGCGATAGAGCTCAATGGTGATAGCCTGTCACGTGATATTTGGAGGAGTACTCTACGAGGAAAAGACGACACCGGTCAGACGGCGCATCGCGAAGGAAAGAGCAATATGAGTGGGGACCAGCTTCCATCCATAAAGCACGTGTAGCTCCGCCATTACTTCACCGTTTCCAAAAATTCCCACTGCTGACTGTTGGTTGCCGAATCGTGCACAACTGCAAAGCCGAAACTAAATTTCGACCTTCCAGTCGTTTAGGAGCCCTTCAACGCACGCGGACGTGAAGGCGGTCAAGCAAGATCCCGCCAGTATTCTTATGATTTTTTGCCGCCGATATGCGCGGCAGCGATAAGCACACTGAACTGCGTGCTCGGCAGCGCTATTGGCACTCATGAGGCAGGTTGCTCCTTGGCATAACCGCGTGTTAAATGAAATATTATGGCTGAAGTTTATATTTTATATCGATACTCGAAGCTAGGTATTCGTATCCCACGCGCATTCAAAAAATTGGTTATCGCTCAACCCTAGTTATTATGCATATACCTCTTCAGAGTTCGAGATGTAGCTTGTGGTCTTGTTGAAGTTTTAACATCAATTAACGCTGCTAGCGCAAGTTTTGGTAGGCTTTTATGATGGAGTACAACATTCTCTGCAAGAGTTCTGAAAAGAAGTATTCAGAGAGTTCTCGAGTCTGGAGAAGGTACCATCGTCCGTGGTGGGCGCATGAAACATGTTGATCACCACTTTGTTCAGTACAACTGGATGTGGACTTAAGAGCTGGAATTGCTTACAGCACACGTGCTATGGGTATCACGGATATGCCGACACCATTGCACCTGGGCTGCTGTGTCGAGTTTCTCCTGTGATACCACTCCACTGCCTTCGAATTACGGCCGCCTTCTGTAACCCGTGTTCACCGTCCACGCGGATTGTACAAGGAAGCTGTTTGTATGGAGCCTGTTGCGCACACGTTGGCGTTGCTAAAACACGATGGCGTGGCCTAGTGGGAGAGGGATGGAGTAAAATAAAAATGACAAGAAAGAAAATTTGTTCGCTGTGCGCGAGCGAGGGCTCCACAGACAAGACTCTTAACCACTGCACTACACTTTAAGATTGCGATGTGCGAATATATGTGAACCATATGTATGGCTTTGATGTTAGAAATCAAGTGCTGCGGTTCCACCGCTCCGAGGCCTACTTTATTAACGACTACACTGCACAAGACGATTGCGACTATAGGTGAATGATTTTCTTTGCTGCGGGCACTGTGTACTGTAGGGCGTGTGTGGCTCTAATATCGAGGTTGGACACCGCGAGCGTTAGCGGGCTCGTGAACAACAGTGTCGCAGGGCAGACCCCGAGGTACGGCCGGAAGGTCGAACCCGAACCAAAGGATGGGCTAGTTGGTGAAGCATAAACTTTCAAGTAATAGCGCAAAGCAAACACGGACAAAGAAAAGGAGTAGACGGCACACAGCGCCACTCAGTGGTTTTATTTCGCGTGGTCACGTGTGCACATTGCGCAAAGGGAAAATTGGAGGAGAGGCAGGACCCAGATGACCGAAATGACCCGATAATCAAGCAGGCAGCTGACGCGACAAAAACAGCATTTCTTTTTTCGATAAACAAACTGATGCGCGACTAACAGCATCTGTGTTTTTAACTTCCACCGCTTCAATGATCTCCCTCGTGACATGGTTTTTAGCCATCTACCATGCATAAAGGTTTGCATCCGCAGCGCGCGCGATGGGCAGTGACGTGCCGCGACACTGTTAAATTCTCAACGCTGTTGCGGTGCTTACGCCGGCGATGCACCTCCCCGTTTCACCTGCGTACGCTTTTCCACATGTGAGTCGAGTGCATTATGCCTCTCCTGCTTGGCGATGCACCTCCCCGTTTCACCTGCGTACGCTTTTCCACATGTGAGTCGAGTGTATTATGCCTCTCCTTCCAAGCAGGAAATGAATACTTCGGTGCGATGCATCTTGTCGCAACCTGGTGGCATACGCGCACCCCCATTCCCTCTTTATTTATTTATTTATTTGTGATACCCTCAGGGTACATTTGTACATTGTAGAGGGGAGGGGCGGCAATACAGTTGAACAGAAATAAATACAGGAAAATAAACACAGGATTATGTAAACACATTACAGAGAAGATAACGATGCTACATAATAGTAAATATTACACGCAAAGAATACACTGTATTAACAGACATTGGAAATCAAAACAAAAAGAAAACTGACAATCTACACCACCAATAGTTATACCCGTTGGTATAAATCACGGTTTCAAGGTAACTGTTAGTGCATTCTTAAAACGAGTGGGGTCGGTGATTGTTACCAATGATGCAGGTAGGTTATTCCAATCGATTGAGGTCTTAGGAAGGAATGATCGCGAACATGCTATGGTGTTGTGACGAGGTATGTTGACTTTATGCACGTGATCATGGCGAGCTGAATGGTACGGTGCCGGGTGGATCCAGAGTGAGCGAAGGATTGGGTTGTGGTAATAGATTTTATGCAATAATGATATGCACAATTTCTTTCTGCGAAGAGAGAGTAATGGGATATGGAGCGTACTCTTCATTAATGTAACGCTAGCAGTGCGGTGATAATCAGCCAAGATGAAACGTACAGCGCGATTCTGAACCCATTCGATTTCGTTAATTCGTGTGACTTGATGAGGATCCCAAATGCATGAGGCGTATTCCAGTTTGGGGCGGACGTAGGTTATATATAGCAGTCGTTGCGCACAAGCTCGACAATTTCAACGGTGCGGATAACACTACCCTGCCCTTTCTGCAACTTTTTCTCTTTTTTTTTAGATTATAGTGTGGAGATATGACAAAACCACATTCCTCTTCCTTTCACGAGTTACACTTGTTTTTTTTTTTCTTCTTCGTCCGTGTTTGTTCCGCGCTATTACTTTAAACGTTGCAGTGCAGACGTGCTCGCAAATTCCTCACTTGCATGGCGTCACAGTCGCAGCTTCGCGGGTCGACCTTCTTGAGGTAACGGAAAGAACCGTCAATGTCCCTGTTTTTTCACTTCCTCCTTGTGGAAAAGACAATGGTACACAGGCACGGCATTCGAGCAAGGCACGTACCGCGCGCATCATAATTCGTAAGACATGTTTCCCAGTGTATCATGCGGCTACCCGAGAACAGAAAGCATGAGTAGGTATTAATGTTAGACCTTGTGAACCTGGTTGGACAGCGGTAGAATTGAGGGGCTGCCCGGCTGTGAAAAGAGATCGTATTCAGTAGAGAACGCAACAGCGCGGCATCCAATCGATTGCGAATGAAGAGCAGAGAACGTACGAGTAGGCGCATGCGCAGCGGCCGGTGACGGAAATTCGCGAAAAACGTGTGCCAGTGTTATTCTGTTTCGTTGATTAAAAACGCGGCCGAAATTTTCGACAGACGAAGCTTGCATTCGGTGGCGTCATCCTTCGAGGAAAAGTGTGAATCGTGGGGTACGTAGAAGGTACTCAAGTTTAGCTCATTACGCAAACAGCCCATCCGAATCTAACAAGCGATACACTTTAAGGGTTGCTCCATGTTTGTTTTGTGGGGTTTTACGTCCCAAAACAGTTCTGATTATGAGAGACACTGTAGTGGAGGTCTACGGAAATTTCGACCACCTGGGGTTCTTTAACGTGCACTGACATCGCACAGCACAAGGGCCTCAACATTTCGCCTCCATCGAAATGCAGCCGCCGCGGCCGGGATTCGATCCCGCGACCCTCGGATCAGCAGCCGAGTACCTTAGCCACTATACACACCGTGGCGGGGCAAGGGTTGCGCCATTAGTGCACCCTCTGAGTAGGGGGGGGGGTGGGTCACCTTGGAGTAGTCTCCCATAAGTACCTTTAGAGGCCCTCCCAATGCATTTGCGATGTGTAAATTCAGCCCTGACGGTATCTGAATTGCTCTTGTAGGTCTTTTAACAAGCGTTCCGCGCTAACACCGACAAAATAAATTATTCGGACGGATTGTTCTTTCAAGCGTTTCATGAAGTGCGCCTTGCAGCAGATGCCAAATTCGCCCGTTTTCTGACGAAGTCGCCGCATCTGCCAAAGCAGCTTGCGTCCACATTGCACCCGCTGTCAAGTAGGGCCCTACCGCCTGCTTCGAACAAATCGCGCAATAAATGAATGGCCATGGACCACTCTATTGAAGCGTATGTGAACATCCGCTCCAGTCCATGCTGGCTATGTGACTGACCGGCGAAGCTCCAGTCCCTAATTATACGAGAGGCCAGTGTGACGTAACATTGAACGATTGATCAATGCACAAGTTCTTGACAGCAAGACGACTGAATGCGCCGTGCGATATTATTCGAAATGTTGATAGAGACAGGTACACCGATAGCCGAATCAACTTGGTTTCTCGCGTTTAGAATTGAGCACTGTTCGCGTAGAAAAAGGAGATGCGCTGACACGCGCGTGATGAAGGCTAATTAATTTCCGTGTCAGATGCTTCCTCATGCAGCCACATGCAAAACAACAGGAAAAGAAAATAAAGAATGCCCAGAAGCACCATAGATATCAGTCACTGAAGCCGATATCTACAAACAAACCCTCGCCGTGCAGGCGGCTCTTATTAAGACTCGATTGCTTTCCGATGGCGCCACTGAAAGGGAGCTGACGCAGCATTCCCTTGTATGTTCGTAGGAAAAGCCTCGATATGAAGAACATGATTGGTCGACTTGAGTTATTCATGTGCATGGTAGGGGAAATTATCAAAGGGAAGTTATTTGTAGTGTGACGATATTTATTCGCAGTGCTTCGCTACCAAGACACAGCGACTGTATATAAGCGGCGAGGTAGCCACAAGGCGCCAGCAACCAGAAGCGGCGGCGTGTTTATGTTTCCCCGAGGAGTCGCCCAAGCGACAGGGAAACTGAAGAGAAAGGGACCGGCCGAAGTGGCGGGTGCCTTGTTGCACCCCGCCCGCACGCAATCGCGCCCGTGGTTTTGCACCGCGTCCGACACGGCAGGCAATGCGACTGGCGGCGCTCCATCTCCTTAGCGGTATTGTGGTAATTATGGCAGAAATGGAAAGTGCACGAGAAGTGTGGATCGAACCGACAATATTCGCATAATGGTGTGCTGTTCTCGTTTAGTAGCGCAGCTCTTAATTCCGATCGTAATTTGTCCTGTCTGGACAAAAATTATCATCATGCAATATATGAACCATGTGTGCGTGCGCTTCTACGAAATCCATATGGCATTCTTTCTCCTGTTGCGCTATGCTCTAAGCCAACTATTACATGAAGGCATTTCATAGCATAATAAATCTTCTTGGGCTAGTTGCTTCATGACAGTGCATAGGCCTACAGGACGCTAAATGAACATACAGAAGAGAGGTAACGAAAGGGAAGGGGTCAAGGGCTCGTTCTTTATTTGTTAGAAACAACTTAATGAGCAAACAGACAATGAAGCCTAGGAAAGCATAGGGGAAGTTACTTGTGGTATTGTAATTGTGGACAAAAGTAGAAAGGAATTAAAGTGGACGAAAAGACAAACCTGCCTTCGGTGGGACCCGAACCCACGACCTTGTGTATCTCCTTTCTACTTTGACCACAATTACAATACCACAAGTAACTTCCTCTATGCTTTCCTAGGCTTCATTGTCTGTTTGCTCATTAAGTTGTTTCTAACAGAAGAGAGGGACACACAGACACACAGAGCGCCTGTGTGCCTGTGTGTCTCTCTCTTCTGTATGTTGATTTAGCGCCCTGTAAGCATGTGCACTATTTCATAGCATAGCATAGAGGGTGAGGGTGCGTAGGGGCGATAGAGTGAAGCATACCGTAGTTTTGCATAGTATAGTATAACAAGCGAAGTGACGAGCATAGCGAAGGAGTTGAGTCTAGTATAGCAACCGGTGGGAAAAGGAGGACAGAGTGAAAAAGTGACGAGGGAAAGGGCGAAGAACAGGACGTCACCACGGGACATCCCCTACCGTCAAGCCAATTCCTGCATGTGTGATACAAATCACGTGACATGACCTGACAGCTAGGCACATGACACGTTCCTCCAAAAACAGTGTTAGCAGCTAGTCATGTGACAAATCACGTAACCTTTTAAAAGCCAGAGGAAGCTGTAGGCCGGCCACAAGTTCCGATTTTATTCCTGCCTTTCACGACTAGTGCAAACAGCCCGCATTTAATTTTATTTTTCCTATGCTTTTCATAAGAAAATATGTGATAAAGAAATAAGCTAGCTTGTGTATCTCCTTTTTCATGGTTTATTTATCAAGTATTGGCAGTGCGAACAGTAGTAAAGTCGTACCAAGTGTCCCAAATAGGAACCTTACTAGCGTTTCACCCCTTTCAATGGTAATCTTCCTTCGCTGTCGAAGAGCTGCAAGAGTTCTACGAATGCTCGCCTGGTGAGGTAGTATGTTGCACACAACGAAAGTCCGGTCACTGACCAAGTCAGCAGCACACATTTTGACGTTTCGGAACCTGTACAGGATTCTGTGAAGAAGAAACGTTTGTCTTGGTCAGTGGCCGTGACTTTCGTCGTGGGTAAGGTGCATAACGTGTAACGTCTGAAGTGTGGTAATCGTTTTCTTTCGCTTGCTCACGGAACCATTCCAACATAATTGCGGTTTTGGTACTTGCTCAAAGCGTCAGGCAATTTCATGAGGATCACTATGAATTAGCGAAGTGAGGAGGTAGAAGGTCCGTGTCAGCGAAACGGTAGCATCAGTCAGTAATTCATGATATGAAGAGATGAATTGCAGGGGATTAAACAGAGCACTACCAAGTCTGCAAAAATATTTACGCAATTCATTTGCAAATTACCTATTTCCTGCGTTTTTATGGCTTGTTAAGCGCATCTTTACAAATGTGTCTTTATGAGCACAGTTAGATGCACTTAAAGGCAGATTCCAATTTGTAACTTCGACTTAATCCTTTGACCATTACGATATATATGCGGATAACAGTTCTAATCGCCGCAAATATCATGAAGAAAACCTGCACAATCGTGCCAAGCATCGAAAGGCGTTATTTTATTACATAGTCATAATAGAGGGGAATGAACGTTAGTCAAAATAATACGGTAATTTTCGCACTAAAACAAATGTTCCGAAATAACTGGTGTAGGAGTATTTGGTTTGTCAAAACTCGTTGCTTAGGCCCAGAAGTAGGAAATGTATTGCTTAGTACCCAGGTGATTTGGTCAGCAGTGTCCTGCATACAAAGTAATATGCAGTGATATGGCTGATTATTGAATGAAAAACTTTTCCATGATAACTCTTATCTCCTACGTTACAGCAGTACAGGCTTTTCTCCAATGTAGAGCTCTCAAATTATTTCTAAGTTGGCTCAGAAAAGAGCTGCTTCTGAGCCAGCAAATGCAGTTTCCTCGTAAACGGATCTTCCACATTCGAAGCACACGGTGCTGTCAAATGCCGCGTGCTCTTGCTCTCGCGCTTTGCCCGCCGTGCAGAGATGTATCATCGCGAGTATTGCTGCAGTGTGCTTCTAAATGTACTTACCTCGCGACACGTATCTAGAACCAACTTTTTCTCCATCGGAATAGTTGGCCGGAACGTCACTTAGCTCATTGCTTCTGGGGACCCCTGGTAGTAGAGCGAAAGAGAGTGTTACAGATGAAATAAGTTTTCGCAGGCTAGTTGGCTCGTATCGAGTTTCTGTTGCACTGCGAAAGCACAAAATCGCCCGAGGGCTAGCGAGCAACTGAGTGACGCCACGCCGCTGTGCTGACTAGGCCTGAGCAGAATTCCCGCGGCGCGTTTTTTTTTTTTTTTACTGCCTGCTGTTTCGTGCTCTCGTAGTGCAATAAAAAATTCGGGTCATTAATTTTCGACAAACAACAGTATTTATTCATTGTACTGAACACACTCTTGCCCACCCGGGCTACAGCTGTCCCAAAGCTTGTGGAGCATTCACAAACACAGGAAAAGAGCTCATTTTAAAACGTGTTGCGTGAAAGGTACCCATAGAAAGGCACTACCGGCCAACGGGGCTGGTCTGAACAGGCGTTTCTTTCCCGAGTGTGCCTGTCGCGCGACGCGCGCCAATAAAAGCTTCTTCCGGGCAAGTAGGTTCCAATCGAATAGTTAGTGCAAGCACGGGGGAGGAATAATGCCGACTTGGGTTTTTCTTCTCCTGTTTCGTGCTGGAACACAAAGAGTGCAGCGGAAACGTGAGACGCGCCTCTCGCGCCAATCGTTAGTGTGTAGGAGCCCTTATTCCATAACCGCTGGGGAATTCAAGACTACGTTGCTATCAGCACGTCCGTTTGAGTACAGTTTCAGTTTGGCAATAAGTGCACACCGAAGGCGGTTCGCATAGTCGGGTGCAGAGCAGATAAGCAACAAAGTTGCACTCTGCTCGGGACGTCCAGTCATTGGTCAGTGTCCGCGAGCGTTGACCTTCCCACTCGGCTGCGCTTTCTCCGAGGGCATGCTGCGTCGCCGTCTTGTCAGCAGCTGTTTGTGACGGCGTCGTGTTTCAAAACAGTCGCAGCGCCTTTGAGCCCGTCTTCTCACTTTCGCCGCTCGGGCCAACTCGTATTTCGCGGACGCTGACAAGTGGAAAGTAGCCAGTTTTCAGCTTGTCTGATCAGACATCCGTTCTCAGATTTTGCTGCTCTGATGTAAGAATTTTCAACGCACTCTTGCCACTCCCTAAGAATTTGCCAACAGCGCATCTCACGTAAAACAATATTCACTATTGCACAGGAAAATTGTCGCAGTATGAGAACTGGCAAACTTCTCTGTAGCCACGTAAACGGGAAACGATTTCGCAAAAGTTAAAAAAAGTAGACATTCCGGATGTCATGCCCGAGATTACGACGAATTCTCGTTGGCCTTGGCAAAAACGGCGCTCACTTACAACGACACACAAAAAAAAATTTAACAAACGAGGACGATGAGCTGACGACACACAGCGCGACTATGTCGTCTTCGGCTTTCCTTTGTCTTGCGTAAGTGCGTGCTCTTCTTTCTTGTGTTGCTCCAACTAGCTCGAGATGTGTTCATCTCATTGGAGACCTTGGTTTCGGCTAAAAATCCTCTAATATTTAAAGCGGTCCTGCAGTAAGTACTCTTTGAACCCAGCTGCAAAGAGCTGTCAATCAGGGAAGGTGCACATCTCAGTCAAATATGATAGACCTGTACGAACCAGGGAATGTGAAATTTGATTTCAAAATGCGGCTTCCTTTGAACAAATCACGTCAATAGGCAGGCTTGGAGTACAGAGGAACCAGTGGCTAATTCGCAGATGCAGTCGCGGAGCCTCCAGTGACTCTCGCGGCACGCATACGCTCAAAGAAGAAAAATGCTCATGGCGCTCGCTGGCGTGGCAGCTTTCTTTGGTAGGTAGCTTCCAGAGCGCTCACCGGGATGCAACGGAAGTGAACGCGCTCAGAGATTGGGGAAGGACGAGTTGCACGGCAAGTGACACAGTGCTGCGCTGAAGCCACTAGAAGTAACAGCACCCTCTCGCGTGTTCCGTGTGTTCTTTCTATAGTGCGCGCGTGCTTCAGCGCTGCAATATGTCATTTCGGAGACCGTGGAACTTCCCCAAACTTGACGTTGGGTCTCCGTCAATGCCTAACGGACCTGAAAACAAATTTTCGGCAGGCCATTCGTGAGGAAAGGAACTCATTCGGCGATGTCATTTGAGAATCGCTTGAAAAAGTGTTGCAGGACCCTATAAGAGTATTTTGACCAATTAATAAAAGCCTTCGAAGGCATGTCCCGCGGTAAAGAAGCAGGTGAAGACGGTAAAACAGCCAAAGTAATCAATGACAGAAGGGGCATTTTACTGCGGAAACTTGCATCGCTCGTCACGGAATGCGCCAAGACACCTAGTGTACCGCACAGCTGGAAAGATATTAATATAATCCTAATACACAAGAAGCGTGATACAATAAAGTAAAATGTTTACAAACCAATTACCTTACTCCCAGCAATGTGCTATTTACCGAAATAGTGTCTGCTAGGATGCCAGGATACGAAGAACACTCGAAGTTTAACCAAATTAGAGAGCAAGAAAGTTTTGGTAAAGGGTATCCAACAACGGACCAAAGCCATGCTATCAACCTAATAATTGAGAAATTCCCTGAATATAAATACATGGCCGTTACAGACAACGAGAAAGCACTTTATTCCATAACAATGCAGCTCTAGAGGGTTTACATCGACAAGGGGTACCTGGTGTATACGTCCAAACCTTAAGAAACGTCTGAACAGCCACATTACTCCCCCTTGAGAGAACTCCGATCAAGAGAGGGGTCAGGCAAAAAGATGCATGTTTGGAGAAAGTGTTGGGCCCTCTAGAACGGGAATAAAAGGAAATTAGAATATATAGAGAATACATGAGTAATATAAGGTTTGTAGACGCCATTGTTCTATTCAGCGACAACAGTGACGAACTATATAACACGATTGGGCACCCAAACTGGGATAGTGTTAAAATAGGACTGAACATGAATAAGGAGAAAGTTCAAAATATGCCCAACAGTCTAGCTAACAGCAGGAAGATGAAATTAGTAGCTAGCATTGAGAAAGTGCGAACGGATACGTATATCTAGGGCAATTATTATCAGGGGAGCCTGCTTATGAAAAAGAAATTCTCCATAAAATAAAGATAGGCTGGAGCGCATACGCAAAGTCATTACTGGAAACTTGGCGCTGTTATTAAAGCGAATAATATTTGATCAATGCGTTCTCCCGGTACCCACTTACGATGCAGAAACATGGACGATAGCTAAATAACTAGAGTTGAAATTAATTAGCACGCAGCGTGAAATGGAAAGAAAAATTATAGGCGAAGATATAGAAAGCGAGCGGTATGGTTCAAAGAACGGGCAGTAGCAGTTGTCATTCTTACATCAATTAAAGGAAACAAGTGGACCTGGGCAGGACATCTCATGCGGAGAACACATAACAAATGGAGAGTAAGAGCGACGGAATGGATACCAAGTGAAGGAAAATGCGACTGAGGCAGGCAGAAGGTTAGATGGAGCGATCAAATTAAGAAGTTCGCGGACATAAAGTGGAACCAACTCGGTCAGGATAGGAAATATTGTAGATCGTTGGGAAAGGCGTTTGTTCTGTAGTACGTGGACATAAAATGGGGAGCTGCTGACGATAAGGATGATAAAATGACAATACGTAGGAGGCGAGGTTCTTTATGCGGCATGACACTCGTGTGCGGGTAATATAATTGCCATATTTGTGCACATTTGGAGGTGAGAGGTCGGCCAGCTATAATTTATTGATGATTGTGGCACGTTGCGTACGGAACACGAACAACCATCGCCAAGGTAAAGAATAGTTTAGTAGTTCAACGGGTGTCAGTCATCAATTTCTTCACGTTCTTCGGCGGCGATTCTCCTCCAGTTCTCGCCTACGTGAGGGAATTGCTAATTGTGAAGACGCACCGGGTGGACCGCGAGAAAAAAATTATTTCAATTTCAAATGCAGTCTGATTTTAAATCAGCTGCTAGGGAACCATTTCATTCCTACGTACTATTCTTCATTAGCTCACCGCATCACTATTAATAAGGATGAAGGTCGGGTCCCCATTTTCCTGACTATAATTCTAGTCTTTTGTAGATACGCAGCCTTCAACAGCGAAGACGTGTCCGTATGTTCTACAGGAAAAGTGAATGAACCCATGAATGCTTTAACAATGACCGAGCAAGGATCCTTGCGCCACTCGCGTTATCTAGCGACCAAAAAGAACGATCGGATACATTATAAGTTGAAAACAACAGAACCGTTGCAGTTAATTGACATGCAGAAGTGAAGAACAGCACGAGAATGATCTGATGAAGCCGCCGGTTGCCACAACGCATCGCCTCGCACTGCGTGCGGCTTTAAACGAACGGTGCGCACTTGTAATTCTCAGTTTAGGTATTTACAAGCCGTACGAGTGTTAGTCCAACACGGAGCGTCACGGCGATGACGCGCGACGGTGCACGCTTTCCCATTACGTCGACATTTGCAGCGTCCATTTCTTTGGAGCACTGCGTGAACACAAAGCGATACGACACCACACAGACGCATTTCCTGCTTTTGCTTCTTTGTTGGCACAGTTAGTGGTCACGTGGCTGTTCCCTCGGAGCACGTGGCTTTCCATACTAGCATGTGCCGCAGGCTAATAATCTCGCCACCTCATTTGTATGGCCGCCCGCACAACCACAGCCGGGTTTCCCGTGTCGATGCCTCGCCTTGCGACAGCGGTACTCCTTCTCGAGTGCCATGCAGTCGCTCTTCATTACGTCATTCCAAGTCCCTCCGCGTCGAGCATCGGTCCCTCACGGTAGCCGAGACAAACAACACTGAGTAGCTGTGTGTGTGAGCGCTCAGATGGGAGAATTCTTCATACTAGCCCTATGTCGCGAACACACCTACCCTTTCTTGAAAAGGGGCCTTATTTTTCCCGATAAATGGTGACCTCGCCGAAACTCTTAGCTTAAGATGAGCTCATGTGTTCCCAATGCACAGTTTTCGAGCACATTGCCGTGACACAGTTTATCCAGTCCGCTGCCAGCATAGATACAAGACACACAAAACCGCGAGTACGGAATATGGAAGAAGGAACAGTTACCAATAATGCAGGCTAAAAAAAAGCCGTACAATATGGAACCAGATATCTTTCGGACTTTTCAGGAATTTGGAATTTACAGGGATTTCAGGAAATGCCATGCCCGATGTTAACACTATATCCACACAACCGGCAGTTCGCAGCATGTTCCGCAGCGTTCCTTCCAGAAGAGAAAGGAACATATGGAAGCAAAAGAAACTTGCCCCAAGCAGCGAGAATAAGTATAAAATAATAAAAACTTGGCTTGATTTTGTTGTGCTTGCCATGATCCCTTGATCAAAATGACGCAGTGGCTCTTGTTTAGAGCGAATAAATTTATCTAAAGCGAAAGCGTTATATGTCTTCATAGAAGATGACCAAAAATAACTCAAGTAGCCAAATGTACAAAAAAGAGAGACAAACAAATGTGAGGCTCAAGAAATGTTAAAAATCTTGGTGGTGCCATACGAAGCCCATAAGCGAGTTATTGCATAGCTAGGTTTTTCTGACACGTAATTAGTAATTACCAAAGTGATCACCACGTACAGACTTAGACATTAATTATCAAGGTCGTTATAGTACACACTACTCATGGCGGGAAGCTCGAAAGGAGAATCGCAAGTGTCTTTTTAATAGACTAAGTGAACATCCACGTCTCTTTAGAGATAATCGGGTAAGGGGCCCCTAGGGCATTTTTCTCCATAGCGTTGTACTTAAGGGTGATTGTTCCTTCCATTTCGAGTACGCACTTTTATAATGCATTCGCTCACAGTAACCCGAAGAGTTGTATATTTAATAATGTAAAACACTTCTCTGATAGGAAATCGCATGCGAAACGAAACGCCTGAATTCTGGACAGCAAAGCGGGAAATAGGTTGCTTGCACAGTGCAAAAAAAAAAAAAAATACTAAAGGAAGACACTGGTAACGACGGAAATATTTAGGAGACACAAGGCCACCTAAAGTAGGTGGCGTTGGGTCTCCTAGTGAGTCTATATGACAGGGTTCATATCTGAAGTCTGCATTTTAGTTCACATGCAAGCGGACAGGTACGACTTCGGCTAAACCGGGATTGGGTTCCTTGTCAATATGAGACAGTAGGCACACCTAGCAAGCAGAAACGCAAGATTGGCACTTTTTGAGGACTACGTTCGAGTAGTGTCGAATAATGCGCGCAAAATGAGAGGAAGTCGAGCTAGTTGTAGAGGGCTCTCTACTAAAGAAGACAATACTCGCAAACACGGGCACAAAAGAAGAGGCAACTTGTCTGCGTGTGCTGAGGTGTGTTTGCGCGGCCCGTCAACCAAGTGCTCGTTTAGGTCCCCGCGAGCAGACGTTTGGCTCGCACATAAGGGGACATTCGGGTCTGCAGGTATTCCATCATTTGGTGTTTCATCATTTGTGTGGTTAACCGCGAGCGATGCGGCACCGATACGCTAGGCTTGTTCGCGCACGCATTGTGGAGAGTGCGCAGCAACGTTCGGCGAAAGTTGTATTTCAATCAGGCGGGGGAACAAAGAGACGCGTCCGATAACTCAAGCGCGGCATAGGGGTGCTACAGCGGTGTAGGGCATGCGTGTGCCAGCCTTCGACTTACTCGCATGAGGAACAGTGTCAAAACAATCATATCTCTCTCGCGTAGATATGCACGACGGCCTGATTGCGGCCCAGCTCGCGCAGATGGGTATTTTTGTGTGTATGCAATTTACCTTCCTTTTGATAGCCTTGCGTTTGAGCCTTCTGCTTCTCCAATGACCCTGTTTCGAAGTCTCCCTTTCGTTGGGGACCTTTATTCCTTTATTTCTAATTAATACATTCATTCATTCATTTATTTATTCATTCATTTGTACACACTCCAGCCATCATCGGCTATTGCAAGAGTGGGTGCACATAGGAGAAGAGGCAAACGCTGGAGGCAATGTGCAAAATACAAAACAAAGACGAACCATAACATCTCACTGTTGAACAGCTCCTAAAATACATAAGATGTACTAAAGCATGCACGCTAAGTTAAGCGTTCACACTTCTTTCTTGTTACCTCAATCGCTTCCTGGCAAGCGCGTTCACTTAATGCGGCTGCGTGGCAGCTGGCTGCGCCCGAAACAATTTTGCCTTTAGCAACTCGCTTCTAAATTGCTGACGGACCGCTATATTCCTTAGGTCGCCGATCTAATACGATGTACAAGAACAACATCAAGCGGGACGATTGGTACAGCACTGCCTCTGTCCCATCTGCAGTTTATCTTTTTCCGCGGATGTCATGGCGGACGTTGGTGCCGCAGGAACCGGTCGTTTCAGCGCAGCATGCCCCTTCACGTGCTGTCTCCCAGCTCAGAATCTGCACGCGCCAGCAAACACTCCAAAGGAGGAACACGTGGCCGATTGTCGCCGGAAAGCGACAAGAAGACGCGATAATCTCGGATGCTAAAGGTCATCCGGGACGGGGGCCATCAGCTAACAACAAAGGACGGCCACTGTATGTGGTCAACAGTCGCTTATCGACGACGCCAGTTAGCACTGGAACCAAAAGTTGAGAGGGCCTTCTCGGCGATGTTGCTAGCAAGGCGAACGCTACAGTGGTCACCAAGGGATACGGGAAGCTACTGGCGCTGATGCCGCGCATGTGAACGAACAATGCGCTTGTTCGTTTTTTAGGGCGATACGAATCGGGCGTCGCTGCATTCTTTTTCTATGATCGGAAATGGTTAAAAATTGCTTTTACAGCATCCCTCCGCGTCAGCTCATGTGAACACGGTCCCTAAGCATGTATCCACACTACGGACGGCTCCGCGGAAATCTCTTCCGCGTACAATCGTCCCGCCGCCCGTCCGGCTGCGAAGCGCATCCAGACGGCGGACGAGGTGAGTAGGCGGATGCGGCGGAGAAAAAAAAAATCGCAGCATATCCACGGGGTGAATGATGATGAGTGGGCGAAGCTCCGGAGGGAATCATCGGTAAACCGTGAATCTTCCGTGCAATTCGCCCAGTCGATCATCGTGTAAAGACGTCTCACGCAGCCCCTTACAGAGGCCGGAACGCGCACCGCGTTTGCCGACGCCATCACATGACTGCTGAGAGAGTAAAAGGCGGAGAGGCCTCAGCGTCTTACACCAGCTTCTTACACGAGTCGTAACGCGCTTGCACAAACGCGTTAAAAACGCGCAGTCTTTCGTTAATATTGGGTGTTTACTGTCATCGTGGTGCATGTGTCCATGTGCGCTTCGTGGCGTAGTGGCTAGCGCCGCGCGTTCGGAAGCGAGGGGTCCCTGGTTCGATTCCGCGCTTCGGACACAACGTTCGGATTTTTTTTCTCTTCGTCCATGGTCCATGAAGCGCGATCCGACGCGTACGGCGACGATCCAGGGGAATGAGAGGAGCGCTCCCGGCGCAGCCCCGCGCAGCAGCTAATCGGAGAGCAGCGGCAGCTCCAGCGCTCATATACAAGTACCGCCATCTAGCGGACATTCCAAGAAGTAAACGAGAGGCGGCTACCTACACCTACATACATCGGGGACGCACGACCCACGCCTTAAGGAGCTTCGCTCCTAAAAAAAACATGGCGGCACTATCTCAAGCGAGAGCTGCCGCTTCGAATCTTTAAGCTCTTCTTCGCGCATAGCGTGGGCTTTTAGTCCCAAAGTGACGCTTGTATTTGCTTTAAGTTTGTGCCCGAAAGCTTCGCCGGCAACGTATTCATGACGATTTGCCACCGTTTCCGAGAGGCGTATTCATTTTCTCAAAGGTGTAGGCTTACCGAGTGCCTCCATTAGCAGAACATGAGAAACGTGAACTACGGTAGCCCGAGTGCTACCAAATCTCAAAAGCCATATTAGTGTACGAATGTTTGCTTGCTTATTTTCTCTCTAGATGGCGCGAGCAGTGCGAGAATCAAAGACATCGTTAGCAGAAGTATGGGAGGTTTTTATGCTTTCGTCTTTGTCGCAGAGTTTGCTTTAAGTTCAAACCAAACAAGAAAAAAAAGGCAGCGTTTGTTGCTAGAACTATAATGGCACCCTCGGCTAAATCTACTGTGTTAGTCCGCGCGAATCCCAATGCGAAAAAGAGATTGGCATTTTCCGTCCACGACGTCCGCGGACGCGGCACGGACGGCACAAATCCGAGGCGCTGGGTCAGGTGATGCGCCGTCCGCCGCAGAAAAGACAGATTTAGTCCGTCGTATGGATAGACCGTAAAGTGCGCAAACAATGAAATATTACACATATATATACACACACACACACACATACATACATACATACATACATACATACATACATACATACATACATACATACATACATACATACATAATGCAGTGTTCTTTAGGACGGAAACGAAGAGCGTTTCAAACACCGTGAACTGATCGTAATTTACGAAACATACCAGCCTAGTAACTCTCGTCGTTGGCCCGCAGTGTTCTAATAGTCAAGACTACATTGAAGCGTTTCTGTTCAGTCTTAACGCAGCCTACTTTTTCCCGATCCAAGTAATATAAATACCAAAGCGCTTCTGTTGTGTTTCTCGTCCTCTGTTCGCGCCCTTAAGCTTTTCAAGGTTGTTCGTTCGCATGATTAAAATCGTGATTTATCCATTCCAAGCTGTTCAGTATGCAATCATGCGCAATATTTCAACACTCGCACCATTATGTTCCGCCATAAACATGAAATATTTAGCTCTGCCATAAGATATTACGTTATGATCGTCATTAATATAAAGTGCTTTTTCTTCCAATACCTACAGTGCGCGTAGTACTGCAGAAGATGGATTCGTCAAATACATGCACAGCTAACGAGAGAAATAAAGGTAAAAGAAGGACAGTGAGATTAAATAGATGATATTTCCAGTTGGATACCCTTCACTGGGGAAGCGGACAAGAAGAGAAGGTACATTGGAGACACATCAACGTTAATGTCACGTGACAATGTCAACGTGAATGGCACACTCAAAAACTTTCACAAAGTTCCGTGCCTCGGAGAAACCTTGGCAGTGTCCTGACAGCAACACGCATTGCACACTTTGTAGACCAGTGTCATCTCTTCAGGGCGACTGAAAGGGCTGCTCTTTTCAAGTTGAAGCGGTTGCATTCGTCGAAAAGGTGTGCGACTGTTTCTCCCCACCCCCAAAGTTCACGCAAGGGGCCCATTCCAATGCTAGGAGAAGGCTGTTCCAGTCGAGTAAGGAGGACGACCGGGATACCTAGTTGCAGCTTAGACTCCAATGCACGGAACCTTCCACTTGAAGATCCACAGGTCAGCTGCGTCAGTCGACGTGCTGGTCGCCAAAGTTCTTTGGCTGCGTCGGACCTGAAAAGTGGAATGGCGATACAGATGGCACCGTCGTGAGCAGACCGGACATCCGCGTCCGGCCTGCCATTTCCTAGGATGCCGAATTGACTAGGTGGCCACTGTAATATTAGTGTGGGTTCTTTCAGCACAGCATGACTGTGCAGTTGCCAGATCTCTGCAACGAGCTGTTCATGTGAGCCATGATGTAGGGTGGACAGTAAACACTGCAGACCACCTAAGCAAGCACACAGCACAGACCATGGTTTAGGCGACTCTTGTATAATGAAGTGAAGAGCTGCACGGACACTCGCTCAGCTGCTGTACTGACGTAGCTTGAAACATTGAGTTTAATTGTGATGTATCTTGCCGGAATAACTACAGCCGCAGTGGAGCAGTTCAAGCGATATCTTTTATCTATGGTACGCAGGTCACAGTATTTGCATTTTATGCGATCGATTGCGAATCGGCTATGAATAATAATAATAATAATAATAATAATAATAATAATAATAATAATAATAATAATAATAATCTATATTACGCACATCCAGAAGTAATACACAAAAACGGGCCTGTCAAAGTCTTCGAAGACTTGAGCGACTAGGCCCGGCAGCGTCGGTTACGGCGATTTGGTTACATAATATTCAGAAAACATTTTTGAACGCACAGACAAATTTGAAAGAAATTCTTGTTCACATGTAATAACAACAAACAAAAGGAGAAGAGACGAAGAATGATTATAAATTACGGATAAGCCATAACCAACAATTTTATGAGTCTGAGATTAACTTCAACTCTTTTTTTTTTTTTGAAGTGACAGAAAAACACTCTTCAGATAATGCATTAAATATTTTCGGAATATGTACACTTCTTCTAGCTTCACCATATCTAGTGGACGAGCAGGGTACATAAAAATGCTTTTTTGCTCTCAATGATCGACTAGTAACATAAGGCACTTTCAAGTCATCGTTCCAACTATGTCGCCGAATAACAGTTACAGTAAACAAGTCTCGGAACATGCAAAAACCTAATTCATGAAAAATGTTATTGGAATGTAGCCTAATACCATAAGCAACTTTTTTTAGTATGTTTCTAAGGAAGTTGTAAATTCGTGTTTCCCATAGCTTTGTGCAAAAGGCGAAAATCGTGATGCCATATCTCAGCACACTGTATGCTAGTGCGTGAACTGTCATTTTCTTTACTGGTAGGGGTGCCAAGCTTTTTATTTTAAAAAGCAGACACGCAACACTTCTAAGTTAGGCACACAGAAAAGCCATGTGATGTTGCTAAGACATCCCCTTATGAAAATATTTACCCAGGTACTTGAATGTCTCTACTGGAGTACATTTGCACTGGTTACAATTTTCGGTATGAAGAAATAGTGGCACATTGCTCTTTGAATTTTAAAGGGCTTCGAAAGCAGATGACCTTGGTTTTGTTTTCATTAACTGTTACACCATTTTCATTAAACCACAGCATGGCCTTATGAATTGCACTGAGCAGAGCGTTAACAGCACCTTCATAACGTAAGTGACGCGGGAGAAGCACCGTGTCATCCGCATACTTTACACTCTAGCTAATAATAATAATAATAATAATAATAATAATAATAATAATAATAATAATACTTGATGGTGTTTGATGTGTCAAAAACAGCGATGGTTAGAGGCACGCCCCGTAATGTTCCGGAAGAACTTTGTCCACCACTTGGGGTTTTCTTCATCGCGCACACGGGCGTTTGTCTGCATTTCGCAGCCGTCGAAATTTGGCCGCCGTGGCCGACCACACAACTTCAAGCTTCACAAGCCAACGCAGAGCCGCTAATAAGCCGCAAACTACTATAGCGTGTTTTCGGCAAGAAATTGAAAGGAACAAGAAACACCGCGAAAAAAAAAGCTGCTGCTGCATTTAAGTAGCAACACGTGAACAGTGCTTAGAATCAGGAGGAGCACCACTGTTGCCAGAAGTTTGTCGAGTCACTGACAGTAACGGATTACCGCGGCGCACCACGAGGCTAATTTACGAGAAGCAAAATTATTAAGTTTATGATAAATCAACTGCTCCGTTTGAAACGCCGAGACCTTGCTGTGGTATCGTTTTCAGGAAAGGAAAACCTCGAGTGATTAAGTTCCGCTGTTCAGCCGTGTTATTGAGGAAAACATTTAAATCGATAATCAAATCGAGAGATTTTATTGCAATACGTAAACATAAGAAAGCCGCATGGCGTTGCATCCATTAAAGCGAGATTGATGACGCTTGCTTTACTTGAAAAGGGTTACAGCGCACACAGGCGGGCATAGTGTGGCGGAAAAGAGGACACACACCGTCGCCGTCTGCATTTACTTATGATCCCGTGAAGAACAGGTGACGTTTTTCAAGATGGCAGGGAGCAGCGAAAGGGTGCGTCAGCACCACGATGTTCTTTTTGTGTGCGTGCGCATTTGTACACCGTCTAACGTATACGCTTGTGACTGCAATACACAGCCATACAAGAGTCCAGGCGAATTGTCCACTGATTACAACCAGCGAAAGGGCGTGGTGGTATGTAATTGCAGTGAAATTAGGCCTGCAAAGATACGGTCGAAATTTCTCTACGGTCCCTACCACAGCGTGTAGTACCCCTCCTTATGTAACACCACTCCAGTGAGGTTTTGTAGAAATCAAAGTTAACCGAAGAAATTTCTTCTCTGTTATAGGGAAGTTCTCCTCCTTCTCTGATGATTGATTTTTTTGCGGTATTACCTCCCAAAACCACGACTCGGAACTTATATCCCGCTGCCCTTGGGCAAAGTAATTTAATGTGCAACTTGAGCGGATATTGTGGATGTTATTCTGAAATGTAACAAAGAGTACGAACAACAGAAACATAAAAACAGTATAACCCTGAGCCGGTCAAGATTGACAGGCGTACGTCTCCGAACACTACACAATGAGGCCATACGCATTTCATTCCATCCTCGAACTTGCAGCTCTAACACTCAAACTCGACCACCGACGCCTTAAAGTATTATGCATCGATATAAAAGTTACTCCTGGACAAGTCATGCAACGAACAAGGCCAATTCTGCTAATAATCTTAGCTATAATTTCTTCATGGCGCCGCTAGCGGCCTTTTAAACGTTCGTACGACCAGAACTTGAATACGTGCAGGCAATCTTTGAGGCGTGCCAGTGTAATCACACTAACGACCACGGATCTCTTCTTAAGCATGATGAGAGTGAATTCCACTCATTCGAGAAAAAGTTATTGCGGCGCTTGATGAAAGTGCTCTTACAGATAACAAACGACATTTCAAGTAACAATCTCAAGGCTAAAAAGAATAAAAAAAAAGATATGCGCCCAGCTCGCACTGATGGTGCAAGGCAGGACTAATAAGGGGAGCTTGTGGCCGACCTAGCTTCTTCCGGCGTCTGCAACCTCAACTACTCAAGAGGTACTTGTTGTTTTTGGGCTAGCTGATGACTAAGCTTGCTAAACATGTTCAGGCGCAAGGAAGAAGCAAGGAACAGGAAAGGCACAGCGACACATAAAAAAAAATTGGCCGCGTATCTCCGTGCTTCGCTGCAAATGTCGTCGAAAGACGATAGCCTTCTACCGGCTGTACTACATGAGTCCCGTTTCGCGTGTTTCTGTTTCCCCCGAGGAGTTGCGCAAGCGAGAGGGAAAACGAAGAGACGCGAGGAGAGAAAGGGACCGGCCGGAGTGGCGGGCGGCCGTTCCGCTGCCTTCCGTTCGGCACGAGCGTGAGATAAGGGCGCCATCTGGCCATGGTTACGGGAAACGCAAGAAGCTTGCCTAGTACAGGAAACGTCCGCTTTTGCGCATCCTAACAAGCACTAGGGTCTTTCGAATTACGCATCTATGTATTTTCTACTAAAGGAACACACCGCCTAATACTTACGTATTGATGTTGCGCCTCAGATATGCGTAATATTTGCTTTTTGGCCGACTGTGTACAGAAGTATGAAGGTAGCCACCAGTTCAAGCTGGGTGTTCGTTGAGGAAGGGGTTCACCTGTCGCAGCAGGACAGACACACATACACACACACAGACAGACCAAAATTTCTGCGTTGAAGTATCTCAAGAAAGACTATCGTCTTTAAAAAGTCAGGAAAGGCACAGAGGGTTGGCGCTCGTCTGTGTCACTCCTGCTTCTACTCCTTTCTTTCGGGCCTGAACATGTTCAGCAAGCTCAACTAACCCATGTGATTTGTCACGTCACTACATAGAGGAAGGAAAAACTGAGAAGAGACCATGACGTCACATTCGTAAAGCCTCCCCATCGCGAACATTAGTAGCGCCGCCTATCAACAAAGCAGCTAAACAGGCTGTTTTTATACATGACCTTCAGGACTACTCACGCGCTCCCATACCTTGGGGGTTGCCTCGCGTTTCCGGGCCGTTGTTTTTAATCGTGGACGCGCTGACTTGTGTAAATGAAAGCCGCAAAACTTGCGTAGTATTTCGCCTCGCAAGCGCGCAAGGCTAGGAAATGCCCAGCCGTTGCGTGGATGGGCGCACGGGTGCAAGTGGCGCTCCGAGAAATGAGCCGTTGTCTCATGTGCATGTTTACGCTTCATTCCTGAGGCGTTACCAATGCATATGAACGCGAAGCTCTGCATAATTCGCACTTTGTTCGTCAGACAAGAACGCACGTACGTAAAGTTCTGTTTGTGGCGTTTCTCATGCAGCACCAAAGCGTGCACAGAGAGTATCGCGCTTTTCGAGATTGTGCCAACCATTCTATTCTATCTGGAGGCATTGTGTACCTGCCTTCTCTGAGGTGTGTGCGCGTAGCATGTTGTATAGGTATCGTGAGCACACTATTCTCACGAATACGCACATGTTCATTATGTAGTCCGCAGCAGTGTCCTTTTATTTTTCAGCGTAAAAAGTGGTCGAATACGCGCGCGATAGTGTTGCGGCGAATGGCTATAATAAGCTGGCTGAGTGTCGTCGAGTGGCGCCCGTGCTGCATATACGCGCGCTTAAAAACGTTTCACCTTACGCAGAGACAGCACCGTGCGTCAAGATTACTTCGCGAAAGGAAATTGGCACGTCGAACTGCGAACCTCCGTTCCCTATAAGTTGTTGTTTGGCACATATTGTCTGACGTCGCTTCCGCCACACTTTCTACAATGCTTTCGGATGCGGTAGGGCCTCTCCTCAGTTCTTCCTTCCTCTATGCGTCGCTAGGTATTACGCGATTTTGGTGGGAAAATGTCACGTTACAGCGGACGTGACAGCATGGCGGGCAATGTCAGGTTGTGAAGTCGTCCTCCTCATCGTTATCTTCCTCACCCTTTTTTCCCGCTCCTTGCTATGCAGTGCGAGTCTGCTCTTTGCTTCGACCTCTCCCCTCCTCCTCAACCTCATTTATGTTTGCCACCCCTTGCCATACATAAGGCTGTGTTATGCTTTGCTCTGTCCACTTCTCGACCCGCCCCCCCTTCTGCTACTTTATCTATGCTAAGCTATAGAAAACAAATTTATGCAGCAGCGGGCTGAGTACATGAAAAGACGCGCTTGCGCAAATGCCGAGAATTTCGTACGAGTGGCACGTACTCCATTTTTTATGGGCGAAGCTCCTTATGGACCTGGGCGGTTCTCGCTTGTCGATGTATCCTGCGTAGCCAGTAGCGTCTCCCTTAGCATACAATAGATGGCGCTGTCCCATAGAGATGCATGCAAACTGCAGTTGGGTGACGATACACTAGATGGCGCTGTACGCATTCTGCGTCGTCATCTCCATTTCTCGTCTCGTTTCCGAGAGGGCGCTGTCCCATAGACATGCGTACTAATATGGCAGTTGGGGGAAGGTATGCTAGATGGCGTTGGCGGTGCAGCTGCTCTCCGATTGGCTGCTGTGCGGGCTGCGCTCCTCTCATTCTCCTGGATCGCCGCCGTACGTGTCGGATCGCGCTTGGTGGATCATGGACGATGAGAAAAAAATCGCAGCATATCCACGGGGTGAATGATGATGAGTGGGCGAAGGTCCGGAGGGAATCATCGGTAAACCGTGAATCTTCCGGGCAATTCACCCAGTCGATCATTGTGTAAAGACGTCTCACGCAGCCCCTTACACAGGCCGGAACGCGCACCGCGTTTGCCAACGCCATCAAATAACTGCTGAGAGAGTAAAAGGCGGAGAGGCCTCAGCGTCTTACACCAGCTTCTTACACGGGTCGTAACGCGCTAGCACAAACGCGTTAAAAACGCGCTGTCTTTCGTTAATATTGGGTGTTTACTGTCATCATGGTGCATGTGTCCATGTGCGCTTCGGGGCGTAGTGGCTAGCGCCGCGCGTTCGGAAGCGAGGGGCCCCTGGTTCGATTCCGCGCTTCGGACACAACGCTCGGAATTTTTTTCTCTTCGTCCATGGTCCATGAAGCGCGATCCGACGCGTACGGCGACGATCCAGGAGAATGAGAGGAGCGCTCCCGGCACAGCACCGCGCAGCAGCTAATCGGAGAGCAGCGGCACCTCCAGCGCTCATATACAAGTACCGCCATCTAGCGGACATTCGAAGAACTAAACGAGAGGTGGCTACCTACAACTACATACATCGGGGACGCATGACCCACGCCTTAAGGAGGTTCGCCCCTAAACAATTCCGAACGTTGTGTCCGAAGCGCGGAATCGAACCAGGGACCCCTCGCTTCCGAACGCGCGGCGCTAGCCACTACGCCACGAAGCGCACATGGACACGTGCACCACGATGACAGTAAATACCCAACATTAACAAAGACTGCGCGTTTCTAACGCGTTTGTGCTAGCGCGTTACGGCCCGTGTAAGAAGCTGGTGTAAGACGCTGTGGCCTCTCCGCCTTATACTCTCTCAGCAGTCATGTGATGGCGTCGGCAAACGCGGTGCGCGATCCGGCCTGTGTAAGGGGCTGCGTAAGACGTCTTTACATGATGATCGACTGGGCGAATTACACGGAAGGTTCACGGTTTACCGATGATTCCCTCCGGAGCTTCGCCCACTCATCGTCATTCACCCCGTGGATATGCTGTGATTTTTTTTTCATTCTCTTTTCGTTCACAATCGTTTTCAATAATATCAGGTTGCATGCCAAATAACAACAAACCTTCCATTCTCGAAACATGTAAATACGCCGGGCGAATTATTTGACTACTTCGAGCTAACAATACTCAAAATATACTCATTACGTTGATCATGAATGTAACTTATGTTTGTATAGGGATGGCAAGAAGGTACCTTAGTGCCTGACAGTGTTTTAGTGCCCGTAACCCACCGTAATCATTAAACCACCACAAGGAGCAAAAATGATTATGATCAGTTTTGTCCACACCGGACAGAATACGGCCGGCACAAGGAGTTCCGCTCTTAGAAAAAAGATGATGCGCTTTTCATGCATCAAGAATATTTCGTGCATCACTCGACCACTGCGTTGTCCTTCGTTCAATCAGTGCTCCTATGGGCACAAGGCTCCGCTAATTAACTAGTTTCGTCTGCATGGCTTAAACGGAAACAAAATTATAGAGGTAACAACAACAGCAACAATAACAAAAAGTGTCATTGAAAACCCGCGGGTTTCGACGTCACTCTAAATGCCTTGGTGTTCATATCTGTGTGCTCCGGGACTTTCTGTGTTAAATGTAAGTATTTAATTCTTGTAGCAAAATGAAGTTTTATTAGGTTTCCTACAGTGCTTGCTGAAAAAGTACTGGCGCGATAATTTGTTATACATGATATGGAAATACCAGCGCAAATTTTTAAGCCACAAGGATGAAAATAAAATACGTACAGCGCAGGCGTGTTGCCCGTTGCCAGTGTAGAATCATACTTGTTCCTTGAAAAATTCCACTGTTTTTCCTATACGGTACTTTAGTAGAACGTTCTGGCGGGCTAGTTGGTTCGTAGTCTTTTAGAAGATTTTTAAAACTGCGCGAGAAGACGGGGACAGTATACAGGAAATACACAAGACCCAATGAGCGCAGAGTACCGACTGTTTATTTCCTGAAAGCAAGCAACAGATATTTCAAGCAGGAACGTGGACAGGTGGTCATACTGTCACTCACCCATGGGCCTGAAATATATAAGAAACTGCTGAGCATCATTACAGACCAAGAATTGGAACTGAGCAATCGCCGGGATAACAGAAGCAGTTCTCACAATACACTAAAGAAACGAAGAAAACATAGAGAGTGAAGTCACGCAAGCGTGTGAAAAATAAGAACAAAAGCGAAATGACGAATGTCACATAACAAATAAGTGGGGTAAAAAGGCGATAAGATGAGACCATAGAATCGCTCAAAACCAGGCAACAATCAACACATGCAAAGGCGATGATAGCAGAATAGGTGAGAAAAAGAACCAAAAGACGTAATGGCGACGGAACTAAAAACCAGATAGCAAGATGGAACTCAGTGGAAGGTTTTTAGTTCCGTCGCCTTCACCTTTTTTTTTCTGTTAAATGTTGCTCTATCATGCCTTTTCGTTCTCTTTCTCACCTATTCTGCTATCATCGCCTTTACATGTGTTGATTGTTGCCTGGTCTTAAGCGATTCTATGGTCTCATCTTATCGCCTTTTTACCCCACTTATTTGTTATGTGACATTCGTCATTTCGCTTTTGTTTTTATTTTGCACACGCTTGCGTGACTTCTCTCTCTATGTTTTCTTCGTTTCTTTAGTGTATTGTGAGAACTGCTTCTGTTATCCCGGCGATTGCTCAGTTCCAATTCTTGGTCTGTAATGATGCTCAGCAGTTTCTTATATATTTCAGGCCCATGGGTGAGTGACAGTATGACCACCTGTCCAGGTTCGTGCCTGAAATATCTGTTGCTTGCTTTCAGGAAATAAACAGTGGGTACTCTGCGCTCATTGGGTCTTGTGTGTTTCCTGTATACTGTCCCCGTCTTCTCACGCAGTTTTAAAAATCTTCTAAAGGATAGACGATACTTCTTTTGCTTTAATTTTTCTTGGGTCAGAGTCATGCGTGACATACTAATGGCAATGTGTGTGTGTGTGTGTGTGTGTGTGTGTGTGTGTGTGTGTGTGTGTGTGTGTGTGTGTGTGTGTGTGTGTGTGTGTGTGTCTATCCGTAGTATTACTGCTCTAGTCGGTTCAGAGTCGCTTTTCTCATGACAGCCTGCATCCACGGATCAGTGAGCGGTGATTCAGCGCTGCAGTTGTTAAACGTTCGAAAATAATTTTGTTTCTTCCGCTATGAATAATCATCACAATATTTTTTCGCTTATAACAGCTTTGCGCACGCCATCCAGTGACGTGTATATTGCGGCTCAACCTTATTTTCATTCCTAATATGATCTTGCGCTGCGTATATGGTATGTGAATACCGATTTGTGATCACGCACCAATCACTAATTCTTTTCTTTTTGTTCTTTCCAGGCCCTGTAGAGCGCAGCAAAACCTGCTCGAGGCATTGCACTGGTAAGAAATGGCTTGTCGACAGTCTCTATGTGCATCATAATTGCATGGGTTCTCAAAGGACTGCTACGGGCCGCATAAAGTGCGCGAAATTATTTTCTCTGTCGTAGAGAAAGCAAAGCTTTTGAGGGCAAATGAAAGGACTTAAAAGAGATCTCCTTGTCCAAGTATCAGGCTTCTCGGCACTTCAAAAAAAAAAAAAAGGAAAAACATGGCAGGCTACAATATTAAGGGCTCGTTAACATTTTTCCTTTAGCATCTGCTCTAGGCTCTAAGAGAGCGTTAGCAAAATTAGTTTATTAGTTTCGCTAGTAAACCCCCTAACGCGAAATATGTGTTCAGATCGTGATACACCCAGCAATAAATTTGAGAGAAACGTTTGTTTGTATTCATCGGAACGGAATGGCAGGCTGCGCGAGGCTGCGGTGCTCGCACTGGGCACTTCTGTTCGAGTGGCTCGTTTGGCAGCAGACGGAGCACTTCCGCACCTAAAGAAAAAAATACAGCAGATACAGCACATCGTGTAGTGATGTAAAGCAGTGAGCGAAGAAATGGCACATGACGAATTGTTCGGCTGATGAGGAGTATGCCTGCCCTTACAAAAATGCCATATACGGCGAGATCGGGAACTCGGCATATGTGGCTATATATTTCACGTGTCCGTATGGGGTCGTATTTGCCCAAATCATGGTAGATTAAGTCACGCCTGTTACTTGTCGGAGGACACGGCGGGGGCCGGAGTATCGCGAGAGCAGCTTTTCAGAGAGGCGAACATACCGAAAAGGAGGCCACTGGAGGACCAGGTCACCCGTTTGAAAGTGGGCATCCGGGTGGTGGTAATTGCCGTAGCGATGCTTTTGGCGCCGCTGTGATTTGGAAAGCCGGCGATGGGCTATCTGATGTGCCGCTTCTACTGTAGTGACAGCGCGACGAGCATACTCAGTGGAGTGCTGGGCAGACATTCGAAGGAGCGTGTAGAGGTGGGTTGTCTGCCATAGAGGAGATAAAAAGGGGAATAGCCACGAGTGTCAGGCCGGGATGTAGTATATGCGAATGTCACAAAGTGCAGTGTCCGAGTCGCGGTGATAGGTCGAAACATACACAGCGAGCATATAAGTGATGGCGCGGTTCAAACGTTCAGTGAGACCGTTCGTTTGGGCATGGTAGGCTGCTCGTGTTTTGTGGCGCAAGAGCGAAGTAACTTATCGATGACCTTTGACAAAAAGTAACGACCTCGGTCCGTGAGAAGCTCACGAGTAGCGCCGTGATGTAAAATAACGGACTGAATTAAGAAGTCGGCTACGTGCGCAGCGCAGATGGTCGGGAGAGGTCTCGTGATGGGGTCAAGGGTCGAATAATCGGTAGCAACGGCAATCCATCTATTTCCTTTGATGGACAGATGGAATGTACCGAGCAGGTCGAGACAAACACTGTAAAACGGCTCGGCTGGTACATCCATGGAGCCCAGCAGGGGTACAGCGGGCTTTTTCCGGCGTTGGCGCGACTCGCAGGAAGCGACGTAACGGGGCGCACAGCGGCAGAGGCCGGGCCAGAAAAAACGTCGTCGCACAAGGCCATAGGTCCTGGCAACACCAAGGTGGCCAGCTTTGGGAACGTCATGGAGCTGCTGGAGTACGATATAGCGAAGATGAGTGGGAACTGCAAGTAATAGTTCCGGTCCCACGGGGAAGATGTTGCGGCGATAAAAGATGCCGTCTACGATAACCGACGTGCGAAGCGAACTATCCGGCGAGGCAGAATGCAGGCGGCTGATGACATCTCGCAGAGCCGTGTCACGCCGCTGCTCTTCAGCCATGTTGGTGAAGCGGAGGCACATTCTGCAACGCCGCTTCCTGCTTCACGTTTTGTTCAAGAGATAGCGCTCCGATTCTCAAATAAAAAGCGGGGGTGTGTGACGTGCATCCTACGTCATACCGAAGGAGCAGAGGGGCGCTGTCCGACCAAGCACGGGTGCGTGTCGTGGCAACGCGCGCTGTCTTACCTATTCCCTCTGCTGCTTCGCCGTCTGCTGTGTGTATGCAATGACAACCACAGCACACTATAGCTCTCGGAGTTCACGAAAAGAAGCTAGTTGAAGAAACAAGGTTACATAGCCGCTTAGTTACTTTTATACACACAAAATTCAGAGCGTTTGTCTAGTGATCTCATGAAATTATACAACGCCCAAGAACAAGAAATAAGCGACCGTGGCATTCCGTGCGGTATTAAGCAATGATGGACAACAGTGAAAGTAGGATTTTTAAGAAAAAGTGGCGTTTAACAGTACCTTTACTTAAGCGTCCCTGAAGGGCCAAGATGCTTCGCCTGTTTCTTTTTTTCTCGCGATGCCTTTTGTGTCGACCTGTGCTGTTGCGAGAAATTGCCTAATTCTCACTAGTACATAATAACGGAGGATCGAACCTACTGTTTCGTGTCTACGGGATTCACGAGGTAAGCTGAAGTTATGTGCACGTCATCGGGTGCTTTTCTCGTGGACACTGTACATGCGAAGAAAAGCAGTCATGCAGTAGCTGGACGTTTGGATACCTGCCGCAAGTCTTGGTGGTAATCAGGCTCGAAAGGTTTTGTGGACCGTGTTTGAAATCGTCGCGCACATATTTCGTCTTTCACTATCATCTTTAAGCAGCCAGTTGTACGCCCGTGAAGCCTGAGTAAACAACGCCGGCGGGGCATTACTCTCATGGAGCCCTAAGGGCGCCGGTAGTGGAGAAGCAGCTCGGCCACGCTTTTCCTTCCTGCTCCGCGCGAGGCTTTCTCTCTCTTTCATTCATTTTCGTCGCTTGTCATGTACAGTGGTCTGACGGCACAAGCGACTGTAACAGCGATGTGTGATGTCGTGTGCCATGCAGCTGCCACTGACTGTGAGAATGTGCTATATGTTCGCCCACTTTCTCTCTCTCTTCCTCTTTCCTTTCACCTTTCAATCTCCCCTGTCCCCTTCCCCTCGTGCAGGGTAGCATACCGGTTGTCATACACTGGTTAACCTCCCTGCCTTTCCTTCTCTACTATTTCCTTCCTTCCTGACGGCAAAGGTAACGAACGAAGAACGCAGGAAGGAAAGTCTCGGGCTGGCAGAAATGAATAGCGGAGACCTCGACCCACTGTTACACAGTAGGGAAACCTTGCTACTGCTCCGCTGTTCCCTCACATTTCACGGTCTTCGCTTGCTTTGTGCGCTGCCTGTGTGCTACTAGCGCTCTTCTAACGCTGCCTACGTTCTCGAAATATTGCAGATAGCCGCAAGTTTTCCTACCAACCGGGCACGACGTACGTGTACAACTACGTGTCTACAACCGAGACTGCAGTGCAAGGCACGACCTCCCAGAAAGTTGCCGTCCACATAAACGCTCAGGTCGAAATCGAACCGCTTGGATCGTGCGACTTCTTGCTTCAGGTGAGCAGCATACTCAGCCGTATTCGGCTGTATGGAAGCCGTATTACGCATGCTTTGAGAAGGCATCTGAACTTCGCATAATACGGCGGAGATTTCATTTCATTTAGGATGTCCTCAAGTCCATTCATGGCGTTACAGGTGGAAGACTCGTTTAGAGGACACATGAGGGCATATGGGATATTGTACAACACGGCAATCGAACATCTTTGAAACCACAAAAAAAAAACACTAACCATGAGGCAGCACACGATAATGAAAGTGAAAATGATAGTATAGGTAATGTTTAACGCACGTAATTAAAGAATATTCTAGAAGCACACATCAAACATGAAATACGAGAACGAAAGGACGTCAAGACTTGCGAGGTATACAAGGGAATAAAATAGCATGCTAGTTAACAATCAGGAGCAACGTAGGAATTTGGGCGAGATGGTATACTGTCATGGTGAAACAGCGCGCACAAACAAGGACTGAAGAGAAGGAATCGACGACACGAGCGCTGCGCTCGTGTCGTCGATTCCTTCTATTCAGTCCTTGTTTGTGCACGCTCTTTCACCATGACAGTTGAAATGTTGCTTAAGACATCACGATTCGGGGATTAACCATTGATAGAAACAGTTTTTGGGAAAGCAGTTCCACATGCAGTGATAACCGAAGAACGAATGGTTGATACTATGTATTTGTGCATCTACCTAACGTTTCAAGAATGATCAATGCACTGCAATACAGTGAGTAGAGCATGAATAAACGCATCGTGTAGGTTTGTGGAAAGAAAAGTTTTACATAACGAGACAAAATTTTGTGTCGCCATGCAAGACCATTTCGCGCTTTTGTAGCTAATTATAAGTTTTCCACAGCAAACCGGACGTGCGTCTGGTTAGGCTCCCTGCCTTTATTTTAACACGAAAGTGTTTGTAGACTCCGGCGTAAATGCCAGTGTCCACAAAGAAACCACTGATGTACTTCCGTCACGGAAGTAGATATCTCAAAACATGCACACGTATACAATGAAAAAGTACCATACCCTCGGACTCGAGCCCGTATTCAGCTGGGATGGCGATACGAGCTCGAAGCTCTACCGATATACCACTGACATTTTTTTCTCCATTCTATACACGACTCACACATTGGAGACAGGGAACAGACGAGCCTTATATATTCACTACACTGCTTTACAGATTTATGTAACTGATGTCCGATTAAAGCAAAGGTGTTTAGCAAGCAAAATTTCTCTTAAATTAGCTACCCGTCCCTATCACTGCATTTCTGATTCCCAGCGGTCGTACCCTATCGCCATAGAACGATGGAGCGAAGCCCATGGCCCGAGCCGGCAGTTAGCAGTTCGGTTGCAGTTTAGCGGCGTGGTACATGTTCGCGTCCTACCGCTGCGTTGCTTGGCCAATGTAGTACAAACGACGACCGCTACATAGTTTATACCTTAAGTGGGCAGTCGATTTTCGACGCGCTTTGCACGCAAAGACGGCTGTCTGCAAGGAAATGATGCTCCTTTCGCTAAAGCGGCCTTTGTGTTCGGAAAACGATGCACTGGCAGCCCGTTCGGTTTCTCTTGCAAGGTTTCACCGCTTGCGCAGGGTAATTGTTTATGGCAGGTTTGCGCCACTCTCTCCGGAAAAAAATATAAGTATTTCAAAAACTCTCGCTTGTCGATAACTTTTGAGGATCGCTGTGCATTGTCGAGGTGCCGCCGATGTCTACGTGCAACTGGTCCACACGTCCTGAGTACCCAGGCCATCTCCCGCCCCTCGAATCGTCATAATCTCGTTTATGCATTGCACAGTTTCGCGAACACAAGTTTTAATTTCGTGTTCTACCAATTCCTATACCAGGAGGATCAATCACATTTCTGTATTATTTTTTTGCTCATTGTGCGCACATATCTCTATTGAGCGACAAAGCCCCCT
Source organism: Hyalomma asiaticum (assembly GCA_013339685.2). Taxonomy (NCBI): domain Eukaryota; kingdom Metazoa; phylum Arthropoda; class Arachnida; order Ixodida; family Ixodidae; genus Hyalomma; species Hyalomma asiaticum. The sequence goes on along the minus strand of CM023491.1, from coordinate 70,435,821 downwards.
CCCTTCCCCCCAATCCCAATGATGCTGAGTTGTACTGCACCAATTTTTTAGCATGCCACACAAATGACTTTTGCGATTCTTTTGCGGATTACTATGCCTTTGAATGTGGGCCATCCTGTGTTTTCTTCGTCATTACCTATATCGCTGCCTACCCGAACAGGCAGGCTGTGAAAAACAAAGCATCGCTCACATCGCGCTGTCGATTTCAGAAACGCACGCATAACTCGATACATCCTCGGATGACATTGCCACTCTTGGTTTCCTGGTACGAGCTCCATATTTCTAATGCGGGGAGGCTTTGACGTCATGGCATGTGCTACATAATACGTCTGCCCGTCTCGGTATCGGTTTGAGCACACTGCTTATTTTTTATCAAAAAGTGTCGGTGAGTTTCCGGGTAAATTGCCTCAGGACCACGAGTATCGCTGTAAAACTGCGATGTAGGAATGGGATGTAGGTCAAGGATCAAAATACGGCAATACCCGCCGCATTTCCCTTTCGACATCGAGAGGTCAACGAGAACTTGGTTTGTTTATGAAGTGCTGCACTTACGGCTATGGCTGCAGGTCCGGGGCACCACCCTGGAAGAGGAAGGCCAGCCCGGACAGCGGAAGGCGTCGCCCAACCTGGCGGAGCTTCGGGACGCGCTGGAACGCTTCCCGCTGCGCTTCTCGTTCCAGGATGGTCGCGTCGACAACCTGTGCCCCGCGCATGGTGAGACGCCGCGGGCTCTGAACATCAAGAAGGCCATCCTCTCGCTGCTTCAGAATAGCATGAAGGAACTGGAAGTTAACGAAGACGTGACCGAGGTGAGCTGCTACCGCGCGCCGGAAAACAGCCTTCGCAGAATGCATTGCATATCCGCTCAATTGTTTTACATGCAGCATTCCTCTTTTCTCATTCGTTTTCGAAAACAATGCCCAGTTCGGTAAGACCGATTCCCCTCTGTGGCGTGTGCTGACATTCCCAGAAAATGTCGAGAATTCTAATTAAGTCGTATTGGACATGGAGGGCACACATGTAAAGCTAGAGGCTTGAACGTGCGAGCAATGCCGCTGCATACAGTCTAGGTGCCAGGACTACACTTTGATTTTAATTGTTATATCATTTGATAACAGTACAAAAACCTGACGATGACACAAAGGATACAAGGAAAGAGCTCAGTCCGTTGCCTCCTCCACTATTCCGAATGACTGGAAGCTCAGCCATGTTGTGCCCATACACAAATCTGGTAGCCGTTCTAATCCATGTAATTACCGTCCAATTTCTCTAACCTGGACACCTTGTAAACTGCTAAAGCATATTCTGTATTCCCGCATCGCATCTCGTCTATACAAACACTCTTTTTTCTTTCCCAAGCAACATGGTTTCCGAGAGGGCTAGTCATGTGAAACAAAACTCTTTGAATTTACCACAGACCTTCACCTCAACCTTGACTCCCGTTTTCAAACTGATGTTATCTACTTTGACTTCAAAGGCGTTCTATCGGCTCGCTATCGTCGTCTAATGGCTAAACTTGCTTGCCTCAACCTTGATCCCCATGTATTATGATGGATTGAATGGTTTCTCAGAAAACGCTCACAACACACTGTCATCGACAACACTCAGTGATCAACTAGCTCTGTCCTGTCAGGTGTACCACAAGGCTCAGTGTTCGGACATCTGTTCCTGATCGTTATAAACGACATCCCTGCCAACATTTCTTCGTCCATTCGGCTATTCGCTGATGGCTGCGTTTTCTATCGGCGCATATCCTCCCCCAATGACCAGCTTATCCTCCAGGAAGACTTAAACAAAATTGTAAATTGGTGTTCTGATTGGCTTATGTCCCTCAACGTTTCTAAATGTAAGTACATGTGTGTTACCTGCATGCACACCAACCCTGAATTTCCAGTACTCTATCACATCTTCAGGTCTCACCCATGTCGACTCTTACCGTTACCTCGGAGTTACAATCACTAATCAAGTCACGTGGACTGCGCACATAAAAAACCTTATAAAAGACGGCTCCAAATCACTTGGCCTCCTGAAACGATCACTTTTCTGTCCCCGTCCCCTGTCCGCAAACTCGCTTACGAAACGTTCATTCCGACAAAACTTGAGTACGCGTCAGCAATTTTGAACCCTCACCAGAATTGTCTTATTAACTCACTCGAGGCAGTGCAGAATCGCGCGGTACTTTTTATTGCTTCAAACTATGACTCGCATTCTAGTCACACTTCCATCAAATCTTCCCTGTGCATACCTAGTCTATCTCTTCGACGTAAGATTTCACAACTTTCCCTTTTCCACAAACTGTATTATAAGTTCCCTCACCTCAGAGACACTATTTTGCTTCCTCCCAACCGCACCTCACACCGTCTGTTTATTAACCTCAGTGTTCAACGCTTACATGGCACCACTAAAACATTCAATAAATCCTTCTTGCCAACTGCTCTTGAGCTATGGAAAGCGCTGGCCGAACATATAGTAAATCAACAAGACTGCAATAAATTTAGACACTTACTTTCATGTTTTTAAACCCGTGATCTGCCACCTTCACGCTGTTATTTCATGTACTATTCATTTGTAACTGCATTTATACCACTTGCCCTACCCGTTGCACTGTATTTTATTTCGATTTTGCAATTCAAATTATGTATGCCGTAATTTGAAAACATTTTTTATCGGTGTATTATGACCATGCTGTTATTGATGGTTCTGTCCCCCACCCCCTTTATGTAATACTCTGAAAAAGGCCTTTACGGTTCAATAAGTGAAATGAAAAGAGAGCAATCTGACAACTGCGACCGAGGTGCACAACGCCTACCTGCTATGTAAAAAAACAGAAAATTGACTATAAGCGGGAGGCGAAATCTCTACTGCGCAGAAAGCTGGTCTTAACTGATCTCCTTACGTCAGTGATCTTCCATTGAGAAAAAGGCCACCATAAAGGGTGCCACATTGCAGTCCAATCAATAAGTGCTTTTTGATTAGGAACGCACGCTGCGTGGAAAATGCAGGGCACTGTAATATTGCATGCTGAGTGCCCCACCGTAGCCATAATACCAAACCACCTTTTCTATGCATTGATTCCAAAGAGATTGATAGCTTTTCAGCGCTAGTGTACTCCATCTGCCTGTCAGCGCTTTTATTTCTTTTAATCTATATCAACTCTTGCGGCATCGTGCAACGTACAGGTAGATGACAATAATTTCTGCCTATGTTGAACTGCGCGCGAAGGTTTCTCATTATTAATGAAAGCTTTCTTTTTTTAGCTCGACATCGCCGGCAGGTGTCCCACGATCTACGAGACGCTACCGAAAGGCTGGTCCTCGACGAGCGTGCGCCGTATCAAGGACTTGTCTCAGTGCAAAGATCGCGAGAGCGCCATCACTGCGTTGCAGGCTTCACACGTGGATGATGTAAGCACATAGGCCTGTAGGCGTGGAATATAGCGTCTTGAAGAGCAAATATTGACTAGTTCCCCTGTTGTTCCTCTGCCCGCTGTTTAATTGTGTCAAAATAATGCTGCAGCAAACGACAAAGGGTAATAACCACCTCCTTGCTGCGCATGCACGTTGGAGTCGGGCAAATGAGACTCTGAATACGCCAATGGCAAGCAGAGGTGAAGTGTAGTGGTCAGTTCCTCGCCATAATATGGGTGATATTCCTGTACCATGTCTTTTTGCTGTTTCGTTTCGAAAGCAAATCCAGGCCCTTTCTTACTTGAATTACGCACCACATATCTGTTAAGAAGGGTATTACGGAAATTGAGCACTCTTGCGCCGTTAGAAACATTGCGATCATTGACCACATGTTCACCATATGAGAATTCAGTACTTACAAAATGCTGTTGCACTCGGACTGTTCGTAAGTGTGTCAATGACGTGATACGCCAGGTGGCTGAGCGGAAAAGCAGGATTTATAGAACGTGAATCGTATATATGCACGATCTGCGTGCATATCATGTATACCTATAAACACATGATGCTGCGCACTTCTTGCGCCACGTGTATGATACATTAAGGGGCCAACTACCAATCGCGGTGCTCGAGATCTTATGAGAAGCGGGCGTCGAATCACGAAGTTTACTTACAAGGTGGGAGGGACGCAAGGCGAGACCTAATGACACAAAACCGTTTCAAGTGTCACCGTTTCTGTGGTTTTGTGTCACAGAAATGCAGCTTCATTAAGAATTGCTGCTTTGATTGCAATGCTTAGCAGACATGGGATACTGAAGATGCGTCACGTACTGTAAAAATCTTTTCGCCTATTTAAGTGTCACTGATAATCAGTGGCCTCTACAGCTTCATGTTCTGAAGCGCTGTGTTTGGCCACGTATATACGATTCATTTAGGCATAACATTCGTGATAAAAATACATAACAACGTGATTTTGGTGAATTCGTGTGTAATGGTGATTCGTTTTCGCGAGTTGTTTTCTGAACGCTCGTATTTTAGAAATTATAGGGAAATTCTCCTCCGCGACGCGTACACACAGCTTTCTCGAGCTTTCTTTGGTTTGTCTTGTAAGGCTTCTTGGCAGCTTGTTTCACAAGACCCCCTTCTCGGAAGGAGGCAGACTCTCCCGAATAGGTTCTATTGTTTTGCAACGTTCGTAGAGCTTTTTCTTCGCAAGGAAAATGAAATGTACCTTAAAGTAGCGAAACTGTAGTGTTGGCCTCGAGATCGACATGTAGATGGCAGCACTGTCACCGCGTAAGTGTGGGTAAGCGTTCGCTGGCGCGCATTGAAATGTACACAGCGGGATTCTGTTCTGAGTGGTCTGAGGCAGTTGTTAGCTAAATAAAAGCATTAATTGCATTCGAACGGTAATACATGCGCCCTTCAATCTCACATCAATGCAGTAATGACGCGAAACGTTTTTGTTGCACGTGAAGGAAGCATGATATGCCATTCAACGGGGCACTGACATCACCCACCCTCACAGTTTGACTTCCTCGGCGGTTCTCGCCGTCTATTTTTCTTTCACCATACTTAACTTCCCTACTTTCTACAATGTTCGTATTGCTGTTACGCGACTGAAAGAGTTTAGTATTGAGTCCTCGCTCATTTTGTACTATCGGTTACAACAAAAAAAGCAGGGGCGGGGGGGGGCTGTTACTGCGCACTGAGTTGAAGTAGCAGCTTGTGTACTCCGCGCTGTATAGCTTACACGCATACTTTCGTTTAAATGCCTTGCATGTTATGTTCCATGACACGCAAGGCAGTTAACTGGCTCAGTTAGTCAAGCTACGTGGCTGCATATCCCGCTTGAATACTATCACGACATTTGACACATGTCTATACTGAGTGAAAGTTTTAATACTCAAACGCATCGCTTTTCGTGACGGCGACAAGGAAGGGTTAATTTTTATGCACATAAAAAGAACAAAAATGCGTTCTTCAAGCGAAAAACATCTGTTAGCCGTCATGCTCAACATCGCATACCGCAAGATGATATTGCTGAGTACTGCATTGACGCGTTGATGTTTCCAATTTGATTTACTCAAAAGGACACCAAGTGCACTTCGCCGTACACTTGAAATGTACTGCATCATCCAAACTGAAAAAACTGTCCCGATCCGGAGGTGTGACGATGACATAGCACGCCCATGACGCCGAGTGATTTTAAGAAAGAGCAAAGACTCCAGAGCAATGCCAAACAATACTATAACTAATACATTTTTGCTTGGATAAGGATACATAAAAGCATTCAACACTGCTCCGTCTCAGGGAAGGAACATATTGGAGGATATGTGTGACGTACGCGCACGTGTAAAAGTAAAAACGCAGTGGCTAGCAGACGACGCAAGGACCTATCCACACTTCGGAGCTTCGTCCACTCGCCGCTAGGCGCCGACTGTGCTCGATCTCGAGGCCAATAGCGTAAAGCGCAGTGGATGCAGGTATATCGATAGTTCCGGTCACTAGCCAATGCTGAGCCCCTATTGGTTTTAATAGAAGTAGGCTCACTTACGTTCAATGATATCAATTGGTAGACTTAAAACTAGTTTTGGTGTTTTCGTTCTAATTAATCAATAATTTGCCAAATGTATTATAAGCGTTCAGAAAGAGGCACAACCTTCGCATTGTCGTAGCATGTCGCAGTTTGGATTTCACTTACTACAGAACCTGAGGTCGTCGCCTGTGGTCAAGGGTCGCCAGGAGTGCAAGCAGGTCTTCCAGAACGGCCTCGTCGACAGCGTCGAATGTAAGGAGTCGCACGTGGTGCGCCCGTTCTCCAAGAGCGATAACGGCGCTCGCACTGACGTCACACAGAGGCTGAACCTGCGCAGCCAGCGCAGGACGCAAGGACGCCGCCAAGGTGAGCTCGGCTTCTTTCTGCCATATGCAAGCGTAGCTCTATTTTTTTTTTTTTGCATTCATGACAACTATCGGGATACCGCTCGATACGAGCACTTTCTTGTAACTCAAATTCCTCAAACCCTGAGTCCTGAGCATATCCAAATGAACCATTCCTGAGTTCTTGCTTTCTCAAGTTTTCCTCATTTCCGTCTTTCGTTATTCTGGCTATGTGGTGCGTTTCGTTCCAACTTTATTGCTACCAAGGTAAAGGGAGATTAACTAGCCTGGGAGTCCAATTGTTCGACCGCCATATCGGCTGCTGAAAAACGAGGCATGGTTTCGTGTAGGTCGCGTACGCGTCGATGGCGAGAACTTCCCGACGCGTTACGTGAGGAACAAATCTTAAACAGCGCTTGTACTCTCGTGCCCAGGGCAGTTTCAGCCCTCAGATAGTGTTGCGATTGGGTATAGGTTTATAGCTGGCTTACAATTAATGTCGGTTCAGTGACGAACACAAAGAAAAAAGGCAAAATAGCGCTAATAATAGTTTTGTAAGCGCACTTGCAGTTCGCTCTGGCTTGATTTCGAATGAATTTCCCGCTTGATGAAGGACTAATTTCTTCCACACCTACCTTTGCTTTATTTGAACGGGAAGATAATATCGTTCCGCAGCGTTCGCTGCCAGACAAGATATTTCCACGTAGCTTAACCCCATGTGTTGCGGTTTTTGACGCAGCGTATGCTTCGGAGGCTGAAACTGACCTGCTGTTCGACCACGACTACGAGGACGTTGCGACTTCTGACTCGCTGCAGCGTGCCGAGAATGCCCTGCGAGCTATGACCGACGCAGATGCGGTCACGTCTTCATCTCCCGGACTGTTCACTGAACTCGTCTTCAGCCTGCGCAAACTCAGCCCGGCTGACCTGGAAAATCTGTTCCACCGAGCAAAGAGCATGCCTCCCAAGGCCAAGTAAGCTCTCGCGCTGCACTCGGTGCATACAGTGAGAATGCGCCCAATGTAAATATTCCAAGTTACTCACACAATAGGAGCCTATAGACCCTTTTCATAAACTGCAAGCTAGCTTTCCTGCAATGCAGCTTGCCCTACTAATGGCGGCATTGGCAATCCGGCAAACAACGTGTGCAAGCGCAATTTGCTTGTGATAGGGCATGTAAAATGTCGACGCAGCCCTTCTGATACAAACATCCCCAAAAAACGGGTCGCAGAATGTGCAAATTGAATTTTGACAGCATTTAAATAAAAACAGCTGTCGCCATTAGTAGGGCAATTTGCATTGCAGGGAAGCTAGCTTTACAGTTTATGAAAAGGGTCTATTGTGTCCAACATTAGGAATTTCGTTCGAACGGCGAGAGACATTGGGTAATGAACTTACCGAAATAGCAGTGAGAGGGAGTAATTCTAAGCGATTAGCAATCAGACACAGAATGCAAACACGAAAACACTATTTCAAATCTGGGTGTACATCGCACACCGAAAATACAAGATCGAAGGTATTTTACTGCTCCTGAACATGGTGCAATTTCCTTCCGTTAGTTCAAGCACGTGCAGTTATAGCATAAAGTTCACACAAATGTTACACAATGTTACAAGTCGATTGATATTATGTGCCATGTGAAACGCAATTTTAGACACAAGTACACAATCAAATGCATCTGTACAATCAAGCGATAAAGAATCATGCAGAAGTAGTTGAAGATATGAAACATCATTACTGGTAAATGATATTTCAATGATAACAAAATTACACCATTCAAAAGGCGCCAAACCTACTAAGCTAGTTTTTTTTTCCCTGTAGAAACCACTGAAAGCAATGGAGGGTTAACGTTTCAATATTTTGTAATTAAAAAGTTGGTGTCTTGGCGAGCGTCTCAGGGGCGAGGTGTAACCTAAGGTTCTTGAAGGTCACGATTTGTCCGCGTCCTATCAAAGTCATAATGTTTGCACCGGTGGCAGTGACTCTTGTTCGAGAACAGTGCATCAACGAGACCTTGGATACGATATGAATATATTTGATAATGAAAGCACTGCAAATGTCTCTTCTCCTTCGAGAATCAAGCCCGCGGGTATGCCTCCCTTCCAGGAAATTTTTCGTGGATTCTCTGCCTGCTGCTGGCAGCCCTGCCGCCATCCGCATGATGATAGACTCCATGATTTCGGGGCAGGTGTCCGGAATCGACGCCGACATTTGGCTCACGTCTCTGGCATTCTTGTCGAAGCCCACGTCAGAAATGATCGAGCATGCTCTGGTAAGTAAGCGATCGTCGGAAATACCCTCAGAGAGAGTTTCTGTCCTGCATTCGCCGTCGAATTCATTCACATAGCAACGTGTGCTTTGTCTACATGATTAGATTGCCCAAACCAGTGTTCGCTACGAACACAGCAAAACCGTGTCTAGCTGCTATGAGACTTTCAATGTTATCCGAGTGTGGCTAATAGAATTCAGTTAGTCCGAAGAACGCTAATTATCGATAAAGACACATTGCAGCGTCTTGTTTGCTGGTGTGGTTCCGCACTGCACGGGGAGCAGATTGAATTACGGAGTCCCATGCACGTTTCGTAGGGTTGATGCACGAGCGTGCAACACTTGAGTGCTTTTACTCTTTCCCGTTGCACTGTTGCTGCAGTTGTGCTCAATGTAATGCAGGCTTTCCCTCTTTTTTGCCATTCTCTCCTGCTTTATCTGCACTTTTCAAAGTACTACTACTACTAGTACTGCTGCTGCTGTTAATAATAGTGATAATAATTTTTATATTTCCACAAAAATAATGGAGCATTATTAATTGTAAGGTACTGGCAACCAACGTATTCCTGAACTAACCAGAGGGCAGCGAGCAAAAAAATTCTCTTACGTTGCTCACTGTATACACAAAAGCATTGCAGGAACAGCAGATCATTGCACATCGCACTACGTACTAACAATTTCCGGTAGCTTTACTAATTTAGACGCAGCAGTATACCTTTTAAATTTCTTCGGCACTTGCTGAAGCTGTGACGCCAATAAATGGCACCTACGCAGCCTCTACTGAAGCTTGAGCGGTCCCAGGCCTACCTCGGCGTGTCCACAATGGCGTACACCTACTGCCGCAACAACGCCAACTGCGGCTCCGAGCGGCCCATCAAGGAGCTCGTCCGCGCTCTGTACTTGACACTCGGAGAGAACTGCTACGCCCGTGACGACCGCACGGTGAGCTACAACACACACCACAATACTTCGAATCGCTGCATTGACATTTCTATGGTTTCTAGTGATAATCCCGAAAGCATAGCTCCCAATGCCACTCCAGTCACTGGAAATATGTCGTGAAAAGCTTTTCACAACCACGCCGACAAGGACTATCGTAAGTTAAATTTTGCGCGCGCACACAAACAAGAAAGATTTGGAACGTAAGTAGCCTCGAATAAGGTCCGCGTGAAGGCCAACTCCGGCCATTTTCCGACGCCAGTGGATGGCAATGACATTCGTGTACGTTCTCTGGCATCATCATATTTATGTCAGCTTACATACGTGCGAGAGGCCTACATTGCTTACGAATAAAGTTTCACTGATCTCCTCAGAATGCTCACCGAGGATTATTGGCCGCGTTTTGTTTTCACGTGATCGCGATGAAAGTGACGGAAGCGCACCCGTGGTCGTCGAGGTTTGCGCGCACCACTTGCGGATGATCACGGAGGCCGTCAGTAAGTACCGAGAAAAAGGTAGATCGACTGACGTGACGTCACGCGAAGATATCGAAGCACGTATGGTTTTCGGTTTCGGTATTGCGTTTCTTCGCTTATTAAAGATTTTTTTTTCGGACCTGCTTGTCATTTCTGCTATCAGGCGCGTGACAGGAACATCTCAGGGACATAGAATCACCATTACTGTCACATTTAGCATTCCGTTGACTTATTAAAGAGCAATATCGCCTAAGCTGGACTTTCAAACGCCGTTCACAAACTATCTGCTGAGAACGAGCATGTCGACGCTCGTGCTTTCCGCAGACGCTGATGGTGCTGAAGGCTCTTGGCAACTTGGGTCAATCCGAAGGTGCGGAGGATACTCTCTACCGCTGCTTCCAGAACCCTCAACTCGACATTGAAATCCGACTAGCCGCCGTGCAGGCGTTCCGCCGCTTCGACTGTGACATACCGGTAAGTGGCCCGAATGGAAATGGCAATAACCTAACATGGATTTCAGGCAAATCGTTAAACCGAAGCACAAGCAGTAAAGAACACGCATAAGGGGCACCTTGTCTTGTAGCGCGTGAGGCTCCTATTCGCGGTCTACCATCTTTTAACGGCAATGAACGTGAATTTGACACAAGTCGCTGCATTAGGCACACTATTTCTTGTCCAAACCAAGCTCATAAGTGGTTCACCGTGTGAAACCAGTATTAGATACAAACAGAGCGTCTTTGCTGAATGCAAGCCAACTCACGAGCGCGTAAGAATGCGCGAACCACAGTATTTGCTTATTTAGCAAATTTTAAGGCAAGTTCACTTCGCGTTTACCGTGCTGCCGAACGCAGCCCTCGGGAAATCTTAGGTAGATTTAGCAGCGCCCGCTTACAGTACGGTAATGAAGGTAATGCCGTACCGTCGTGGTCGGAACGCGGCTATTTTAGTCGGAAACAGCAGCACTAGTTGATCGGTGAGTACGGTGTTGTCATCAGAAGATAAAACTTGCTCGTAAGGTTCTCACAAGCTAAATTTTCTACGTGCCACTCACGACGGTACGGCATTACGGTACGTTAAGCCGGCGCTGGTAAAACTCTCGTTTCTCCAAGTAAGTTATTCTTGCATATGATTGCCGTTTTGGGGCAGCTTCGTGCTTTGTCTAGGTGATAGATTCAAGCAAGCAGATAAAGGCGGCCTCACTGATTTCAAAGGTTGGGTAATATCGCCACCTGCGTGTAGTGGGTCGAAGACTAGACTGGCGCTAGCCGGAGAGAACAAAGAAGACCACGCCCTTCTTCTCCGCTTGAGAGCCAGCCCCGACGGACGCCTTTTTGCCGAAGCTAGCCCTCCAGCTACCAGTAAAACCCTACAGCGACCCTGAAGGCTCGTGGCAAACTGGTGGAGATGCTGGGTTACCATCGCGGACGTTGTAGACCCCTCCAGGGAGCCGCACTACAAGCCCGTGTACCGAGCCAGCCGTAGAATCATGGTACTGCCTCCTGAAGTCGACGGTGCTCTCCCTACCATTTCAACAGCTATGACCAGCGTTTCCGTTCAAACCACCCCAACTGGTTTGGAGAACACGGCGTCAAACCTCTACACACTTGAAAGCCCACGGGTCCCGACAACGTTCCGCGGCACAGTTTTCGAAGACTTCGAAGACTGGTTGGTCGACTTCGAGTGCTTGGCCACCTTGAATCAAAGGGACAATCCGGGAATACTGAGGCACGTCTACTTTCACCTGGAGGACGGAGCGCGCACCTGGTTTCAAAACCACGAGGAGCAGCCCACGTCGTGGCCCGAATTTCGCCGCCGCGTCCTGGAGACTTACATTAGTGCTGATCGGCACGAAAGAGCGGAACGAGCAATGGAAGACAGCGTGCAGTTGCCAAATGAAACACATACGTCGTGGACGCGTCTCTTCAGACGAGCTGAACCAAATTTGGCAGAGGACGAAAAGTTGCGTCATTTGATGCGCGTAGTCAAGGAGCAGCTCTTTGCTGCTCTCGTGCGGAGCCCGCCAAAGACGGTCGCGGAGTTCCTGGCGGAGGCTGTCACTATAGAATAAATGCTTCTGCAGTGGTCCGACCTGCATGAACGGCAAGCGAGTAGTATGTCCGCCGCTGACATTTTCACTGCACTCGGAAGCAGCACTGACTACCTTCGCGAACTCATCCGTTCGATAGTGCGCGAAGAGTTGCAAAAGTGCGCCGCAACACCTCCGCCAGTTTGCCACGAGCCTTCAGGGTCGCTGTAGGGTTTTACTGGTAGCTGGAGGGCTAGCTTCGGCAAAGAGGCGTCCGTCGGGGCTGTCTCTCAAGCGGGGATTGTTGTTGTTGTTGTTGTTTCCTTCAAATCTGCCACATACCCACCCTGGGGGATTGGCCAAGATGTAGAAGTTGAAATCATTCCAAGGGAATAAAGAAGCGCACGGTCGTCTTTCTTCTCTTCGTACAGCACCAGTCTAGTCTTCGACCCACTACACGCAGGTGGCAATATATCACACCAGGCTTGTAGAATCACGCTAGGTGGCGTGTTCTCTCGGGCTTCTTTTTTCACTCGTTTTGATTAATTTTACGTCAACGTTGCTCAAGCCTTAAGGAAACTGCGAAATTATCAAATGGCTCAAGTAGCCATAGAACAGAGTCTGATGGAACGATGTGGAATCCTTCGCAGGAAAGTTTAGAAAATTAGGAGAGAGAGACAGAGAGATGATGTGCGGAAAGCAATAAGGTTAACCGGACAGAAAAATATTCAATTTGCTACCGTGCACTGGGAAAGGGGTAAAGGTAGACAGAAAGGGATAGAAGAAAAGAATAAAGGGGGAAAGAGGGAGGTCGAATCGCGCACGCACACAACCTCGTTGGTGTCAGAGACGGTCCACGAGGCCCGTTGCGCGCAAGAACCTGAGCACAGCCTGCTGGCTTTCTGCTGCGAGACTCTATCGTTCAGGCATTCCAATATAGTTTCCTCAGACAGCGGTCGGTCATCAAGGCGTCACAATTTAGCGGCGAGAGACTGCTGCTGGGCGCAATACCTAAGGCAGTTGGAGAGGACGTGCACAATTGTTTCCTCGCTGCCGCAGTGAACACAGGCAGCACTGTCTTCCAGTCCAATGCGATAGCCAAAACGTCTTGTAAACGACGTTCCTAACCACAGGCGGCAAAGCACGGTCGTTTCAGACCGGTTTAGTCCACGCGGAAATCGAAGTTGCTGTGATGGGTCGAGCCGGTGAAGGCGGGTATGCAGAAGACGAGGAGTATTCCATGTCACTATAGCCATATCACGCGCAAGCGAGCGACGTTTTCTTACTGAATCGTTCTTGACAGGGGGATGGCTTGCTGCACTCCACTTTCGTGAGCATGTTTCGCAGCATTATCCGCGCGCTCGTTGCCGATTATTGCAGAGTAGCCTGGTACCTAATAAAACGTGATGTCAATGCCTTTGTCGGTTAATTGATGATATAGCTGTCGTGTTTGAAGCACTAATTGGTCTTACGGCCCGCGACGTAAAGCCGACAAAAGGCTCTGAAGGGCTGACTTGGAATCTGTAAAGATGGCCCGTTTCTGTGGTGGCTCTCCATCGATCACGCAAAGTGCGGTGCGTAGTACCTCAGCAGTCGATGTTCTGCCATGAGACGTCTTGAACAGTACACGTACTGCTTTGGCACGGAAGGTCACAGTGTCTGAAGATCTGCCCGCTGGTGTTGAGCCATCAATGTAAAGCTGAAGGTGGTTCTTGTAGTCCTCATGTAGCATTAGCAGAGACAGTGCTTTAAAGCCGGCGGTGAGAGTTCCGCTTTCGTCCGAATCACTGACACTGTCAGCCAGATGTTTGGACGGGCCAAACATCAAGGGGGCGTCGGAAGTCTCTCAGCAGGAGTGTAATTTGTTGGAAGGCACGGTCGGTCTTCTGGAAGCGAGGCGAAGTGGTGGGCAGGAGCACGAGCAAGGTGTCGAATGTGCGTCCTAAGCACCTCCAAAGTGATGTGAGTATCTGTGTTGAGGTGCATCATGGCAATCCGAGAGAGATTTTGAGTGCGTGGTCCTGAGCGCTCTCGATTGTGCGTAGGTTACCTTTAAAGGTGTCAGTCAGACAATTAGGAATATTTTATTGAACTAGAGGAACATTTCCTGCGTTTTCTCTTTAGAAATCAGTGGACAACAGGCGCATCAATTTACTATTTTTGTGTTTTGCTGCTCCAAAACGTAATCGGGCAAGGTGTAGAAGCGGTGGAATATGGAAATTCGTTACGAATGACCAATGCTAGCTAATGCTCAAAATTACTCCAATAATCAATATCATCATCATCATAACATCATAGTTACCGGCCACTGCAGGAAGAAGGGCTCTGCCAGCGATTTCCAATTTATCCTAACCTGAGCGAGTTTGTTCCACTTTACGCCAGCGGACTTAATTTCATCGCTCCATCGACGCCTGTGTTGCGTTTTCGTTCTCCTGGTATCCGTTCCGTCGCTGTAACTATCCACCTGTCCTCCGCGTGACATGTACTGCCCAGCTCCTCCTCCATCTCAAAACTGACATAAGAATATCACTTATATACTCCTGTGTGTTCCCTGATCCATTTCGCTCGCTTTGTATCTCCTAGCGTTACGCCTACACCATGTCTACAATTCATTTATATGCTGAAAACTGAAAGGTTCAATAGCTTCTGAAGAGCAAGGTAACATGAGATAGGTACGAAGCAGTGGTGGTCGTAAGCGAATATGTCTGCTACGGCCAGGCAGTCACGCCTGATTCGAACCATGAGGTAACTAGAGGAGCAGTAATATGATGGAGTTTATTCGGCCGGCATTCCTAAATAATGAATGGCGGCTTGCCATTGTGCCTCAACAAAGGAAGTGTACAACAACCGCATCTTACCAGTACCTAGCGACGGGCTAAAAACTTGGAGGCTCACTGAAGGGATTGAACTAAATGTCAGGACTACGCAGAGTGCCTTGTTCGGAAATTGATATGTTAAGAGACAAGAACATATGTCGGAGTGGATTAGGTAACGAGTGCGTGTTAATAATATCCTAGTAGAGATGATGGAGAAGAACTGGGCTCGGGGAGGGCACGTAACGCGAAGGCAAGACGACCCTTGGTCATTAAGGCTAAAAGAGTGGATCCTCAGGGAAGGCAAACGTGGCAGTGTTCCGCGGAAAGTTAAGTGGGTTGAGGAGATAAATACGTTTGCGAAGATAAAGTGCTCGCCCTCACTACAGAGCCGGGATAATCGGAAATCTGTGAAATAGGCGTTTGCCTGGCAGTGGTCGTAAACAGGCTTATGATTATTTATATTTATTTATTCATTTTTCACCAAGACAAAGTTGATGGAAATGGTGAGAATAATAGCGACTGTCTGCATGACTACACTCTCACCTCCCTCTCTACATGAAGTAGATGCGCTGGCGGCAACAAAACCCAAGGTGTGGTGAACCTACACAACCACAGTTTGTTCTTGTACGAGGAAGAATCCAGCGAGGTTGATGACCGTATGGGTTATTTGATTCATAACATTGCATAGAAGCTAACTCTGTAATAGTGGATAAACGTCTTTTTTTTTGTTCGATCCTACAGTGACATAAAAGCCCGAAAATGTGTAATTTTGAAAATATTGATAATTTCATGCAAAAGACTCTATTCGAGTGACTCGTGATGTACGACAGCTTACTCTCATATGCTGATCGGCACATGCATGCAGCGAAACCAGATGCTGAGCATCTACCAGAACGTGCACGAGAACGTCGAGCTGAGGATTGCCAGCTACTTGGCCGCCATTCGCTGCCCGAGCAGCCCCGTCATCGACGCTGTCAAGGAAACCCTCCGCACGGAGTCCATCAAGCAAGGTGAGTTGCACGGTCCTATATAGGTGCTTCCATTCCATTTTCGACAAGTGCGCGACATTACAGAACTGCGGCACAGGAAAGGTGTTGCGGTAACCACTGTGGTTGCTTGGTGTTTTGCGTGCTGGCTTGCTAACTTCGAGGTCGCGAGATCGAATATCAGCCACCCTGCCCGAATTGCGATGCGGGCGAAACGTACACGCGACAAAGACGCCCCGCTGTTAGACACAGGTATGTATCCCAGGTGGTAACAATTCCTCCGTAACAACACTGCACTACGGGGCATCCCTCATAATCATATCGTGCTTGTGACGCCCAATACCCAGCAATTCTTCTTCTTCTTCTTCTTCTTCTTCTTCTTATTATTATTATTATTATTATTATTATTATTATTATTATTATTATTATTAAAGAAACTCCGATATTATCGGGAATGAGGGTGCATTTTGGCGAAACGCTTCTGCTTACGAAGCTTGTTTCTTCTGCATTTCAATTTACGAGGGAACATTTTGTTATTCGGCGAGTGCTTGATGTTCGATGACGTCAACACTAGGCGGCGAAATCTGAGATGGTCCCTACAACGCATATTTCTGTGTTAGTCGTGCGTGCACATTGCAAAATTTCAGAAGAAAAATAACAGCTTCCATCTCTGTTTCCTTCACTCCATGGTAGATTGCTCCAAATTCAGTGCACGCCTCATTTCGAAGATGCTCTTGATCATTTTATATCGGCACGACACTACCATCTTGACCATCTTCTTAGGTGCCTTTTTTATTTGACTGCGCCCTTCTTACCCACTTACCTAGACAAGATATGCAATCCAGTGGTGGGGATATCGGAGAAAGTCCTCAATTTTATCGGCTCGAGTAGCCCGCCACCTCCATTCCACAATATCCTAGAGCGATGCCTAAAGCATATCATTTGATTTTGTCACGTGGTCATGATGCACGCCGCACTCAAGGCGAAGCGCGCAGAACTCATGCGATGTCAGGTGAACTCTACATTGGGCGAACTTGTGCCCAGCAAAACAAAGCCAATGACAACGCACAGCAATAGCGGCGTGAACAGTCGTCGGTCGACGGAAAGAATAACTAGCGGCGCAATGCGTCGGCTTTTGTACACAAATGATAACGCGTTCTCGCATTATCTCTGGAATTCCAGAAGTCACACAAATGTACGCGTGAGGCATGCCAAGTTTCAAGAATGATCGACACGGTTCCCGAAGTGACATGCAAGATAAACCCGGCCTGCGTTGTGCATAACAGAAAGTGATAACGGCGCTCCCGCAAACAATCACAGCAAGCGCGCGATTCACGGGAAGATGATAACGGCGTTCTCTTTTAAACAAACGAAAACAACCGCACGTGTCAATATAAGCAGGTGAAATGGTGTTTCGCTTCAACCTTTTCGTTTTTCCCTTCTCATTCCGCACTCAAGAATAACCAGTGCAGCTGTCAACATCTCCACGTTTCACGTTTCTCCCTCGCACGCAGGCTATAACAAAATCTAGTTGTTAGCTTAGTGCTTCGGAACTACTCAGAAACTATTTTTGTTATGTACGGACAGAGCACACGTGCATGAGGAACAATGGCCGAATGGGCGGCCGTAGTGAATAGCACAACGATCGGTACCCTGTGTATTGACGCACTCAATATGCGCACAGAAGCTTCAGTGTAATGGAATTCAATAGGAGTCCCGCGTTCCATGTCTTTATAAATATCATCACTATCATCGGCCTCTTCTTAGTCCACTGCAGGATCAAGGCCTTTCCCAAAGGTTTCCAATTTTCCCTACACCGAGCGAGTTGGTTGCACTTCATGTCTGCAGATTTCTTAATTTCGTCGCTTCATCTAACCGTCTGCTTGCCTTTGCTGCTTTTCCTTCTCCAGGTATCCATTCCGTCGCTCTTACTGTCCATCTGTTATCTCTCCTCCGCATAACATGTCCTAACCCAGTCCATGTTTCTTTTAATTTATATAAACAACATCAACTCCTCCTGTCTGTTCCCTGATCCGCTCCGCTCGTTTCTTTTTTATCTCTTAGTCTTACACCTACAATCTTTCTTTCCATTCCACGCTGCGTGCTCCTAAATTTCATCTCTAGCTTTTTGGTTATCCTCCATTAGCCTGCGACGTATGTTTCTACCGGCAGAACGCAGAAGTTCAATATTTTTCGCCTTAGTGATAGCGGCAATTTTGCATTCCTGATTTCGAATGTCTCCTGCGTGCGCTCCAGCTCATCCTTACTCTACGAAGAATTTCCTTATCATGGTTCAGCTGCCATGTTTGTAAGTGCACTAAATAGAACACAGTTCTTTTTGGTACGATATTTTAGCGCTAATAATGTATCAAAACTCTGAATTCCCGCCACCATAGTTAAACGCTTCGCATTGTCCTTCACACACACACACACACACACACACACATATATATATATATATATATATATATATATATATATATATATATATATATATCTTTGTGTTGATAGCGCTGTCTGTGGTGGTAGCAGAGAGAATAAAAATACATGTTATAGCTTCCGGGGCATCACGCACCAGAACCACAATATGACTGTGAGGACGCCACAGTTGAGGGCTCCGAAAATTTTGACAACCTTGGTTCCTTAACGCGCGCTGATATCACACAGCGAACGGGCCTGTAGCATTTCGCCTCCGTCGAAACTCAAACGCCACGGGTGGGATTGAAAGTGCGGCAGCTCAAAACTACGGGCCGTATTGGTAAGAACATCGTATAGTACAACGCATGGGGCACGTTAGTACATTGCACGTTTGTTGGTGAACTTTCCAGAATGGTGGACGTTTTATTAGTAAAGCCAATTCGCTCCTGTCAATGGGCAATTAATAGCGGCAAGGCTTCTGTAATTTTGGCCCTGGTGTAGCTTAGTGTTTCAGCATGCCTTATCCTTGGTGTATCAGCCTCGTTATCGCCACGGTGCCTAACGAACACATGTTTATAAATGCACTCCCCCAGATAATGTTCGTGTACCTCCCATAGCGGGGCGCCATTGACGGGTGTCACATCATTTCTTTCAGTGGGATCGTTCGTGTACTCGCACATTCGCAACATGGCCCGTGAACCGACTGCCTACCAGCGCGAGTACCGGGCCATCGCCAATGACCTGTCACTGAGGAACCGCTTCCAGCTGGACTTCCGCAAGTTCTCCCGCAACGTGCACTACCGCATGTTCTTCGACCCACTGGACACCGGTTTCGAACTTGACGGTGACCTCATTTACACGCCGGACTCCTACTACCCGCGCAGCGCCCGCGTTGCCACCTCGTTCGACATCTTTGGCAAGAAAGTTGACCTCTTCGAAGTGAGTAGCTACGGACTTCTCTGCCTGCAATAACGAACCAGGTTCAACTGTAACGGCAGCTTGGTTTGCCGCGTACTTGCTTATTATCGCCGCACTTAACCAATATAGTTACCGCAGCCCCATTAATGGCAAACTGCGTCGCGGCGATGTCTCTCGCAGTACTTCAGGCTCGGCTGAATATAAATGTGTTATCGCCTGCCCGATAGTAGAAAAAGTTATTCTTGGCGACGAATTAACACAGGGCTGAAAAAACCGGCCTGATAGTGCCCAACACGAGGTCTCGGTCCCATCTCCTGCACTTCTAGATTCCAAATTCAGGAATGGTACATGCGCCCATTAGGAGGCGCTGGAGATCATTGTGAGCCGTCTCCTACGGTTCACCTTTAAGGTCGGTGAAGCGCTCATGTACACAAGCACGAATATTGAGAAAGCATAGCCCTGCTGTGCGATCCCGTCTCTTAAATCACCGGAGTATTCTGCAAGAGGCAGTTCGTTGTCATTCCAGGGTAATTACTGAATGGTGTACACAACGGACAGAGCCGCAAGCGCACAGCAAAAGTCGCAAAGAAAAAAATTGCCCACTGAAGTGACACTACCTCAAATTTCTAAAAGGTTTCTCCTCTGAAGTTGCTCGTGCATCAAAAAGGTCCGTCCACTGCTCAGCATCATCGTCAGCCATTGCATAAATAACGAATGCTGTTACGCAGGTACGCGTATACCTTTAGAGTAGCACAGTGGAACTCCAGGCCCCATGCTGTACGAACTGTGCGGTGGGTGGGCACACTAAATCTTCCGAAGCATGAATAGAGGGTCACCATGTTTCATCTTGGTCCTTAACAGCAGCAGCTTCATATATCGCGAAGAGTCACGTGTACATCTACGTAGGGGCACACATTGCAGATTCGTAGTTTCACGCGAGCTGCCACACCAGAGCAGTGTAGCGCAGGTGTTCATTAATGCTGTCAGTAACCGAAGCATTAACAGCCACCTTCTTCTGACCGTGGAATTATGTGCCCAGATACGTATATAAAAATTGCTGCCTAGCACACAAATATCCCTTCTTGCGAATGTGAAGGGGGTGAGTGTATTATTGTCATTATCTTTAGCCGTATGACGAACGAATTTGCGTTCGATAGCTTCATATGCCTTAACACTATACGCGATGCCTCAGCGCTGTAGGCTGGTCGAGTGCTACAATAGGGTATGGCACAATGCATCACCGGCGTCCCTGTCATAGCTCTCAGTATGGACCGATCACGTGCGCGCTTTAAAGCTCTCCGGTCACTCAACAATTCATCATCAACAGCAGTTGCGCCATAACTTTAGCGCCTAACTAGCTTCAGCGCTTTCATGTATAGCCTCAATAGCAAAAAAAAAAAAAAAAGAACATCCGGGAATGAACCGTCCATTCAGCTATCCTCCTAC
Source organism: Hyalomma asiaticum (assembly GCA_013339685.2). Taxonomy (NCBI): domain Eukaryota; kingdom Metazoa; phylum Arthropoda; class Arachnida; order Ixodida; family Ixodidae; genus Hyalomma; species Hyalomma asiaticum. The sequence goes on along the minus strand of CM023491.1, from coordinate 70,415,241 downwards.
GGCCATACATGGACCATGTGCGCAGTAGCGTGCCCGTAGCGTCATACTTCGATTTGTACCCTTAGGATCACAAGGCGCATCTTCCATAAATGTGTTCGCATAAAGCTATTTCATTCTTTGCCTAGCACTTACCATGAGAACCGCCAGGAACAGTGAGTTAGCGCTATTTTATGTACGAGATAGGGACCATAATCGCAGAGTCACTGGTTTTGTTGCCTCTGGCAGCGGGAAAGTGGCGCGTTAGATTGCTCACAGTCAAAGTTGCATTCAAGCGCCGATTTCCTTCTGTCATATCAGTGGGCGTGCCACGCGCCGATTCCACCCGCTTAATATTGTTCCTTTTCAGCCATTTGGAAGCCCTTTCAGGTATTTTTTTTTCCAAACGTTGTCGACATTTAGATAGTTCCTTGCGGGAAAAACGAAGTGATCAATCTGTGTGTGGAGGAATTGCCCAACCGCATTTGGTGGTACCTGTAAGTGCATTATATGTTTTTCATCTACTTACCGATGTACCTACTCGTGCTACGTCTCGACTATCGAGACAGCGGTACTTATAAATAAATGAATAAATAAATAAATAAATAAATAATGCGCCAAACTTGCGTCTTTCAGGCTGGCGCCCGAGCCGTACACGTGGAAAAGATCATCGACAAGTGGATGCCGAGTGACACCAAGAATTCCCTTCGTGCCAAGAGAGCCATCAGTGACAACAAAATCGACGAACTGGACAGGAGGGTCAGTACAACCCATGGCCCACAAGCCGCCGTGCAAACACACGCGCGTTGGTAATTGGTGCACTAGCCGGCGGAGCCTCTTGCTAGCCTCGCAAAAATGTGTATAGGTTGTTCGAATCATTGTTTTCCTCATTGTAGCAACAAAGTTTAGAAGACCGCTACTCTGAAAAAAAAAAGAAGAAAAAACAAAACATTCTAGCGAGCATTGCGAACTTCAACAGCGAAATAGCAGTGGAGGAAAGGGCCGACTGAAAAGTAAGTTACAAAGAGGTTCTACAAAATAAAACAGTTTAAAAATTGATGAAATGGCTCGTATGTATGGAAGGTGTTTGAGCTGATTTGCTCCACCGTTTGGAAAAATCCACGTGCACCTTACGCAGATGCAAGCAACTTATTCACTGTCGTCTTGGTCAACTCCTACTATTTCTAAATAATGCCAGATAATTTTAAGATTAATTGACTACTTTAATAATGAACGGAAGCGGTATATGGTTATGGTGAAGCACGCAGATTATTATGCAAATAATGTATTTCCATGAAAAGAAAACTGTTTCCGGGCTTCTATTAAAGTGCGCGATCTTTCAAAAAGTACTACGTGATTACCACCCTCAAACGGGCCAAGAACAAACCATCGGTGAAGCGGGCAGGCCACAGGCATGATGCACGCTTATTTATTTATTTACAATACTGCTGTCGAAAAGGAGGAATTTGTGGACGGCCCTTATCAATTTTCCTTTCTGCTTCCATCGTTGATGGCTTGCTCTTACCACGTTTGAAGGCGCAACTGGCACTGCGCGTGGTACCCTTTCACGTGGTAAGTTTCAACCCTGGTGCACTTTTTACGATGCTCAAATAATTAGCACCACTGCAATTATTAGTACGAAAATGCATTATTTGGTCACTAAATAACACGCTTTACAGCTGTGCCTTTGAATATATTGCAGTTTATGTAACTGTCTAAATGTTAGGTAGTCAATAATATCATTTGATTAGGTGAAGTCATTTTGAAAAATACGCGAGGTACTCAAGAAGACAATGAACAATGCTAAGTTCAGTGCAATCCTGTAACGCGCACTGGTACTTTTTACAGGGCTGCACAAGCTAGGTGAGAAACCCTGTGTGTAAACGTGTATTCTATAGAACAATTCCACATTGTAGATGAAATGTGTGATGTTAACGCAGCCCCATATCATGAGATGACAAAAACAATAAACGCGAGTAAAGAAACACCCGGACGTTGTGTGGACAACATTTTGTAAAATAAATTACAGAAAAGCTAGAACAATTCACGCGCCATTGTACGTATGATCTTTCCACATCGCTGTCGGCGTGCCGTCAGCTCTCTTTAGTAAAGTGCTACAGACCAGTTACGACCCGGACGCGATGTGGTGGCCGGCTCGATGGATTCTCTTAGATTTGGCCGAAATGCGGTTCGCTCAGGTTGAGGCTTGTACTGTTCGTAAGAGAAAATGGGAGCGAATGCCGCAATATCTGACATAATGCGAGTGAAGCAGTCGCGCACGTCGTCTTCAACGCTGGTGTCCACTCTGCAGTTCGCCATCAAGTCCAAGTACAGCGGCGAGCCGAGGGCCTCTGCCTACGTCAAGTTCTTCGGGAACGAGATCGCTTCACTGCAGCTGTCAGCCGGCACGGCGAGCCCTTACGCCGACCTCCTGCAGTGGCTGTCGCGCCTGTCCGACCCGAAGGGCCTGGACCTGAGCAAGAGCCTACTCTTCGCCGACACCACGCTCACGGTTCCTGCCAGCAGTGGCCTTCCGCTTCGGGTCTCCGTGAACGGATCGGCCACCGTTGCGCTCAAGGTCGGCGGAAACTCGCAGTTCCGCAAGGGAGCCATCGACATCACGGGTCTCATAAAGCCCAGGTGCTTTATTTTCGATAACTTCACGAGCCTGTTCCAGTGCGTTGAGAGAGCGGCGGCACTAGAAACATGCAGTAAAGCAAATGAAGGAGCGAAGAAGAGTGTCTTAGTATGTGCCGGGTTCTAATAACTCAAATACTCTATGACACCGCGATCGCCCGCCATGTAAGACGCACAAGACGACACCCTAACGCAGTGACCGTATACGATCATCTTTCTCTCTTCGTTTACGCCACTTCGTTTACTATAGTTCCAATGCAGGAAAAAATGAAGCAAACGATAAAGCGAGAAAGTAAGGTTGAGTTCCTTGATAGTCCGCCGCAATATTATCGCATAATAGATCTTTGCGAAACAAACATGGGGTAGTAATACTTCACTAGAACTGAATTCAGTCCCCTAACCAATAACGAACATCTGGAATGGCATAAGAAAATACAGGTACAAGTTAGCCACTGCCTAAATGAATAAAGTACGCGTAATTTTCGGTTCACGGGAAATTCAGGTTCACGGGAACGAATGAGAGGAGGAGAGAGCAACCGATTCCCTGTGAACCGTATTTCAGGAAACTTCCAGTGTATAGACAGCCGCTTCTTTACGTGTTCTCGCAAGTTCGTAAACCATGCACCAACATTGGGTCAATTCTCAACACACAGCGGTGCCGTTCAGCTGGCTATGCTTATGAGTGTGGATGCGCACAAGTCCACCTCTGGAGTTCGCATGGTGGCCACCATGTCCTCCTCCTGGTCCGTGGATGGATCGCTGCAGATGCAACAGGGCCAGACCATCAAGGCCAAGCTCAACATGCCGGAGAAGCAGATGGAACTCATTGACGTCAAGTGAGCCATTATCTCAGAGTGCTAAAACGCGCAAATAGGCTTCGATCAACAGATAAGATGTTTTTTTTTTATTTTACCGTGCGGCATTAAACGTAGAAGCATGTTCCAACACGCACAAGAATATACGATGTCTAACGAAATCGCACTATGCACTGTGTGCGTAATGTCCGCTGTGTGAGCGTATTGTACCGCGCGTGTCATAGTCGCCTTCCGCCACGGTATTTGCGTGGCCAGCGCATGAAGCACCTTGAGCTAGAGAAAGATATGAAGGGGCGGAGTTTGATTGATTTGAGGGGTTTTATGTCCCCAAAACCGCCATATGATTATCGGAGACGCCGTAGTGGAAGGCTCCGGAAATTTCCAACACCTGGGTTCTTTAACGTGCACCGACATTGCACAGTACACGGGCTGGAACACGGTTGTTTCGAGAAAGGAAGAGGTCGAGACGCTAATAGATACGCAACAACATATTCACAGCTATAGAATGGAGCATACCCGGCACAAAAAAAGAAATGGCCGCAAATCTACTTCCTTCGATAAAAATGACGTCGAAAGACGATAGTCTTCTGCCGCCCTCGATACATAACACCCTCTGTTCTCCCCCTCCCATCCCTCATGTTATTCCCCTCCCCTATGACTCCTCACATGGTGCATGCAATGGCCGTTTTGCTGAATTCACTTGAATTTCGTTGCTGCCAGCCATCTGTTGGGACTTTTTATTACTGTAGGCGTAAAGCCGGCTACAGAGCTTCGGCTTCTGAGGGTTTTTTTAACGCCCAGCATCTCTTCGACAGATTTCTAACGCGTTGATTTTGCATTTACTAACGTCAAAACCAGTGCAATGTGTTTCTTAACTCAATGAACGGCGCGAATCACGTTTATGCATATCTATTTTCCCTCAAATAGGCTTGAGCTCTCTTTTTAGCAGTATCATGTTGACCTATGTGACCCCGTGCTGCCAGTGCTTGGTTGTTTGGTTGTGGTCGGTCGGTTGATCCGAGTGTCAAAGTCTTTCTTGTTTGGATAACCAGGAAACACAATTGTTTTAAATAAGAAATCACATTGCCGGTGCGCAACAAAGTTAATTATTACTAGGTGTTTACACAATTCCCACAGGAGGTTTCGCTAGCTTCCACAGCGATGCACCTGATCTATGAAGCGGTGCATAGTCATTCGCTGAAGCTATAGTGTGACAATGTTGAGCCCCCTAGGATACTGTGGGCGAGCCACGCGAACAAAGCGGTGACGGCGTGCACTCTTCGGCGGATGGAATATCGAGGTTGTGGTATGCTGGCAGCTTCAAATGCTCCGCATGAGCACTTCTCCGCTTACGTTATACGCCATGCGCAGCGCCTATAGGGGCGCCACTGAAAGCCGCGTAGCGGCGGCCGTTGGAACCGGTGGTGGGTCGCGTAGCAGACGCCTCATTTCACAGCAAGCATCGCGGAAGTGCGCGCGTGCGATTTGCCGCTTGTGCGCGTCCCAGATAATTACTTTTGTGGCGATAGTGTGTGCAGAGGAGCTGCGCATTATAATAGTGGACATGTGTCCGATGTCACAGCTGTGTGGGACGACAATGTCACCATACGCGCCAAGTTTTTGCCACAGACAAGCGTCAACAAGCTTCCCTACGAAGTGGAGCTCATCGCACCGCTTTCTTTATAACGTCCCGATCACTAATTCCTGCATGGGCTGACGCGTGAATCAGCGTTTTTTTCTCGACACAGTAGTTTCGTTTACGTTCCATGTGTTTATATAGTAGATTCTGAGGGATCGCTGTCGCACCGGCGCATGGATTTCACGGGTGCGGCCACGCGAAGGGTCAGCGTTGGTAAAACTGAAACCAGCACGATAAACTTGTGAATATATATCTCGGCAGCTTGCGCTATAGTGGCACGAGACTGAGTCACTGCGGAGCTGGTGGTCACCTATCTTGTCGTAGCAGCTTGGCTACGTATTTGCTAGGTTTTTTTGCAACCTATTACCAAGTGTTGCAAAACGGCGTTACATTCTACGCGATCGTCAAAGTCTTAAATGTGCACAGGTGCCATGTTTTACAGCCAATATGCAACTTGAGGCGAGCGCACAGCGAACATTCTGCACCGGTGATCGTATCCCAGTGCCATCGATAGGTAGAATGCGGCCGATTTCGTGCAGCACACGTGTGATTCCACGGCGCTTTTGTAAAGGAGCCGTCACCTGCCCCACATTCTCTGACATTGCGCTTCGCGCCATTCGTTTTTCAAGAGAGCCTAGGCATCGCGTCTTATCAGTACTAACAACCTCATGTGCATTGTAGCGTCTACAATGCAGTCGAGGCGACCAAGCGTAAACGTAGTAGCGTTCGCTGAAGACATAGCCACATAAATGGAGAAATAAAACACGATAATCGTTCTAACACTGCTGTTAACAAGAAAAGAGAAATAGCGGGCGCGAAAGAAGATGATGTAGGATCGCGAGCGCGTGGCACGTGATGTTCTGGGTCTTTCTCTTTAGAAAACAAAAAACGGCATCGTAGGGTCTCGCTGTTCGGCGCTCTTCAGGCGTATTGTCTTCCGCCGCACTTCGAAGCCTGGTTTATCCTTCATCGAAGTCCTCGGACTTTACACTCCTGTAAAAAAAGCGCGATTGCTTGCCTTCTGCGTTGTACAGGCGCAATCCACCGCCGCCGTCGCTCTCGCTCTTGAAATAGCACCGGAAATCTGTGTAAGTGCGTTCGTGGCGATTTCTTGTGTGTGTTTGAGCAGCCGACAACGCAGCAGTTGTTTTTCAGCATCTCTCAAGCCCGAGAGAGTCGTTAAATCACGATGAAAACACATCCATCCGCGCACTCGCGTACACGCTCGCGGGAACACTGCCCGCTCGGACCCACCAAGGCTTCCGAGCCGTGGCGGCAGATGGCGTCGTCGGCGCTTTGCGCATCGCCTATAACAAGAGCCGCGTCTTCGCTCTATGGAAAGGGAACGAGAGCCCCCCCCCCCCCGGAGACCAAGAAATCGCACATTCGAGTTCCAGTAAAAGCGCCCGGTAACTCCATGTATACCGGGTTCTTCCTCGGTATACATAATTTTCAGAGCGACGGTGAAATGCACACGCCACAAAAAAAAAAGCGCAACACTCGTACTTTCTTCCGGGAAGCAAAAAGGGGGCACGTAATTCCGCTAGCCTGGGCACCTCGTCTGATGTCCCCTGTGTGCGGTGCCTCTTGGGCGACATCATTAGGCACACACAGTCCTCACGAGGTTGTCGGAACGTGGTAACGTTTTGTGGCGCTTGATAGTAGACTAATGTACCATTTGCCTCTCACGTGACGAGGGACCATTTCCCATTATTGGGATCACTTTTTATGGCTAAACGTCAAATTGTCGCGAGACGTGCTCTCCTGGCTTTGTTCCTTCCTCCGTGCCTCCGAGGAGGGAAGGCGCGCCTCCTCCTGATTGGTTGCTCAGGTAAGATTGAGCTCTTGGGAAGTGTCACGTGTCACTGTCCTACCTAGGAATCGCGCTTTAAGGACGATCCGCACGGTGTGGCGTCATCCTCCGCGTCTTGGTACATTTAGCTTAGCATGACTACAGTACGTTTGACGTTTGAAATTTCTGTGTCTTCTGCGGCTCGTAGCAGTGATGTTCTTGCAGACATGATCGTGAGCGCGCAACGTGCACAATGAGCTTGTCAGCTCAAAATGACCAATGCTGCGCCCTTTAGCCATAGTTGGATGTCTCCCCCCCTCCAGGAGCAAGATATTCCTGGTGAACGGCGCCTCCGAGGTGGAGCACCGGAACGAGCCACAGAAGAAACTGGAGACGGAGGCGTGCACGGGCACCGCTGTGGAGCGTGCGCTGGGCGTCAAGGTGTGCGCACGCGCGGAGTTGCCGGTGTCGTCAAGCCACCGCTCGCCCATGTACCCGTTCAGTGGCAATGCCGAGCTCAGCCTGCGTCTCATCAAGGCTGACCCCACCCTGACCTCCTACGCATTCGAGTCCAGCTGGACGAACAACAAGGTGACTTTGTTTCACGGGAACCGTACTCTTTTTGTGGCCGCACTTGAATTGCCTGCTAACGACGCCCGTCTTCTCTGCCTGTTTGAGCGCCTTCCAGGCTGTATGGGCGAGTGAACGTGTGCCAGACTTTTTTATAGTTGAACAGCAAATGCGTTCGCCGCTCCTGTAAAACGAGAGCTACATAATTTCGCTCGGTGCAGGTTCGCCCAGTAAATGTGTTTGATCTTTAGCGGCCCGGACTCCGTCTCCTTCATCGTCGCGACCACATGACAATATGAAGCACTACGCGACGCTCTTTCATAAGCTCCTTTTGTTTAGAAAAAGAAGAAAGAATCTTTATAAGTGTAAGGTCCCAGCAACGAGCAAAAGAACGTGAAATTCGGCGAGATGGAGTGCAGGCACTGTCCAAGGGAAGGGGATGCGACATATACGTCACTGTCCTTAGATTCCTTCGCCTTTCCCATGTGGAGGTTCGGAGCCTAGATCCAATGGGGGAGGTTTAAGGGCCGCTCTTGCAATTTCGCAATTTCGCGATGCGTTGCGTAAATGTGTCGAGACCAGCCCCTGTAGCACCAAACCCGTTGACACAGGATCTGGTTGGTGCTGTGCTGAGCGTGAACACTCCTGGGACGAAGGTGGACCGCGAGATCACGGCATCGCTGCAGCACAACCTGCGGGACGGAAGTGTCGCCCTCAAGCTCAAGACGCCGCCGAAGAAACTGGCTATCGAAGGTGCGCTTCCTTGAACTTAAGCAATGTTTTCATTGACCGGTAGGAGTATTTGTGGCATGCGTATTTGGCACGCGTATTTGTTCTTTTTTTCTTCTTTTATTTCGGCGAGATTGCGCGCCTTAATACTCACGTGAATTCCCAAAAATACAGAATAAGCCTGATGGTGAAGCTGTTAGTGCAAAGAGAAAAAGAGGAAAGTTTTGAAGTTTCATTGAGGCTTTTTAAAGCAAAAGAAGAAAAGAAGGAAAAGAATCCCGAAGCATTCAGAGTCGGGAAACGCGAGTTTTTTGTACTTAGTTCGTGCGTTTTGTTTCCTTTCCCGGGCCCCTTTCTAGACCTCGAGGCTTCGGGATTGGTCTCAACCGAAAATAAAAATGCATGGATAGAGCACATGCCTTCATTCCGTGCCACATTTTATTCTTTCGTAAGGTATCGGACTATAACGAAGCTGCGGACATGCCCATTTCGGAACAGCAACTTCCAAATTCAACACCAAGCAACGAAGCTGTTTGCTTTAGGCAAAGAATGCACCACAATCCAATATGCGTCGGCTAAGTGCACAAGAACTGCCTCTTTGTTCAACTGTCAATTCCCCAAGTGTTGGTGAGCGAAGGAAACGCCTGGCGCGAAAGGAGAGTAAAAGAACGCTCTGTACACGTCCTTTTACAGTCCCATCATTTGTACAGCTCTTAAAGCGTGGCGTCCCATTGATTTCTGTCTGACAGGTGAAGCTGTGTAATTCGAAATACGTCATGTACATTAATTTCTATTGATGCATCTCTATATTCAAAAAAGAAAGAAAGAAGTACGTCGTGCGCCATCTGGCTACAAGAAATAAAGAGTGCGTGTCAGGCTTTCGACGTAAAGAGGAGAAAATTATAAGTTGGAACGATAAAAGTGGCCGTGCGATGCGGTAAGTGGTTTTTCCACTTACTGTAACATTGAGCAATGGTTTCATAAAACACGCATTACGATCGGAGAGAGACGTGGCTGATAGTGCACGATGTTGCCGGTATACTACGCTATAAAAAACTGGTCATCGAAAAATGGCCTCTTTTTTCTTCATTATAACCATATGTTCCTTGATCAGCATTAAAAAAAACTCAATTCTGTACACTGAAGAAATCGCCGTGCCTACTGCAGCTGTTTTCTCTACAGTGTTTCTGTCGTCACCGCATTTCAAACGTGCACAGCCGATAGGTTAAAGCAGGCATGCACGCTCGATCGGATTTGTCACTTCCAGACTTCATTCCATCTGAGTGGAACAGGGTGCGCCTTGGTTTCGCAGAAATACCTAAATTCGAGTGCATTTACTCAATGCCTTGCGAGAAAACCAACAATATAAAAGATTCTCATTGTGCTTGGAGAACAGCGCAACAATCACACGGACAAAAGAAGGAGCACAATACAGCGCAAGAACACAATGAAGCGCTATGAATCTATGTGGATTTCTCCAACAAATGCTTTTTGCTCGGTACCATTTTTTTTGTGAGATCCGTGGTCGCAGGAGCGTTCTCCGCCGCTTGGTGCATAAAACGCAAAAATAAATGTGCCACGCTGCGATTTCCGGCAGGCATTTCTTGATGCGATTTGACGACATTTATCCATCACACGAGCGCATGTTTTGTCCCTGGTGAGAATACCAGGCGATCATTTAGTATAACTACGTCTTGAGATAAATACGTTCATAACCACCGTCATCAACTGCAACCCACAGAGAGGAAAACACGATACGTGTAGAGAGTTCCGGCGCGAAACACCTTCGCAGATAACTTTGTATGTACTTCTCGCGTACTTCATGTCTTTATTTTCACTGATTTCACCATTTGTTGTGTACTTATGAATGTGCCTTTCTTTTGTTGTTAGCACTGTTTCTAGTGAGCACGCCTGTAATAATGTCTCCATGAGATTGCGGTATCAATAAATAAATAAATAAATAAATAAATAAACAAACAAACAACGATTTATGTAAAGAGCAGCTCACGTACCTCAATTTAAGCACGTCTAGGGTAAATGTCATGAACAATTTTCAACTATACTTTCGAGCTTGAGCTTTGATAGATAATTGAGCAATGGGAATTCGATTTGAGGATTCAGCTCACTTGGATCAACAACTCCGCAATCAAGGATTGTTGGAGACGTCGAAAGCGGTCTCAATGTGCGAATTTTCGATGGATAGATCTCTCTAAACGAAGGAAAGGGCATGTCCCAGGATCCAACGCTTCGGCAGGTGGGCCTGACTTCCTCAGGACGTCCTGACCAGGACAAGTCCACTTCTCGAAACGGATCCCGCGACATGCCCTGTCCTCTATCGTTTCGAACGCTGTGTTGATCCGTTCAAGCGTGTGTCTTTCTCTGAGCTTGAGTTCTAGTTTGGATACGCTCATATTTTGCGGGTTGTTTCAGGCCAGTACAATTTCGACGACAAACTGAAGAAGCTCAACCTGCAAGCCAAGGTTGACGACGAGGCTATCCTTAAGCTCATCACTGAGCTCAAGGCAGATGCTACCTCGGTGAGTTCTATGAAGTAAACAGTGTGTTTCATAATGATCGTGATAAATCTAACATACCCGAATATTTGTTCCGAAGTAAAAGCGCTGATCATCACAGCACTCAGACGTAAAGTAAAAGCCTTGATGAACGCCAAAAAGAAAGAAAGCTACCGCTCGAACGTCGATCAACTCACAATAGCGGAACGAAAAGGCAAGGCAAGGTTGAATGCTTAAAGACCATGGACGCATATCTGTGGTGATGATGATGATGATGATGGGCCTCTTTTATGGCGCTCACCCACTGAGGGGGATAGGCCAAGAATCGGGCGGTAGTAGTCAGTAAATCTAGCGTTGTTTCAAGAGGGACTGAGCCAATAAGAATAAGAACAAGCAAAAACAAACAGGAAAAGAACTACAGAAAGAAAGAAGGAAAGAAAGACAAAACAAAACTGAAATGCGCTTTGGACGCGGACAGAGAAGAAAACGAAGCACACATGGCGCTGCGTGTGTTTCGTCTTCTTCACTGTCCGCGTTTAAAGCGCATTTCCACCAATAATGCAAGACGAACTAGCCCAAGTGAGTGCTTTGACGAGCAGATCTGCATTCTTCTTCCGCCGTCCTTGATGCGTAACACCCTCCCTTCTCCCACACCTGACGCTCTTCCACTCTTTCTCTAAAGGATGCAATGAAAGATTTGCTGAATCCAATCCAAATTTCCCGCGTTAGCCCTGCGCCATCTGTTGTGACGGGTCATATCATGAAAGTGACATGTCCTAAAAGTAACAGGTCATATCATGAAAATCATGACATGCTTGAAATGCGCGGCATGATTTACATACCACGTTTTTGGTAATCTCCTGGCCGTTTGCGTGAACGGAATGTACGCCGAAATTGGTATGGCACAACATGAGTGCATGACGAACATAAACGACACATCATAACACAAAAATCACGACATGCATGGCAAGAACGATATGATGTACGTGCCACGGTCTTGGTGCTCTTGCGGCCGTTTCGTTAACTCGATCTACACCAAAACGGTACGGTGAGAAAACAATATCTGACAACCATGGGTGACACGTTCTAAGAACATGAATATCGTGGCATGCACGTCATGAGCGGCATGATTTACGTGCCACGCGTTTCGTTAATGAGATGTAAACCAAAATTACTATGGCACAACACGACTGCATGACGAACGTAAACGACGGGTAATAAGATGACAATCATGACATGCGTGTCATGAACCGCATGGTTTACATGCCACAGTCTTGGTGCTCTTGCAGCCTTTTCGTAAACTTCATAGGAAGGAAGGAAGGAAGGGGAAAACAGAAAGGCAGGGAGGTTAACCAGAAGGGCGTCCGGTTGGCTACCCTACACTGGGGGAGTGGGAAGGGGGAATAGAAAGATGGGAGAGAGAGAAGGAAGGGGAATAATGAAAAAGACGTTGTCGGACAAGTCCAATTGTCAAAGGCGTTCACGCAAACCAGTCGTCTTGAAAAAGCGTAAAAGTGCTTTTAATGCCTTGTGGGCCGACGAGCGATGAGGGCGGTGTTCGAGTAGCATCTGCAAGGATAGTGGCCGATCGTCAAGGTGGTGTAGCGTCTCAGCAAGGATTTTCCTTTCCGTATACTTCATATGTACCAAAATCGGTATAGCGAGACAACAGTGAGTAATAGTTGACCGGCTCAGCGGGCCAGCGGGCCCAGCGATGGAGCGGAGGGGACAGCGGACCGCATGATGAAGAGAAGAGTAATAGCTGAGCGACGCCCCGCTTCTTTCAGAGGAACTTACCGCTGCGCCACCTGTTGAACAATGTTGGAGTTACTGTCGATCGAGCAGAGGTTTTTATCTGTCGAATAAATTGAAGTTACTGCGAAAAGTATATCGCAAAAGTAATTTTTCATTAGATCACAGGTGTTATGTGGAAACACATCTTCGTTTTTGCTGCATGCCATGACGACATGCCGCCGCCGCTTGTGTTGGGGGCTGCCATCTTGCAAAACGCTCGCGCGCTGGCCCGCTGCATACGCTCCGCTGAAGAGACGAAATGAGCGGGCGAGCGGCGCGCTCCGTAAATGCGCTGGCTGTCCCAGGGGGCCGCGCATGCGCAGTTGGCGTCTCCGCTCGTTCGCTGGGCCCGCTGGCCCGCTGAGCCGCTCAGCTATTACTCTCTAACAATGCAGATACATTTTACGTTCCCGATGCGTGCTTCGCATTTCCTTGATTCCCACTGCACGTGCGATCTGCCATTTCTTTTTTCTGCCGTTCTCGTCGCGCTACCACACGCAGTTTTTCACAAATTGACGTGTTTTTGTTTCTTTTTTTTAGCCCGGCAAGGTGTTCTGGGGGAGTTGGGTCGCAAAGATAGAAGTGTGGGACGTTCTGAAGGAAACGTGGCAACCTAGCTCGCCTTCGCGTCAGCGCCGTGATAAAAGATACCATGGCCGTTGATCGGAGTTACAGCTGACGTCACAATGTGTTGAAAGCGGATTCCGATTTCGCGGTGGTGCTGCGTCATTGAAGTTCCGGTGGAAAACTCAACGTGTATTGTGCTACTCGCGCTCACTCAAATCTTGTCACATTACCCTAACAGAAGACTAGTGCTAATCGCTTGGCATGGGGGCGGTTGTTTGAAATCATGCATGCTAGATCAACGTAGCAGCATGGGCAGGCTTCAATTTACGTCACCAGCGATGACAAAGATGAGGCGGAAATCGGAATGAATCCATATTTGGCTGAACCAATATTGATCATGCGTTAGTTTGCACATCTTCATTAGACGTGCCTTATAAAATAAAATTTAGAAGGATAGAACGCTGGGCGAGTTGGTAATGCATGACAGAAACGAACTGCGCGAAAAACACGGACGAGGAAGACACACGCACAAGCGCAGACTGTGGGAAGGGTGTTGTGTATCTGATTCCCTTGTCCTGCGGAAAGTGTTATATCGGACAAACCGGCAGATGTCTGAACAACCGTTTGATGGATCACAGGGCTTCATTGAAGGCCCACCCTTCATCTAATTTATGCTTACATTGCAGAGATTGTGAATGTAATCCGCTGTTGCGCAAAACGAAAGCGTTGTCCCGGCACAAAGATAGGAAAGCGCGAGAGATTGCTGAGGCGTTTCACATTCATAAGTATGGCAATATGTGCGTCGCTAGGCCTTCGGTTCTGTTGCACCATCTGGAGATTGATTATTTAACCGCCAATCTCTAATCGGTTCACGTGATTTTATCATGTTCTTTATATGTATGTGGTTTTCCAATAAATCTTCAGTTGCTAGTCTGCGCTTGTGCGTGTGTCTTCCTCGTCCGTGTTTTTCGCGCAGTTCGTTTCTGTCATAAAATAAAACATTTTAGGCAGCCTCCATTGACCTCTTAATAAACAAAATATCGACCATGGCAGATTCAAGGCATGCTCATATAAAAGTGGTGCTTATGTGCAAACGTGAACTGCAGGAGTGCGTCTACCTGGGCTGACTGGTACATCATTACATGGGGAACCGCTGTGCACGGGACGGTTTGAAAACGACAGAGAAGACTGTTAACTGATAACGACTGCTTCACTGCTGGAAAATGCAGTCTGTATACCCATATCAAAATATGCTTCGCATAGGAGACCAACCCCGCCATGCTGGTCTAGCGGTTATGTCACTCGTCTGCAGATACAAAGGTCGCGGGATCGAATTCCGGCCGCGGCGGCTCCATTTCTATGAAGGAAAAATGTTGAGGCCCGTGCGCTGTGCAATGTCTGCGCACGTTAAAGAACCCCAGGTGGTCGAAATTTCCGGAGACCTCCACTACGGCGTCTCTCATAATCAGAGCTGGTTTTGGGACGTTAAACCCCACAAATCAAATCATCATAGGACACCAACAAAACACAGCACCTACACACAGATGTACAAGAAGTCTTTTGGTCATGTGCGTCGGCAAAAGAGGCAGTCACGTTTACAGAAAGTATTTAATTTCACAGGTATGTAAGGATACAGAGGGTACACTGACACTACCGTTCCCGTGTGTTTGAATGTAGTAAACTTCCCAAATCTCCCGTGCTCCGCGCTCCCTGTATGTTTCTAATATTCTGCGTTGCTGCCAACCGCACGCTTCACAGCTCTAGGCTAAGTGACTGGGGGCAGAATGCTTAGGAGACTAAGCATGACCTTTTAGCTGGTCGTTCAGGTATCGCCTTGTTTCGCCGATGTAGCAACGCCCGCACGTGAAGAGAATCTTGTACACTACAGCACGACGCGTGGTGAACACTGTGCTTTTAGGGTCTCGCCCTGTAGGCGTCTCTTGTGTCCTGTTTATCTCCGTGCATCAATAATGGTAAAAAAACAAGTGCATAATGAATAAATCCGGTTGCGAATAAACTAACACAATTTAAGCTAATTTAAGAAAAAGTCACGATCCAATAGCATTATTAACATAAATTTCTTAAATACGCTTGCGAAAATTCTGTGGTCCAATCCTGGAGGCCGTCCAGTCAGACAGTCTGTGTGCATATGCGGGCCGATCCAGCAGGGCATTGAACCCAGACAGCGTAGGTGTACAGGGTTGTCGTGTCAGAAGCGATTATAACGACCTTCCGTTAATGCGCCCGGGCTGTCGGCGTCTGACGTCATCGTTTTGACCACTACAAAGCAATCCCACTAGCAGAGACTGACGTTTTTCACCGGCGCATTACCGCATGCGTCGCGACTTCCCAGGTTTCAGGTTGATAGAGCTGTCATGATATTTTTTCTCACAGTTTCGCTTCTTCGTGTCCACCTTGTACACCTTGCGGCACAGCGTCGAGAGCTTAATTTCCGCGTTAAAGAAAAAGCCCACTGTTGCCCCAACTGCAACCTTTTTTAACCTGTGTGACATAGAGAATAACAGCCGTCCGCGAATGAGGCCTTTTTTCTCTTTGTCCCGTGCGGCATTCCCTCTCACCTAGCTCTCCGAAAACCTTCCTGGTAGAGAAACCAGGAATGCCCGGGAATAACCAGCCCGAGTGAGCCGTTGTAAATGGTGTTTGCGGCTGAGCTGGTGTTGGCACGGTCTCTAGGCAGCAGACCGTATAACGCACCTTTTCACGTGTCGACTGCGCAGACGTGAAAGGTATCAAATGCTTTTTTTCGAGCGGAATTAATATAAATCTTATCTTGTTCTCGGAGAACGCTAAACTGTTAACATCGATGGTTTCATTGCGAGATAATATAAATCTTATCTTGTTCTCGGAGAACGCTAAACTGTTAACATCGATGGTTTCATTGCGAGATAATATAAATCTTATCTTGTTCTCGGAGAACGCTAAACTGTTAACATCGATGGTTTCATTGCGAGATAATATAAATCTTATCTTGTTCTCGGAGAACGCTAAACTGTTAACATCGATGGTTTCATTGCGCACTGTAATAAGTAAAAGATTTCTTCAGTTGACGACCTACTTGTATGACGCACGACACAGTCGTTCGTCCATCTTGGCAACAGTGCAAAATGTATGGTTGCTATCCAATACCTGAATGCAGAATGTAAGAAACATGCAGAGAGGAAAGAGCACGGAAGATTTGCAAAGCGTATTATATCCACACACACGGGAACGCTTGCGTCAGCGTGCCCTCGGCTTCCCTGTATACTTGTGTAATCATTCACTTGTTAAAAACATGACGGCCTGCTTTGCCGATGCACGTGACGAAAAGACTTCATTTACGTGCGTGCCTGGACGCTGTGTTTTGTTTGTCTCGATTGATTTATGTGTTCGTACGTCCCAAAACCAAACTATGATCACGAGAGACGCCGTAATGTAGGGCGCCGGAAACTTCGACCACATGGAGTTTTTTAACGTGCACGTACATCTCACACCAAACGGGCCTCAACATTTCGCCTTCATCGAGATACAGCCGCCGCTTTCGGGATTCTATCCCGCGACCTACGAATAGGCAGTCGAGTGCTATAGCCGATAGACCACCGTGGCGGGTATTTTTCTTTCTCTTCTGTGCGAAGCGTTTCTATGTATGTAGATTCCGTTTTCCAGCAGTAAACCAGTGGATATTAGTTGAGCGCCGTGTCGGTCATTCTTTCACTGTCCCGTGTCTATAGCGCTCCTTGTTCCTGGTGGATATGTGAACTTAAATTCAAGAGGTTACATGCTCGCACACAAAAATAAAAAATATCGCAACAGAAAGTTTTCTTTCGAAGCAGTTCGTCGGCACTAACAATTCATATTTTTGGCCTCGAACAAGTACAAAAAGTTTTCGAAGAATGTTTTGTAGACGAGTCGTTTCACGCGTCTCACGGAAGACAACCTAGTTGCCACCGCCTCATTAAAGTCGGAAGGTGCCAAAGTCTCACCTGCGATTTTCGTCACTCCGCTTCGAACTAGCGCTACGTAGTTGCACACGTGACGAGAAAAAACTATAAACGATGCCACAGCACTAAAATGCTTGCTTAAAGAAAAACGACACAACATGAGGTATCCAATTATGTAATTCAGCAAGTTATACTCTTCATACCAGCCATGTGAGTCGAAATATAGCGTAAATATTATCTCATGCGAAAACCAGCATGACACGGATCTCTCTTCCGCTCAGTATAATCGGCGGGGTATAGCCGCTCTTCGTTGGCAATCAAGTTTGCATCGGCCATTTCCCGGCTTTGTTTCATGCCCATAATTTCCGCCTATGCACACACGCCACACCCATTTTACGGTACCTAGTTGAAGAGAGGAATTGCGCAGTTAGGCTCGAAAATGCCTATCTAGACGTCGTAGATCTTGAATGGTCTCTATCAGTCAGCTTTGAGAACATGGAATCACGTATGAATATATCCCGCGATTATCGCATGTGGGCATCTCCTGCAGCCGGAAGACTTACATAAGTTTACAGTTAGGAAATGGAGGCCGGACCAATCAGAAAGCCACTGAAGGATGTTGTCTTGCTCCGCGCTTTTTTTAATCCTGTCGAAATGTTGCGATGTATGGGCGGCATCAGCACGGCGCACTCTTTTATATCGTGCGGTATGCGTCAGCTCCTTCCGACAATGTCTTCGAGTAAAAACTGCTCAGAATCAACAGCTCAACGTGCATTTAAATACGAATACAATAGCATGCATCAGTGCCATGCGATAACTGACGCGTGGTTGAATTGTATTCGCAGGGTGACGAAGGAATGAACAAGTACACACACCTGACCGAAGTAACTTACCGAGGTGAAAAAATGGTGCTCATTAGCGGCCAGTGGACCGCCGTCAAGGGACGCAAGTACAGCGGCAGCGTTAGCTTCGAGAAATTGACCGAGCAACCTGTGCAAATGAAAAGTAAGTACGCCGTACTTCTTTTGATTGGTCAGCTCAAGGTATCATTTGCAATAATATCAACGTGCGCTGGCACTGGCATCACAAAGCGCCGATTTGAGAGCTGGTACGCTCACTTTCATTCCATAGGAGCGATTTCGACCGAAGCGACATTTCGCTTGTAGATAGCTACGAAAGCTCCGTGTGATCTGTTATCGACAACGGCGCTATGAATGGACGGGCTACAGCTCGTCCACCAAGGCTGACGGCGACCAGAGCGCCAGTGTCATCCCTCCTTTTTTTTTAGGGGGGAAGCTCATTAGTGTGGGTCTGTCCCTCCTCTGTACGTATGTATATAGCCACCTCTAGTTTAGTTTATGAATGGCTCAATAGATGGCGTTGTGTGTCCAGGCTGCTACCTGGACAAACGCATCATCTTCATCATCAGCATCAGCTACCTCTTTCCTGAAGCCATGCACTACGCCATGAAGCGCACATGGAAACATGCACCACGATGACACTAAATACTCAACATTAACGAAAGACTGCCCGTTTCTAACGATGATGATGATGGTGATGATGCGTTTGTGCTAGCGCGTTACGGCGCGTGTAAGAAGCTGGTGTAAGACGCTGTGGCCTCTTCACCTTATACTCTTTCAGCAGTCATGTGATGGCGTCGGCAAACGCGGTGCGCGTTCCGGCCTGTGTAAGGGGCTGCGCAAGACGCTGTGGCCTCTCCCCCTTACTAGAGTGTACCGCACGTTTCTAACGCGTTTGTGCTAGCGTCCCCTTAAACGCGAGATCCCAGCGTTCGAATACAGTGTTTCTGACGTCTTTACATGATGATCGACTGGGCGAATTACACGGAAGATTCACGGTTTACCGATGATTCACTCCGGAACTTCGCCCACTCATCATCATTCACCCCGTGGATATGCTGTGATTTTTTTTCTGTGTCCGTGTTTTCCTCTGTGATCTAATCCGCCGAATGAACAAGTACCAACTAGCTCGAAAAGCCCGCGCTGCAAACAACAAAAGCCTCCGCGAAGTGTTTATGGGTGGCCACGACGACGAGCTCTTCAACAATTAATACTCTCGCAACGAAGAGAGTTCGCATAAAGCACAGGTGCAACGGCGCTGCATTCCCGCGATATACGAAGACCACGGGAGGAAGTCTAGTAGATGGAATGGCGGGAAGCTCATGGAATCCTCCAGAAGGCGCGTGAAAGTTGTGCAATGAATTTATAAAAGATTACCATATTGTTTTTTACGTAGATGCTGTAATTAACGGCGTATAACTGTTGCACCATCCCGTAGGTTTATGGGACTAAAAGACTTGTCATCACCAAAGGCGAACAAGTTTGTTTCGTTCATGACTGCTGCTGACGGAATTTCAGGGTTTCATGGAATTATGCTTGGTGAGGTGGGCGAGGTCAAAGCGTATAAGCGTCGACAACAACAAAACACATAAAAAACAAAAGACATCTCGGCCGCCGCACGGGAGTCGTTCAGGTGAACCAGGCTCCCGTGCGGGGGCAGATATGTCTTCTTTTATGTACTTGTTGTGGTCGGCGCTCTTACCTTTTGCATAGCTTCGTACTGGTGCTCAGAATTCTTGGGACTAAACAGTTGTGTACTTGTTCACCAAACTCTGTTTCAATGCGCACAGTGGCGTCACTGTTCCATTTATGTGGCCACCTAGTCACCTGATAACATACGTGGCAAATGTTAATTATACGACAAAAATATCCCCTTAACAGAGTGAGCAAGTACAGCGTAAGCAAACACATGGAGTAAAAGAATATAGGCAAACACGACCCAGACTTACAAGTGAACGCCCAGCCCCCACCTTTGCTTGCGCTGCTGAGCGTAATGAATCACCAACTCGCTTAACATTCGTCGAAAGAGTCGGGGTTGCATTTCGCCAGCGAGGCTCCTGTTTGTACGCTCAGTCGTGGCTCGCTTGTGCAGTGTGCCACCCAACCTCGCTTAGAGACCTGCCTCTTTCACCGCGCCTCGCAGTGGACTTGGACCTGACGGACAAGCGCCGAGTGCGCTACGAAGCTTCCGTCCGATCATACTTCGTCGACGGCGCCGTGAACGGATACACACAGGCGGGCGACAACTGGTCCACCAAGGCTGACGGCGAGTTCAGCCTAATGGGTGGTCGCCTCGAGAAGGTTGGCTTCACGGCCAAGTTCCGGGACCTGTCGTCGGGGTCGCTGGCCAAGTATAGCGGCGCGGCCTCCTTCCAGAACACATTCCACCCGGCGCTCAACACGGAGATCCTGTGGGACTGCCAGAGAACAGACGGGCAGCTCGAGAACTCGCTGCAGATTCTTCGCGGCGAAGGGGGAAGGAAAAGCGCCAACAACATCAAGGTACGTCCTCGATTTGTGTTATGGATTAATTGTCACCTCCCGGTATACATCAACGTGCGCGAGCGTTTCGGCACTTCTTGCCTATTGCAGCATGTCGACGAGAGCAAATCGGTGACATTAGCACTGAAGCTCGATAACCTGTGACAACTACGACAACTGTACAACAAACTGACGGGAAACATTAAGCAGACGCGAAAGCAAACCGCGCAGTATTCATGCCAGGGCATCATCATTGAACGTCCCAACGCATTTGGTAAGAAATATATGCCTAGCGGAGGTTCTTTTATCATGCCAAATTCTATAACCCACGTGCAATGGAACTAGAGAGAGAGAAAGGGGGGTAAGAATAGGCAGGGAGGTTAACCAAATGCGCGTCCGGTAAGTAAAGTGAATTAGCAATGCAATATAGCGGCTGTCGCAGTGCGGGTAAAGGTTCTAATGATGGACGGCCCTTAATAAAGAAATGATGTACGCGCTAAGTCAGGCACTCGTAAGAATGATAATCTGGGCCTGTTCTACAGTTCAAGGTGTCTAACTTTCCCGCTCCAAAACGTCCAAAGCAAAGAAGTTTGTCCATCGGTATACACCGAAACTGAAGTGGAAGGCTGCGAATGTATGAATGAAGTGACTGATAAGTGATGTACGTCACACGTTCGTCCTTTGCGTAACCACTAACGCTGATACATACGGCACATACGCACACTCGGGGGCAGCGGTATGCGGGCATACAGTTTCTTACCACCACCTTGAGGGGAAACGCTGGGATGTCTGCGATTCGCACTGCCATCGCTCACGAAGAGAGCGGACGCTTCGAGTACACGCCTGTCTTCAGCCGGTTCGGAACGTCACGATGATTATTCTTGCGGTCACACAGCTAGTAATCAGCTGTTACTTTCTGGAGATTAAGAAAAGCAAGCTTTCGTTATATTTGCGGCCTTCTGCTTGTATCTACTGTTTTATAAAACGTAAAATGTACCGAATGGCCGCTAAATTTAGATGGCAGACGGCGACGTCAGCGCTCACTCTGCGTCCGTCGTGGTCATTCGATTATGCCTAGCAGGCGAGTAAAGCTCACTTATACGACGTAGTAGGGGTGAATGACATCCGTTTACCACAGTTTTGTTTTAGAGAAGCTTTATTTATTCAATTCTATTCCCGTCTCACTCTAAGCCCTGCTCGACGCCAGCCAACACAGTCCGGGCAGACACATGGGCCATAATTGCCATTTCGGCGCAGCGCCATACAGGTGGCGCGTCGTTTCCCGCTATGTGTGAGGGTATGTGTCACATCTGATTGACAGATCGTCCTTACCGCCCATGTCAAATTGCGTTAACGTGATGTCAAATGAACTGAGAGGTAAATATAAGGCACTCTACGGAATGCGTTGCGTATTTTTCTTCTACGTCCACTTGGTATGCAATCAGCGGCCGCCGACTTTGTGCATTTTCGATGTTGAGTGATTAGAACATAAAACTGCCGCGTATTAAACCATGTGCTCATGACAATGTAACAAGGGAATGAGTTCCATAAATCTGCAATTATTGCGGAGTACCTCTAGAAATATTTAGCCTTTCATTTTTGGCACGAATAGGCCTACCGTGACGAGGAATGAAGAGCAAGGAGGAAGCGAGTGTGTTCGCCTCAAATGGAATACGTGAACCGTTATTGTTCTACTTATGAAAAAAGTGTGCGATATAACGCTGCCGTGCTAACAACGACGCATTGAGACGTGCACAAATCAAAGCTAATTAACGTTGTGCTTTTCTTTTGAAACTTTGCAGCTGCAGCAGATTGCTCGGTACACTGGAACCCTGGCAAACAACAATGCGGGCCTTTCGCTGAAGCTGAAATACCCGCAAAAGCGCGTTGATTGGCAACTGGAGATGAAGCATGAAAACACGCCACGAAGTCTCGTTAATCGCATGGAAATAACGTACGCTCCCGCAAGGAAGATCAACACCGTCATTGAACTTTCGACTTCCCCTGCTGCCAAGGCCAACCTGCAGCTGAGCTACCCGGGCCGTGAGATGAAGATGACTGCCAACTACCATGGCAGCACTTCAGACGAGCGCCGGGGTGAAGTCCTTCTGCAATGGAACGTAGACAAAAAGATCGAGGCATCTGGAACTTTCAAGCCTGGTTATGACAGACGCCAGTACAACCCTAGCTTTGAGGCCGAAATACGAATTCCAAACAAGCGCCCTGTCACCGTCAGTGGATCGTTGAGGGCGTCCAGGGGTTATTACAACGTCCAAGCCGCCTCGCAATGCAGTCGCGGTAAATACGAGTTGGAGGGTACTTACCGTTCCCCGGATGCCTACGCTCACAACGTACAGCTTAATGTGAACACGCCACGTGACAGTTACGCCGCAACCGCAGGCCTCGAGGCCGCCTCGGACAAAATTAGCACCAACGTCAACATCAAGCTTGGACGTTATCGAGAAGTACTCGCCACAGCTGAACTGGCAGCATCGAGAGAGGGTAAATCGCTCAAATTCGAGTGTAAGTGGGATGCTACACGCGACGCGTCCAGGCGCGCCAGCATTAGTGCCCAAGTAAACCGTGTTCCGGGAGGATACAACGCTAACTTCGCCATCAAGTGCCCGAAGCAAGATATCCGCGGAAGCGTCGCTACATCTATCCAAGGCGGTGTAAACGCACCCCTTCGTGTGAATAGCCGCGGAGAGCTAGAATGGATGCCCCGGAAGAAGATCACCTACGCGACAAGCCTCGACTGGAACCCCGACTACAGGCGACGTGCTGTAAAAGCGGAGGCTCACATTACGACACCATTCCGTACCATCGATAATGTGGGTTTCCTCTTGACGCACAATGATAACGGCCGGGAATGGAACACGGAAGCCAAAATGACGCTGCCAAGAAACCGCGTTCTCGCTCTGTCCACAGATGGTCTCTTCCAGTCAGATCACACCCGTAGAAATGCCCAAGTGGCAGCGAAGCTTCAGACGCCAGACAATCGTATATACAGTCTGGAAGCTGTCCATGGAGTTACGTATTACGACATCAGCAACAAGATTTCTTTTCGTTGGGCTGACGACAAGGTTGTTTCCGCCGAAGCCAGTGGCGCCTACGGTCGCGGATTTTTGAACGCGAAGGCTGAGGTTCTCACTCCCATTACAGCGTATGAGAGGCTGACCGTGTCACTAGAGCAAGCGCATACGCCAGAAAGCATCAAGTGTCAGGCCGTCACGCAGTGGAGCAGCTACAAAAGAATTACTCTTGACATTGATGGGCAAATCAACAGGAATGGTGAGAAAGGTAGCCTTGATGCGAAGCTGCGCTTGACAACGCCATTTCACGGTGCGGAGCAGTTGACATCGCAGCTTAGTTTCAGCAGTGACGCAAGGAAGACTACTGCAGAATTTGATGCTACCCGTAATAGAGACAAGATTGCAGGTGGCTTCATGATGACTCTGATTAAGTCACGCTACGACGAAGCACGAGAAATCAAAGCGCATTTTAGGAGCCCAGTCTATGGATACGAAAACCTTGAAGCAGGAGGATCGTACTCAATCGACCAGGAAAAGTTCAACGCAGAACTCGCGGCCCGACTCCCCTATAGCAGAAAAGTGTCCGTGAGAAGCCAAGGAAGAATCGAATCCATTCACGATTTTACATCATTGCTTCACATTCAGTTACCTGTGCGAAACTACGAGCGCATCAATATTGAGGTTTCCCACGCCGCAACAAATCGCAATGTTAAGTCTACCGGTCACCTAGTCATCGGACCTAAGAAGTTCACCCTGGAAGCCAACGGTGATTACGCCTTCTCTCAAGGAAGCCATGAAATTGCGGGTAAAATTTTGATCACCACTCCATTTAGAGACTACCAACAGGTAAACATTGACTTGAAGCAGACGAGATCAGGTCTCACCTATTACACCAACTTGCAATGCACTTGCAGCAGCTCATCAGTTACCATAACCCATAACCTCATGATTCAAGACATAGCAAATTTTGAGAACAGCATTGAAGTGTCAACGCCTTTCACGGTTTTGCCAATACTAAACATCAAGAACAAGCAACAGATCCGAAGCAGTACAGCCTACCACACCAGCGAAGTTCAATGGCAAGACAACAAAAGGCTGTCACTGACGATCGACGCTTCTGCCACGCAGTCTCGCTACGCGAACGAAGCGGAGGCCAAAATTCAACTATCGTCACCATGGCGCACCCTTAGCAGTGCTAATCTGAATGCCAAATACAGTTCTAATAGCCAAGAAATCACACCAAAACTAAACGTCGAGTGGAACCGCAACAACTACCTTTCAGTTGATGGTTCGCTCAAACGACGTGGCTACTTTATTGGTGAAGGCAGGCTTGAACTGTCCAGTACCATCCGGCCAATCCAAGCTATAACCCTCAACGCCAAATACGACATCGCCAACGAGCAGAAGTCTGGCGAAGTGTCTGCACAATGGGACCCCCGCCCCGAAAACATCATCACTCTTGCAGGCGCGGTTACGCGCAAACCGGGCAGTGCAGAGATGGGTTTGACTCTTACAACTCCTCTTCGGGGCTACGAGCGCATTCAATTGCTAGGAAACATGGCAGCTGACGGGCGTGCAGTGAAGGGAATGCTGTCACTCGCGTCTAACTGGGCAAAATACGAGATAACTGGCGAACTAAAGAACATGCGCTACGGCTCTTCCATCGAAATAGCGCTAAACACTCCTCTCCGCGGCTTTGAGAAGCAGAAGTTTTACAGTGAGTATAACGTCAACTCCGATAAAATTACCGCCAAGGCCAGTACAGAATGGCAAGAAAAGTCAATCAATATCGCGTCTGAAGTGCTAAAAACTGAGAGTGAAGCAAGAGCGAATCTTATCATCAGTACACCGTTCCGGGTCATGAAAAACATTCACGTCAACCTCAGTGGAAACTCCCTCCCTACCTCCAAGGGTCTCTCTGGAACCGTCCAAGTTGACAACAAGAAGTTTGAGCTCAATGGTCAGTTAGATACTTCAAGTCGTTCTCTAAAGCTCGAGTTTCGTAGCCCTATTGAAATGATGGAATTTATTCAGCTTAACGGCGGCCTCCAGGAAGACACCCGCACCATAAACCTTTCATTCCGTTGGTCTCCGAACGGCGTCATCTCGCTAAAAACAGAATCGGTGGCGCCATCGTCGTACAACGTCGTACTGACGACCCCTTTCGAGGGATACCGCCGATTAAGCCTAAGCACTTCTTTGGATCTTGCTGGGGAAGAGAAGAGGGCAAATATAGTGCTTGAAAAGGAAAATAAAAAAATTTCTCTAGCAGGATCCGCTCTATACACTGAAAGAAGATATCAGATTAACATTGATTTGGCAACACCAGTGAAGGCTCTAGAATTTGTCAAAATCTCCGGAGAGCTCAAGTCCGATGGCATGAGGGATATGAAGGGATCTCTAACGCTGCAATCTCCGGTGAGCTTATTCGGAAACGTCAAGTTCAATGCCGAATACCAAAAGCAGGAGCAGTTGGAGCGATTGCTGCTATCTGCCGATGCTACCCATTGGAAGTACGAGATAACAGCAAGGAGGTCGTTCGAGGGAAGCACTATGACAGAGGCTAGTCTTCAGGCTGAGTACTCCCCTATCAATAAGAAAAGCTCCGTGTTGAATATAAACATAAAAAACGAACGCTTGAAGGCTATTTCTGGCAAATTCCTGCTTTCGCACAATGGACGTGATCACTCTTTCGAGTTCGGATTGAAAAATTCTGGCCCATACGAAGGCTCAGTCAAAATATATTGTCCAAATTTGCCGGGAAACAAAGCAACTTTCAGTTATGTTGTGAGCGCCCCTAGCAAGTACTACGTCGATTTCAAGGCAACTAGCGAGTACGCCCTCAAGACCCACGTCATCGAGGGTAGTTTTGAGAACAAGATGGCTGACATAGAAGCGCAAATAAGGTTCAACAGCCCTGTTCTTCGGCAAGGGCCTGTGGCAGCTCGTCTTCTCCTCTCCTCACGAAGTCGTCATAATATTAAGGGTGTGCTAAGTATGGGATTCGAACGGGACATGAACACATTGAGCGGAGAAGCTACCTGGGACCAGCGCATGGCAAAAGGTAAAATGGACATTGAATCCAGCTATTTGAAAGGCCGCACATTAAAGGCTGAAGGTGTGATCACAACTAGCCGACAAGGGGCTGACCTTTCCATCAGTCTTGAAAACTTCAGAAATATGCACATGCTCACCGGAAACTGGAAGCGAGTTTCTGGAACCGCCGATGCGCAGCTTAGGATTGAATCACCGTTGCTAAGGGCGAGAACATTGTCTGGAAGTTTCAACTACAGAACTGACCCCAGGAGTGGCCGCATTGAGAGCTCGCTCATCTTCTCCACAGAACGCGAAAAGTTTAATACTTTCGTGGCCTTGTCAGCACCTGACCTCAGCGCAATGGAAGTCAATGTCAAAGTAGAAACGCCTTTTGAAATTCTTCGTTTCGCCGACGTGAACGCAAGATACAGCAATGTAGATAGCAGAGCTGTGGACTGGTCCGTAGCCACAAAATCATCAGAATCTTGGCTACCAAACGTTGATTTGTCAGGAAAATTGAGGCGACAGGAGGGATCTGTGGAGGCGAGTATCCAAGGACGCCTGCCAAGCGGAATGCTGTCAAACTTCGAATCTAGCTTTGCATGCACGCACAGCAGAGACTTCGCGACTCTGTCACCTCGCTTAAGCATAGTTCTCCCTAGTGTCACCTACACAAGCGAAGCTCAAATCCGGCTCTACCCTCGCGACTACTCCTTCAGTGCGAGCCACGAGTGGGGACCACGTGAAAAAATTGTCACTACTTTGACTGTTAAGAAGCCATACGGAGCTTTCAATATTCAGGCAGCCCTTTCGACGCCTTTCCGGAACTTGGAGCGCATTGAAGCAGGCATGATGTGTGGTCGTGAAGGCGAAAAGCGAACATTCCGGGCAACATACAAAGGACCAAGGGAAGACTTTTACGAACTGCAACACGCCAACATGTACCATGGACCACTCAATTTCCTGTTCGAGAACAGCCTTGTCACTCCTCTCGATGGCCTTCGCACCGCACACTTCAAAGTACAGCAGCAGAGCAGTCGTTCACGCTTGGTAACCGATGTTCAGTGCAATCTTGAAGCGGTGAAGGGCGCCTTCAGTGTTGACCATGACCGAAGAAACCTGAAAGGCAGTATCGTGGCGACGTCTAGTGCACCACAGCTTCGCAGCCTGCAGGCAACGTACGACATCAGCTTGCGCAAAGTGGATGGCGCAGTTAAGTACAATAACCAGCAACTTCTGAAGGTTGCCGGTGCTGCCGAATATATTAAGAGTGTTCATGCTCACAGGTGTGAACTTGCCGTTCAAGTACCGGCTCTGCAACTTGCAATCGAAGGGGCCTACAAGCCTATCAACTCCGGCAAGGAATTCAGCGCTAAATTCAACTCTCCTCTTCGCAGTATTCAAGTGCAGACACTCTGGCAGAATCAGCCATACAGTCTCGTCCACCAGGCATCACTTAAATGGGGCCAAGGCCGCGGAGAAATGTTCTCCTACGATCTCAGAAGTACACGGAGTACCCGGCGCGACCTCACGAACACAGACATGTCCTGCAAAGTAAACTTCCCTCTGAGGTCCTTTGAAGTGCGCGCGAGCCAGAGTCAGAGGAAGAACCTCAACAGCCTGTCCTGCGAGCTTTTCTGGGACGCCGCCCGCGACCAGCATAAGCACGTGACGCTAACCGTGGAGCACCAAAAC
Source organism: Hyalomma asiaticum (assembly GCA_013339685.2). NCBI lineage: Eukaryota > Metazoa > Arthropoda > Arachnida > Ixodida > Ixodidae > Hyalomma > Hyalomma asiaticum. The sequence goes on along the minus strand of CM023491.1, from coordinate 70,387,167 downwards.
CTCAGCAGCAGGTCTACGTGGGCGCACAAGGTCTCTGCCTCAGTCAAGCATCCAAAGCTTAACAAGGTAAAACATCTATACCTACATATATGCCTGCAACAATGCAGTTAGAGCCTAATTTTAAGTGATGCTATTACTTTCAACCCCACCTCCCCGTAATCTAACAAGATATTACTAGCAGAAGTACCGAGCGACAAGCGACAAGCGACAATCGTTTTCAGGTGTCGTACGTACTTCCCATTCGCTTCCTGGGACGGCTGGGGCCAATAATACAATAATAATAATATTAATCATAGTAATAATAACAATAATAAATAGAGAAAGAAAATGAAATGTTCAGAGTTGTTTATGAGAACTGCAATATCCCAGCATAGGTGTGTTCTACTAAAGAGCAGTACCCAAAGCGGCTATCTGGGCTTGTTGGAACGTAGACTTGTAATGGATTTCCTGCGCTAACAAAGGAAAGAAAAGGGAAGCGAGACGACAGGACAGCAGATAGGCAGGACGCTGGTCTTTCAAATGAAAGAGCAGCGTTCTGCGTGAAACTGAAAAGCCAACGTTCAACTGAAATAGCAGTGTTCAACTGTTGAAAGACCTGCATTCTACGTATCTGCTCTCCTGCGGCGTGTCTGCCCTTTTCTTTCCGTTGTTTGCACTGGACACGCATTACAAGTCTATTAAAGAGTCATGTAACCATCAGAATGGTCAACAAAGATTATGGCGCGGCTTGAATCAGAGACTTTGAGAGACTTTCTGTTCTAATTAGAGTCACGTGTGGTCCATAACCGCTTTGGAAACGCGACTCTCAGCCACACGCAACAAAGAAAGACAGAACGAAAAAAGGAGATATAGAAAGAAAGCAAGCAAGAAAGACAAAAATAAAGAAAGGCAACCGAAATCACGCAAGTCTCAGCCACGTTGTGGAGTCCGCCACGTCACACCGATGTGTATGTGCGCCACTGCCCCTATGAGACACCTGAGCGAGCCATCTACCAGCTCTTTGAAGCAAGAGCAGGACGTTTGTTTCCTGACGAAGCGCCCTTCCTCTGCCTGTTGATATTAGCACTACTCATCCGTCTGTTGGCTGATGCTTCTGCACAGGTGACTGGCTGCGACATGTGTGCAGTCACACATACACAATAACCACTTCTAAGAGCGTGTCTAATAGGCATCTCGGGGAACATGACTCGATTCCTTCTAAAACAACGAATGTTTCTGTTGAAAACATCAGCTGTATTTCTAAGATCCTCTCTGAGAGATTTATTGGGAAAACTGAAAGTTTTTTGCATTAAAATGTGTATAAACTTTAAGTCTATTTTTGGTGCTTCGACACGCTAAATGTGTTCTGTAAATGTGGCCATTTGCCTAGGAAAGTTGTGCTAAACAGCTCTATCATATCTAAAATATCAATAATCGAATCAAAAGACTAGCCATCACATAAAAGATATGCACGCAGATGACCGACATTCATATTAGTGTGCGCTCTATCGATTAATCATTTCTAAGTCAGTACTCGCTATGTCACTCACCTGGTGCTGGAAGGTTTTGTTATTACTGTTGAACGCAGGACATCACGATGCGCCTGGAAGGATCCCTGAGCGGTGAGGAAGCGTACGGCAAGACTGAGCTCGAGTACTCGGCCGACGCGCGCCACAACGTGATGCTCGAGGGCCGCCTGAAGAAACACGGACGATCTCACGTCAGCGCAGAGCTGACGGCTCGCCAGCCGGTATCCCTGATGGATATCCGCACTACGGCCGAACTGAAGGATGGCCGAGACGAGGCTTCGGCCCAGCTCACGATTAACTATATGAGCCGTAACCGCCAGATGCGAGTCCAAGAGCTCAAGGCATCTATATTCAAGCTTCGCCAGGCCATCGACGTGCTTGTAAGTGGAACCAGTCTGATTGCATTCTCTTCCGCGGAGAGTAACCACGTCGAAGGACACTCGCCCGGACTGAGCGATTGCTTGTAGATGCAAAATTGAGATGCTATACACGCTGACACCATCCGTTGTTTCGCTTTCCTTCTTTTAGATATTTTCTCGCCCAGAGTAGCAATCAGGATGCACGTCTGGTTGAGTTTCCAGCCTTTATTTTCTCCTACTGCACAGCAGTGTATGCAGATACTAAGTGTGAACGCTTTTCTGAAACCCAATAACTATGCGCCTTCAGTTTACCCTACAGCGTGAAACATACCTTCTTCAGTGGGATAAAAACCATACGCTCATAGTATTATGTGTGTTTTTCGAAGTCCTGGTATCTGTTATTTCAATGTTGGGGGCTAACCCTAGAAAATGTTCTCACAACGCAGGTTAACGAGCTAAACGCTCGCAACTGCGTTCTATGCACGTGGTCATTATTTAGCCTCGTAGGCATAGTGCTCGAGAGTTCACGTTTCGACACATGTGCTGTGATAAACACGGATAGCGCAAGCGGGAGATGGCGGTAGGCGTGCACTGTTTTTTTTTTCCTGGAGTACGTCCGTTGATGGCATGCTGATCGACGCAGCCCACACCAAGGCCGAAGACAATCTGCAAGTTATTCATTTACACGGTTCTGCGGCCTGTAGGTTGCCTTATGAAAAAAAAAAAAGCTTTATGAAAACATAATTGTCGAAGGAGTAAGCCTGCATCTTGTATTTGGCGCAAGACAGAGGAAGATAGAGAACGAACAAAAGCGCACTTTCAACTAAATTTATTCCACGACGGAACCACCCACCACTACGCGACACGCCCAAGCTTTCAGACGATAAGCCAATCCAACCGAACTAATAACTTTTTTTATCGAGCCACTTTTTATCGCCTTATCGAGCCACAAACTTCTTTATCGAGCCATTCCTCCGCCGGCGTTGCTCGTGCCATTTGTCCGTTGTTTGGCCTTTTGGTTCTTGTGAGTTTTTCAGTTGTTCGTTTTACCCCTCGTGCGTTCGGTTGCTTCGGCCTGAAACTTGGGCTTGTAACGTATACGTATACGTATATATAGTTCGGAAAGTATATTTCCATGAGCCCGAATAAACATTTCCAAGAAAAGAGATTCACACGATACACAAAACAATATAGCTTTATTGACGTTGCTGCCGGTGGACCGGCCTTCCACGGGCGCAACGTAAGTAAAGCTGTGTTGTTTTGTTAATTATATGAACCTGTTATATATATATATATATATATATGGAGAGAGAGAGAGAGAGAGTAAAATAGCAGGCACGAATTCGCGGTTATCGTTTATTTCCAACGGTTTCGACAGCGGAACCGGTGATTTTCAAGGCATGCCTTGAAAAAGGCCGGTCCCGCGGTCGAAACCGTTGGCAATAAACGCGTTAACCTCGAAGTCGTGTCTGCTCTTTTACTCCAAATACATTTGGCCCAGTGAGCACAAAACCTCAATATATATATATATATATATATATATATATATATATATATATATATATATATATATATATATATATATATATATATAGGGTTGAAAAGAGACACACGTTCAAAATTCTTGCTTTATTAACGTTTCGGCCGGTGGGCCGGCCTTCGTCACTGACGAATGCCGGCCCACCGGCCGAAACGTTAATAAAGCAAGAATTTTGAACGTGTGTCTCTTTTCAACCCTACATTGGACCGGACCCATAGAACTTCAATCTGAAAAAAAAGAAAAAAAAAAATATATATATATATATATATATATATATAGAGAGAGAGAGAGAATCAACGAACTTTCAACTGAATTTACTCTACGATGAAACCAAACAATATATATATATATATATATATATATATATATATATATATATATATATATATATATATATATATATATATATATATATATATGGTTTGGTTTCATCGTTGAGTAAATTCAGAGTTGAAAGTGCGTTGTTTTTTCTGTCCCCTTTGTTCAGCGTCTTCTGCGCTATCGTAGATGAATATGTTGTTTATACTGCGATAAATTGAAGTGATGACCACGCTCCGCAGTAACCTTGGAACAGATCCGGGCGCGTTGTTTCGCCCCTTCGCAATGCGGGCGCCGTGGCCGCGATTCGATCGCACGTGCTCGGTATGCGCAATCGAACTTTACAACTGCTAGGATTCTGTTGCTTTGATGTGTGATGTTAACCACCGCGGCATAAGAAGGCTTGTGCGGCGTGCAGTATTTTCGGCAGTTTCTAGCGGGCCGCGAGGCTCGCAAATGGTAGATTTTCACCAGAATGTCATTTCTAATGATTGCTTTAGAAGACTGAATAACATAACAGAACAAGGGCCCTTATGGCTTCCGCCATATTTCTCGATATAAAACCAAGAATACTAGCGTGTAATAATTAAATAACGTACACAGATATAGTACGAAGCCATTTTCGCCAAAATACGCTCATTACCTTGCTGAAAAAAAAGTGCTATGTACGTTTCCCAGTGACCGATGGCATGCTTTCTGAAAAGTCGGACAATAGCTATATGATTGCCTCACGGGGGTACCAACGCATTATTATTTCGATGAGTGTTTTGACTATAAATTACCGGCGACAGAAGACGACACGCAACTTATTCCTGAGCATGCTCAGCTATGTTCTGTGTCTTCTTTCTTTTTCGCCTCTGTGCTATGCTTCAGTTTATAGTCCGCGTTCGTGTGGTCCACTTCTTCCCTTTGTGTCCGTGTTTTGCACGCCTGCTCTTTTCACAATGGACCCTTGTGAAGTCACTCAGCTTTCTGCCCTTTCGAGCAAGTGGTACCCAGGGCCACTTCACAAAGTGCGCGCAAATACTTCTATTCTGGTGGGCCACATCTTTAGCTGTGCTACTCAGTTCGCTCATGGGGATGTTGTACTGTGCCCATTATGTGAGAGCCTGAGCATATGCCATGACATCTTCGCAAACACTGACTGTTTTGTCCGCTTTCTGCCACTAATTTTCTTGTAGATAAAGACGAACTCTTGGTGTCTCCATGATTTGCTGCCCATACATCAAACTGAAACCACTAAGCAAGTGCAATCACATCTGCGTGAGCCCTCTGTGCGCATAGAGTTCTCTGCATGCGTTTCTAAATGTTAAAGGTACCTCCCGCACAGATCGGAAAATAGAATATATATATATATATATATATATATATATATATATATATATATATATATATATATATATATATATATATATATATATATATATTCAAAAGGAGAGATTCACACGATTAACAAAAACAATAGGACTTTACTGATGTTGCGGCCGGTGGACCGGCCTTCATCAGAGTAAAAAGGTGTTGCAGAGCACCTTCCTATTAAGGGTACAGGAAGGGGAGAGAGTGCGGCTACGAAGGTGTATGTCTGTAGAGGGCATAGCTATGAAGTCTGCCTGGACAGAGCACGTGATCGGCTGCGGCGAGTCACGATGCGACACCGTAGCCTCTCAATTAACAGCAAGGCAGCACACTTACAACCCAGAGGGATTCTCATACGTGTATGTAACACAACTATAAAGCCACTCCACAATGTAAAAATGGTAATCACCACAGCAGAAAGGATAAAAAGAACAAAGAAAGAAAAAAACTGTTTTATTGACAGGCTGCTGGCTAGAATCGACTAGAATATCTTGTAATGGAAAAATATAAACCATGAAGGAAGAAAAATGGCAATAAAATAACAGATATAACAATGAAATAATAAATAGTTGAGCAGAAAAGGAAAGTGCGATAAAGAACGTTCTTTATCACACTTTCCTTTTTACATGAAAAGGTCAAAATACGATTCGAATTGATCACAACTTCACTGACTCCTACGAGAACAGAACGACGGTTGTTTGCGAGGCGGGATACCGGCATAGCGATCATCTCTCCGCGTGGCTAGAGAGCAGTCTCTACCTTCTTTTTTTAGTGGCTTCGCAGGTAGAAAACTACTGGTTCGAAAATGTCCGCGCACGTCTGAAAGCAACTGCTCTAGGTGTAAATAGTAACAAGGGCTAGCTTTTCAATGCACTGAAAAAAAAGGGGGTCTTCAGGAATCCCTTCTCAGTGCCCTTAAATAGAGCACACATTATTGTTCGTTCGCGCACAAAAGCTGCAAAAACAAGTTAATAGGGACTCTGCTTGTATTGCCATACTAAGGCGTACGAACTTTAACATGTGCTCTCAACATATTTAACACACCAGTGGAACTTGTAGCAAATTGCGCGCCCTTCTAATACTATGCGTTTGCATTCATGAGGGGCGAGAGCTTAGAAACAGTTTCCTTGAAGCGCCTTCGCTTTCGTTTTGTTGCTACGTTGCTATTTCCAGCTTGAACTGGCACTTTCAGGCATTGCAGCTATGCTGTGTCTTTCCGCAGACCCACAGCTTTGTTGTTCTTAATCACATGCTTTCAGAACCGCAGCAACGCCGACGAAAAGATAATGAAAGGATTGTTGCGCCGGTGTGCTGAATTAATGCACCGAGAAACGAGTGTACAAGTCTTATCAGCATCGACGCAGATGTAGTGTCGGGCAGAAAAGTATACGGCTTAGCCGGATGGAGCGGCTGCTATGATCAGCGATGTGAATCTCCCTCTCAGACAGCGCTTCCTCGTCGTTGGTGTGCTCTCCTCGGGCCGCCTAAGCCTTTTTTCGGCCTATGGTAGATGCGTGCAGCTACTGCTGCCTTCCAATCAGGTGATGAGACAACTCAAGGAATTGCATTCGCGGTGTTTATTTAGGAAATGTCCTTGAACACTGGTGAACTGGGGTCACCAACTCCGGGGGTTTTCCCACCATACTTTGATATCGTTGTTTTCCAATAGTGTTGTTAGCCCTGAAGCTGCTAGGATCATTCAGTTTGCTGACAAACTAACCAGTAAATTTAAATAAACGAATGAAAGACGTGTTCAGACTCAAACGGAAGCGGGCAGACACTCCGTGCAGCATATGCGATGACCCCGCCATCTCAAGCATGCCAGAAAAATGACAGTGATGGCGACGTCACTTTATTGAGATCTCCTGAACTTGGCAGGGACGAGTGGAGCGCTGAAATGTCGCCGTTTTGCTTGAGAAGGCGCCTGCCTTCTCGGGTAGGCGTGTTGCAGCTCAATCCGCTAAAGATATTTAAAATTCATTTTCAGCAAAAGTAAATGACCTGCAACCGCCTGACTTGGCGTAGATTATTGTAGTACCGAGGAGAGCATATACTGAAAATTTTATTGACATCAGTGGGAAACGAAAAATCGCCGGAGCTGACCTTTACTCACCATCTTTACCACCTCACCCTACTGGCCCTGTATGATCCGTTAGTCTTCACGAATGACGCTCTCTACAGGGTGTTTTTTTTTAGCTGCAACACATTTTTAAAATGAGAAAAACATAAATCGCGGGAATGTCTTGTGTACCATTCGAGTGTACAGGTTGGCGGCCTCTAGATACAGAACAATTACCGTACTTGTATGCATAATTAGCGAGATTACGCTAATTAACCTTTTAATTATCAGTAATTTGTGGCTATAGTAAATGAGTACTTTGGAGCCCGTCCTTGACACTACCTATCCCAACGATCAAATTTTGAATAGCGGAGTACATGTCGGAGCTACGCGAACAATTAGTTCCCCGCGGCAGGCTCCTTGAAACCGAAATCGGCCGGGACAAGAGCGCCTGTGACGTCAATGTCACCGCCCCCATGACTTTCGTCACTCGCCCGCGGCCAGCAACGCCGCAGATAAGAAGGAGATAACGCAAGCTGCTTGCGCGGCCGGAGCGGCGGTGACCACGGGCGAGAGGCGAGTGACGAAAGCCGTGGGGGCGGCGACATCGACGTCACAGACGCTCTTTTCCCGGCCGATTTCGGTTTCAAGGAGCCTGCCACGGGGAATTAATTGTTCGCGTAGCTCCAACATGCACTCCGCTATTCAAAATTTGATCGTTGGGATAGGTAGTGTCGAGGACGGGCTCCAAAGTACTCATTTACTATAGCCACAAATTACTGATAATTAAAAGGTTAATTAGCGTAATCTCGCTAATTATGCATACAAGTACGGTAATTGTTCTGTATCTAGAGGCCGCCAACCTGTACACTCGAATGGTACACAAGACATTCCCGCGATTTATGTTTTTCTCATTTTAAAAATGTGTTGCAGCTAAAAAAAAACACCCTGTATAGTCATGCTGCTCACGGTACATGTTCGCATCATGCCGAGGCGGTGGTTTCTTCCTGAAGATTTACCTCAATATCCGTGATGGAAAACTTGTTTTTTTTTTCTGTTTCTACAGCTTCGCAGTGGGCGTGATCGCAACCAGCTCAAGGGTGAAATGTACGATCGAGGCCAGGAATTCGGAATGTCTCTGCAGCACCAGCTGAACGAGCTCCCTCCAACCAAGACGCACCTGCGTGTGAACAAGAGACAGAGCAACATGGAGCTTGTGTTCACAGGATCTGGTGAGATATCATTAGTCCCGACAGACTGAAAGTATGCATGCCTCTGAACGGAGTGACGCACAATGCCGCGACAGAATCGTCTGAAAGGGCGCCGACTAACGCAGAAGTGTTTCATTTATGGAAGCCAGCAATGTAAAAAAAATAGAAATAGTTTCCGTTTGATCGTCTTTCGTTTTACAACAATGTGCTTGGTGCTCAACAGCTGAAAGGAGTGGTATGGCGTAGTCCAAATGAACGCTCCCTATCAAAACCCTACGTGAAAGTTGGAGGGCTGCTTTTATGCGGCGTTTCGATCATTTTCTCTCTTCTTTTTTTTGTGCGTCGCTTATTTAGAATACCTAACTGGCTCCGCTGTGACCATTCCTTGCTTCCCCAGTTTCCCATAATTTTTGTTACAGTAAATGAAATATTTAAACTCATGGCTAATGTATACGTTTCTTAAGACACCCAAACTCAACTAGGGCTCTTACATTGCAACTGCTCTTAACGTCACACTGCAGCAAATACCGAAGAAGAAAATGTTCTGTTCGCTGCACCTTTGTCTAGTACGGAGTGATAGCAGCAGTGACTCAGGAGAGCGAGAGACAGCAAGCAAGACTTCATTGCGAATTGTAAATTATTTGCGCCCGGCGAATTAGCGGGCATCCGCCAAGGTTATTGCCCCGTGGCGGCTTCCTTATTCCGTTGAACAAGCTTGATTAAAGTGATTTTCCGCCACACAAATTATCCTTGGTGTAGCAAATCTGAAAGTCATAAAATTAAACCATTCACGCACATTCCTGCTTGACCCAATACAAGCCGACCAGGGAGTTTTGACAGACCCTTCCTTGAGGCGCAGAGTAACTTTCTCCGCCTCTTATTTTAGGGGCGAAGCTCCTCTTAGTCTAACCTTGTCCTGCCGGGAGGCACGCGCTCGCCCTCGGCGCGTGCCTCTCTCTCTCTCACTCTTCCATCTGCTGTCTTGTGAGAGAGAGAGAGAGACAGAGAGAGAACGAAAGGCGCGCGTTCACTATGGAAACGCTCTTTCTTAGATGAACGCTCTACCAGCTCGCAAAGAAGGAGAACGCGCCCTCACCCGCGAGAGACAACGTTGGCGCAGGCAGCGTCTCCTAGCGAGTTTCTTGATTGCTAAATACCGACTGTTCGTGTTGGAGAACCGTTCACCGGCCACCCATATATATATATATATATATATATATTATAGGCACTGGATCTTGACTTGCAATGAAGTGCCGGTGGGAGATTTCACTTGTGCGTAGTTGAACAATAAGGATTCGTAGCGTGCGCGTTAACTAAATTAATCCGGAACTCAGCACGATCTACGATGAAGCTCCGGAGCTTCGCCCACTCATCATCATTCACTCCGTGGATATGCTGTAATTTTTCCCTATTCTTTCTTATTCTGCGTCCGCTCGCAAATTCGCGCTACAGTTTTTCTGAACTGCCCACAGTTGTTCTTGAAGGTTCAAGCTGAGAAGCGCCGCCAGTCATCCCTCGCGGAGGCTAAGCAGAAAGCATGCCTGTTTCGAAAGTTCACTTGCTTGCCTCAGCATTGCCACTAATGATCACATACATTCTTACGAGCAGCATAGAGGGCTGCGTCTTCATATAGTCTACATACGTACATTCTTTATAGGCTGTTATCAATTTAGTACTGTGCGCGTCATTCATTGCAAGAAACGGTACTCAGCTGCCGGCGGAGTACCATTTCTTGAGTCAATTTGACGAGTGAATGTCACGCAAGCGCACATGTATTGCTGGTGTTGTCGCGCGGCATTTATCATCGACTGTCTCCTAGTGTGACGTAGGAGACAGGGGAGTGGTCGTGACTATGGACGTTGGTCGTCGGAATGGATGTGCCACCAGGCGTCAATAGGTGCACCTACACCAGCGAAACACTGAATGCAATCTGCAACTTCATCTCGATGTTCAACTGCTTTTGCGCAGACGCATTACACTTTCGTGCTATACTACTTCCTGTGATAGAGAGATCAGCCATATTTTTTTTTCATTCGCTCTTCTCTGTTCAGTTTTTTCATTCCCCTTGTCCATCCCCTGTAGCAAGGTGCACAAGCTCCTTGTATTTGCGTCCCCCCCCCCCCCCCCATACAGTTGTAGACAAGGCAAGACACCCCCCGCCCCCGTCAACGATACGTCCAGCATGCTGCGTTAAAGAAATTTGCGCGCGCACGAAACATGGACAAGAAGTACCCAACGTCAAGCAGAAATGCCAACTTGGTCTCACCACAACTCCAACATCACCAATCGAACTACGGTCACGAACTTCGAAACTAAGATCACGAACACTTTGAGGCTCATCAGAAGAATTACTAATAGACATCCGGCTATGAAGGAGGCCAGCGTCATCAGACTAACACATTCTTTTATCATTAGTCACATCACATACGTGGCAGTCTACCACAAACGGAACGCGCCAAAAACGCCACGCATGAGAGAGCCAGACCTGCGCGGAATCGCAGGACAGTGATAGCGGAAACTGGATGAGCGACCTTCTTAGAGGCCATTCTAAGCGCATGGGGAAACTAGTGCAAGAACAGGTGGTAGGTATCCCCTGCACCGTGACTCTGGGGTTTGGGCTTCTCTCTGCACACCGGTCTGTTGCGCCCCACGTTGCCTTGCTGCAGCCGCGGGCGATTCACTTCTTCAGCAGCGGTCCACACCATGCGAGGAGGCGCCATCAAGTATATCGAAGAGTCAAGTCAGGTTGCTGTCGGGACACCGCACGTCGCCTGCCGCGTGACGCATTCCACGATACGACAAAAGTGCTTCAAAGGCCAGCGCTTCGAAACAATGATGATGGAAATGTTGAAGAATGTTTCATGGTGATGGTGTTTATGATGCGTCTGTAATGGGTATAGAGCTACAAAAGCATGCACCCCTGTGTTCTTTGAAATGATTCTTCGAACTCGTTAAGCAATCCACTTTGCGCGACGTGTAGTGCTTAGTATTATTGTGCCACGTAACATTGCATTTGTTCATGCGATTCCTCAGCAGACGTTACACCGTTTAGGTCGTTTAGCGAAAATTCTTCAGGCACAGAAGAGGCCGTTTCGAACAGCAGTGCTCCACAATGTTCTCGGCTGGAAAAGCGCATCAGCCACAGGCCGAGGATCATCGACCACGTTTCTGGATAAAGATGCAAGCAACAAACTCGTCCTGCCACGTCCACCAACAGGTACTGATGTTTTGAACTCCGTATTCCTTCATGCAGAATTGAGTGGTAGACCGTACCACGCTTCTGACTTCCAAGACGCTCTGCTTGAAGTATTGAATACTGCGGGTATTATAGGCGTTGGGCAGTATCAGATGAGCCACGTATCGGTAGCGTGGCGTGGCGAAACAGAAGCTCGTCACCTGTGGGGAGGTTCGTGTGAAAGGCCTCAAGTGCATGGTGATCGATCCGGAGACCAAGAACATCAAACTAAAGTTACTCTGGTTGCCGCCTCACCTTGAACCTCGACGTGTGGAAGAGGCGTTCCAATCCTATGGTCAGCCGAAATCCGTAGAGAGAGAGAGACGTGGAGGTGCGCTGGTATGGAACAGTGGATGACAACGAACCGGGATGTCTCCTTGGTGCTCAAAGATACCGCCACCGTAAGCTCTATACCACACCTTATGACTATCTACGGACACCAATGCATCGTGCTCATTCCTGGTATACCGCCGCTATGTTTTCGCAGCAAGCGTGTGGGACACGTCTGCTGGCAGTGCAAAACGCCCAGACGCTTGCAGTGTGATCGTTTTGACCATTCGTCAGATGCCTGCCTGTCTACCTACGCCAATAAGCTACGTTCTGGCCAGTCAAGCACAGAAGAGCCGCATCTGTATCATCTCATGGATGCTACAGAGATAATCTATGCGTCAGGCGAAGCGGCAGGCGCAACAAATGAAGGTAAACATGTGTCTACAGAGAGTGGGCCCATCAACCGCGAAAGTGCATCTGCAGACAGAAGCGAAAGAAAAGATGCTCGTCCCCCCGACTGAGCGAACATTAAAGAAAAGCCGCCTGATTATAGCCAAGACGAAGCAATGGATACCAGTCATACACACAAGCGTCCCGCACCATGCAGCGATGTTAGAAGAGCGACTGCATCGGACGTCGCCGAGCTGGCGTCTTCCTCAAATGGTCAAAGTGTTGCCTGCCTTGGTGATGGTGGGACGCGACAGTTGTGCCAACGTCCCCAAGAAACACCGCAAAGAAGTGCAGAGGGCGTAAAGCCGCAGATTCACCTGTGGCTAAGGCGACGAGAAAAGGACTTTAGGTGAGCACAACGGCTGCAGCGTTTAACTTCCCCACGTGTGTTGCGAGACTAAACGTGCGTGGCCCCAGGAATGTGAGGCGTCAAAGGTAGCTGCGCAATGTGCTCTAGCAGCATCACTTTGACGTGCAACGCTGCTGTGCAAGAGACTAAGATTTCGTCTACGCCCCGCCACGGTGGTCTAGTGGCTATGGCACTCGGCTGCAGATCTGAGGGTCGCGGGATCGAATCCCGGCCGCGGCGGCTGCATTTCGATGGAGGCGAAATGTTGAGGCCCGTGTGCTGTGCGATGTCAGTGCACGTTAAAGAACCCCAGGTGGTCGAAATTTCCGGAGCGCTCCATTACGGCGTCTCTCATAATCAGAGCTGGTTTTGGGACGTTAAACCCCACAAATCAAGACTTCGTCTACTGGTGATATAGATAGTGCAGTAGAAAATTTTACAGATTATGACATGTGCATTAGCCAATCACAAGGAGCTTCCGCTGGTGTCTTCTTGTTAATCAGAAAGCAGCTCAATAACTGTTTCGCGTCGCTACGTGGTGATGGGGAAGGCCACCTTATGTGTTACGACATCTCTTTTCATTCCCGCCACTGGAGGTTTATTTGTGTCTATGCTCCCACAAAAGTGAATGATAGGAAACCTTTCTTCCTTTCTTTAGCGGCGCTGCTAAATACCGACAAAGATTTGATAGTTTTCGGGGACTTTAATTGTGTTCGTGACACCAGAGATCACTCGTACATAACCAATCGTTATGATGCGAGTGCTTCCTCACTTCCACAATTGATGAACGACAATAATCTAATAGACGTAGGAGCATACGCGCGTTCCTCGGTAAGGTTCACGCACTTCCAAGGCGTCTCTCATGCTCGACTTCACTGTGTTTATATCGCCATAAACCTCTGGTCTCACATTCACAACTATGCATTGAAACCCATATTTTTCACAGACCATTGTTTAGTAGCTGTTTCATGGGGCCCGCGGAAATTCGGCAAGTTACCTCCAACTTGACTCTCATGCAAGCTTAACATACAGCTCTTGCGCGAAGAAGCCTTTGTAAACAAAGTCAAAGAACTGTTATTCGAAAGAACATAGTGTCGACAGTTTCCAATCTTTGGTCGCTGGGAATTGTTCAGAGAGAAAGTTAAAAGCGGAGCTATTGGTATTTCATTCGAGATAGCTCTGAGAAAAAGGGCCGAAAAACGTTATCTTCATGACTTGCTTCATAAGTTGCATGCCTCTGAAAGCCAGCAACCCGGGAAGTACGCCGAGAAGATAAATATAGTCCGAACACAAATACAGATGCACGATACGGAAGCGTACAGAGCACAGTATTAGAGGGTACTGCTATGGAGCACGGGAAATTAAAGCTTTAGCTTATACGGATGACAATACCTTCTTTTGCGCCGATAAACCAAGTGTTCAGGAAGCAGTACATACAACATTGCGTTTCTGTGACATCGTGGGAGCTAGCATAAATTTTGAAAAAAGTAGAAGATTTTGGATAGGCATGTGGGCTTCAACGCCTTCAGTGTTTCCGAATGTTCATTGGAATGAACCTCGAATTCTGTGCCTTGGTGTATCTCTCGATACTTACCGTAATAGTGGTCCTCATTGGACTATACGTCGCAAAGTGGCTGCTTGGCAGGGTCGACACATTTCTATTTTTGCTAGAGCTAAAGCATGCAATGTATTTCTAGCGTCGAAACTTATTTATGCTCTGCAGGCGTTGCACTGATCCCGTGTCCATTTACAAGCATTTCAAAGAATATTCGCTTGTTTTATGTGACATTGATCTTGCAAAGCTATGAGAAGAGACAATCTTTTTCTGCCGCTCGGTAAGGGGGGCCTCAATCTTGTGCATTTCTGTGTGCGACAGTTAGTACTTGACTTCTTTTACATCAAAGATGTTTGTCATCTATTTCTACTACCTGTTCTTAGGACCGCATTGCTTATCACCCCCATTTTCTTTTTGTAATGGCAAACACTGCTAAAGAATCGCGGCTGCTTTTTGAAAGAAATTGTTGACACTCTCCGTTTTTTAAAAGCTAGATTCACATGAGAGTACTTATATACTGTCGATAGAACAACGCTGCCACATTTGTGGCTTAGTAGAGCTTGTCGTTGGGCTAGTTGGTTGATGCTTCAAAAGGAAAAACGGAGCTCTAAAAAACGACACACAAAGAAGGAGGCTACACACAGGACTGGCGCTTAAATTTCAACTAACGTTTATTGAGGCAACATCGAATTTATGCACACAGCTATACACAATTGTTTTTATCTGGACATGATGTGGTTTTCCGTGTACGTAAAATGAGTGTATCACCTCCTGCGAAAACGTTTTTCTTCAAGCTACATATGGTTACGTTACCTGTGAAGACCTGGCTTAATGAAAAAGGAATGCACCTGCCTTGGTCATTAAACTGTAGACTTCACAGTCAACCTGAGACGATTGAACATTGTCGTATCGTTTGTCAAGATGCATTTCATTTCTGGGACATTCTCAAGCGAACGATTAGAAAAAGAACTTCCCCTCACACCTCACGGTATTAGGTTCCTCCCGTTCAGGAAGAGCAGCAGTAATACGCCGTATGATCTTGTCATGTTGTTACGACTTTATGCCCTCTGGAGGAGCCGCATGGTTGACAGGCATGCTGAACCACCTCGCTCGACGAAGTCTGTGTTCCGAGAAGAGGCCCAAGTACGTAGTGTGGTTGAGACTTGATCCTGTTCCGGACTGACTTTCACTTCTGGATGCTTGTGTCTGTTTACCTGACTTTTGAAGAGTCTATGAGCTCAAAAATGCAAAGTGTGTTTTTTAGGGGCGAAGCTCCTCTTAGTCTAAAGCCCGAACCACATGGAGCGCTTTTTCCGCCGTTTTCTGGCGTTTCTCTCTCCGGCGTCACTCTGCGTCGACGCTGAGAGTGACGGCAGCCGAAACGCCGAGATCAAGACCGTCCAGATATTGACGCCGCCGCCGCGCTGCAGCGCCGACGCCGGAAACTGCTGCGTGAGCGGACACCAATCAGCGCGCGGCCCGAAGCGACTTCCGCCGGAGAAATGGCGTCCTCGCCGAAGCGGGCACGGCCCGCCTCGAATATATTCAGTCATCGTCGCGAACTGTGTGAACCTCAAGATCCCAACTGACGCTTGTATTTGACTCATGTTTGTCTACAGATGCTTCGACAGCAGCGCACACGGGATTACATTACGCCGTTTTCGAGAACCATTCTCAATTACTTCGGCAGCTAGGCCTCAAAGATAAGCGCGAGTCTCGGAAGCCATCGATTTTGAGTTTGCTGGTTAACTTTGATCTCCATAGGTGCCGCCACAAGTACAACAACAACAACAACAACAACAACAACAACAAAAAACTTTTGCGGACAGTGTGCTTCTTTTGCAATGCTATGAATGTCTTGTGCACTGCGGAACTTCAAGTAAGGCATATGAGGTGTAATCGTGAATATTTATGGTTGTTCCAGTGGGGCACATTGCACACTGCTTTCCGCGGTCCTACATTAGGTTCATCGGCCCACGTTGTGTGACGCTGGGCTGGCGCCGGTCTGTGCGCTCGTCGTGTGGTTGGTCGCCCTCGCTTTCGGCGACGTTGTGAAGACGGCGAGAGACGCAACGCCAGAAAACGGCGGCAAAAGCGCTGCATGTGGGTCGGGCTTAACCTTGTCACGCGTCAGGCGTCCGGCGTCAGTCGTCAGGCGTCAGGCGTAACCCGCGTGCTGCGAGGCACACGCTCGCCCTCGGCGTTCGCCTCGGCGCTTGCCTCCCGGCGCGTGCCTCTGCTGTCTTGTGTGTGAGAGAGAGAGACAGATAGAGAGCGAAGGGCGCGCGTTGGCTATGGAAACGCTCTTTCTTAGAGGAACGCTGTACCAGCTCGCAAAGGAGGAGAACGCGCTCTCACCCGCGAGAGACAACGTTGGCGCAGGCAGCGTCTCCTAGCGAGTTTCTTGATTGAGAAATACCGACTGCTCGCGTTGGAGAAGCGTTCACCGGCAACCCATATATATATATATATATATATATATATATATATATATATATATAGGGTTGAAAAGAGAGACACACGTTCAAAATTCTTGTTTTATTAACGTTTCGGACGGTGGGCCGGCCTTCGTCAGAATGAAAAATTCTGACGAAGGCCGGCCCACCGGCCGAAACATTAATAAAACAAGAATTTTGCACGTGTGTCTCTCTTTTCAACCCTACATTGGACCGGACCCATCGAACTTCAATCTGAAATATATATATATATATATATATATATATATATATATATATATATATATATATATATATATATATATATATATATATATATATGTATGGATCTTCACTTGCAATGAAGTGCCGGTGGGAGATTTCACTTGTGCATAGTTGAACCATGAGGATTCGTAGCGTGCGCGTTAACTAAATTAATCCGGAACTCGGCACGATCTACGATGAACATCCCGAGCTTCGCCCATTCATCATCATTCACTCCGTCGATATGCTGTAATTTTTATTACTAGAGTGTAATTATGATGTGTGCAGCTGTATAGTACAGTTTAAGCGCATTTACGGAAATATTTACACGCAGTAAAGAAACAAAAAAAAAACAGGTGTAGCTCAGTGGTAGAATGCTTGATTTCCACGCATAGGGTGTGGGTTCGAATCCTCCTCGGTCCTTGTTATCTTTTTTTCTCAAATTTGCGCGATAATGGTTACGGATCCCGACGGCGGCGGCGGACAACTACGGCGCCTAAAACGGTCGTTGTTGTGATCTCACAACAGCTTACGCTTTAACAAGCTTAGGAGAACGCATAAAATGGCACTTGGCCTTCCAGATAGCGACATCACAGAATCCTGCTGCAGCTCGGCATCCACAACACGCTCGAAGAGCTTACAGAAGCTCAGCAAATGTCGCAACTCGAGCGAAGGACATGAAAGGGTTGACTGACCTACGACGAGCATCACGGTGGCGAAATACCCCTCCCAAGCTCCTTCAGAGAAAAGCTCCACGCTTGTAACATACCCAAGAATACGCACCCCGAATACAATGAGGGTCGAAGACAGCAGACTCAAGGCTTTCTTACAAACCTTCGGTAAGGATGAGGAAGCTCTGTTCCTATATGCGGCAGAATATGAGAATCGACGCGCCCTCGCAGTCGCAGCCCTCACTACCAATAGACAATTGGTCAGTCTGTGTAGTATACGCGGCCCGAGACAGCGGCCGAAGTGGTGATAGTCCTTACCATCGTTAGCCCCCTCCCCCATGTAGATACATATAGTCCTTGACTCGCAGGTGGCGGTCCGAAACTGTGCACAAGGCAGAATTTAGCCGGAAGCCTAGGCTATACGCACAGTCAACGCCAATTACGTCACCTCAGAGGAGACGGCAGAACGACGAATTATATGCTGCTGGGCTCGCACGTCCCCCGACACTTTCGAAACCAACCTCAACGAGGAGGTCCACCGCAGAGCGCGAAGCCTCAAACTCTGCGCCCGCGTAGACGGATCCTCTCAGGCTGATGGAAACCTAACCGAGGCATGGACAGAATCACCACATAGTGCGACATAAAAATTTTTGTCAGAAATCCAGGCATGTTGTCCACCACCTAACCCCAAACTGGCCCACGCAGTCGACTGGCGGCAGTTACAAATCACCACTTTCCCCAACACTCGGCAGGTTATAGACGGATATCTATTCTGGCAGAAGCTGTAAACTATGCAGCACAGCTCGCGCATCCCTTAGGGACATTCTCTGGGAATGTGCCTGGCAGGGTAAATGCAGTCTTCCCAGAAGCTGCGGTGCCGCAGACGGCCGCGTGACGCAGCTCAAACATAGATGATTTATCGGCCATCCAGCTAGCCGGCGGCGAGGAGGCAGGGTCTGCGGACCACCTTGTCGAAGGCCTAGGATCAAGGCACCAATCTGTCATATTTTCAAAATAAAGTTGTTACCCTCCGCTTCCATGTTTCCTTTTCTTGTGCTGCTGCATTTTTTCTTTGAAATAAGCAACTATATATTCGATAACGTTCAATGCTCTATCTTGTCCCAATTTTTTTCTACGTAAGTTTTTTTTTTCACGCGTTAACTACGTCATTGGAAATGTACTAATACCAGCTAACCAGCTCTCTTCATTAGTTGAATGATCAGGAATATGCAAAGCTTTCAACAAGCGCTTGTTTGCGAATTTCTGATCTCGCGTTGCGTTTTGCAGATGCATCGTCAGCAAAGATGTCTGCTGCTGCGTCGATGGACAAGCGCGAGATTCGTCTGTCACATACCACGCCCGGCCGCACCGTGTCGGACATTCTGATCAAGCTGGGCCTCAGGGAAAAGCGTTTCCTGTCCTCAGAAATCAGCTGGAGGCCCGAGCTCGCCAGAGAGGCCTCGGTTGGTTCTTGTTTTCTGTTGTATCTCTTCTTAGTTCAAAAGATGCGATATACTTTCCCTCGTATAAAAAGAGACAAATATACCTCGTCTCCAAAGCTAAGCAATGCTAATCTAAGTAATCCAAAACTAAGCAATGCGCCCTAGCAAGCTCACTGCGAGGTTCGCATGTCCATTAGACCTTTCAAAGGAGCTCTGGCTAAATAAGCGTGGAAAACAAAGGTAATGGAAGTTCCGGGCGATGTTTACTTTGTGTCTCCCTTTTTCGCGCTTCCACCGCCACCAAGATGTGCTGCGTAATAAAGCCTTAAATGAATATAAAGCAGAAACGTAGGCGGAGCTGAGACAGTTACTTGGTGTTCCTTGTTATACCTCATCAAACGTAATCTCCCTTACCTGTTCTTTGTCTACTCCGGTAAAGCAACATTGTGCCATACCTCCGGTCCGGGATGGCACAAATAAATTTACTTATTTAGTTGTTTGTTCATTGGATTAGATCTCTGAACCTACTGTGACAAACAATCAGCTTTTTGTTTATTTTGTGACAGCGGAAACCATTGGGGGAGCGAACTCGGTTGACCTAAACGGAAGTGTACAGAAGTCGAGAATAGCTTGTGGCGCACTCCCTACATTAACTAAAGAATTAACTAATTAATTAATTCAATTACCCTTAGCCTTGAAGTGGGTGGTTAAATTGTGCAGTTACAGAAACTCATCAGGTCGATATTACAAAATTCCCATACTGCTTCGCAATAGGGGTTGTTGCAAAGAACATTTAAAAATAAACAATGAAACACCTATGATTAAATGTGCATACATGAAGTTCGGTGCAAATGTATCGTCGACTGGAGCAATGAATAGGCATGCGCTACATCATGACGCGGGGATGATACGAAACTAAACGGTCACACGTAGTCACAATGTTATGCACAGAAAAACCGCGCTAAATTTGCTGAAATGAGGTAAGCGATGCCTTTCATGAGTGCTGACTGATGAGTGCTTACCTTTAGCATAAGTCAATGCCAAATACGCGAAATTTCACTAAATGCGAGCAAACACAGGCTTTTTTTCGCATAATAGTCGCCAACCGTCCGCATGAGATGATGAGTACAAGTAATTGCGGAACCTGGCGCCGTACAATGCACCTAAGGTCACGCAGTGACAAGAAAGTATATTGACATCTTCGCAGGCTAAGCACGACGTCTACGATGCAGGGTTGTACGCACGAAGCTACCCAGTATCGTTCGTCGTGAATGACCTGGGGGCTAAGCATTGATAGGGATTGCCGATGGATTACAAGCAGTGAAGCTGTTCGGGACCTCAAAATTTGTGGTCCATGTTGACATGAAATCAGGGAGAGGTTGAAGCGTTGGAGCGGTAAAATAATGAAACACATGCATTTAGTTTGAACTTAGAAGAATGCAAGACCAACTAGGCGCGCAACGTGTTCTGCTAAGTCAATATGCATTTACTAGTGTGGCCGTCATATCAAGTATGACATTGGCGGCAACATCATGACAGCCCCCTCTTTTTTTTTTCAGGAATTCGCGTTGGACCGGTACGGCCGCATACTCAACCAACTGCACGAAATCTGGCAGAGCTTTAACGTAGAGACTCAGCAGGAGTTGCGTGCTAAGCGGCTTATGTTGAGCCAGTCTCTGAGCGCTGAGGCGGCACCGCTTCTCCAGGACATCACCAGAGACTGGACCACCCTGCAGTTCGAGGTTGCAAAAGCCACGGAGACGCTCAAGGAGCTCTACCGCCTTGACCAGTTCTACATGAAGACCATAGCAAACGCTTGTTCCGGAGCAGTCATCGCGGCTGGGTACGTAGCCGCCCATCGCCGCTAAACTAGCACAGTGAAAAACGCTTACAGTTGTTGTGCCTTGGGTTAGTTAGCTTTTATGCAGCTGTTCGGCGTAACTTTGACGAGCTGTTGTTGTCACTCACCCTTTCTACCGTTCTTCACTACACCAATGCACTCTCTCCCCAGGACGTTGCAGCCGTGCTGTAAAGGTTCCCCATATATGGGTGTGAACCTAAGAAATCTGTCAAGGATTGTGGCCCCAACGGAGCATAGGGAAAAACGGAGAGATACATCCGTTTCGCCTTAGCTGCGAATGTAACAGTCACAATATTTCGCAGATTCCCGCGGCAAACCGTTGCACTTGTTTGTCTGTCACGGGAGAGAGAGAGGCTCTTTATTTAAAAAAAGAACAGATTTTTAGTGGCGTGTATATAACTGCTGGCATGCTAAGGGGGAGTATCAAACCTTGTCCATTTTGAGCGAATTAAGCTGTAAAGGTGCTCCTTTGTGTACTTTTATGATGGGGATGCGTTTACTTGATGATGTCGAAAACTACTAAATCGCACAGAACGTATGAATGAATGAAACCTGATTTTGCACTATCACTGCCGCACAGCATTTCCACATTGTTGATTCTCCGATAATTTGGTCAGAAGAACGGCTGCTGTACTTTGTTGCATGCTTTAAAGACGTGGATGCAGCTAAACTGAAATAATGGTGCCGGGCCGGGCGTGTGACAGTGACATGGCACGATCTCAACACGCGCACTCACTCATCCTATGACGAATAGGGAAGACTGCAGCGTAAGGGCAAATACGTTTGTACACTTGGATAAGAATACACGCAAGCACTTAACACAGCTGCAGCAGCAAGAACGAACATCCTCGAAACTATGGATGGCGTACGCGCGTATATAAACGCGCAATTGCTAGCAGGTGACGCGAGGAGCCATCCACACTTGGGATCTTCGTCCACCGCCATCTAGGCGCCGACTCTGTTTGATCTCGAGGCCAACAGCAGGTCTGCGGATGGCTTTAGCGTGTGCAGTGCATTGTCCTCAGTGATATGAGTCATTCGAGAATTTTCATTTGGGTGCAACTGTCGAGGATCTCTGTGCTGTGCCGAGGTGCCGCTTATGCATTCATGCGACGAGTTCACATGTCCAGAACACCCAAGGAGGTTTAAAATTGAAAATTCTGGAGTGGTGATTTCGTGATAAAGGTGAAGCCGGCGGCCGCCATCTTACTCAGGGCATCGATTAACATCATCCAAATAGCACAAAATAAAAAGCGTTTTGCTCACGCTTCTTAACCACTTTAAAGCGGTCAGATTTGCTAGACAGACACTGCTTAATGTGCCTCTTTGTGCTACAGGTGCTGTGGTGAAACTTGGCCATCGCGAAAATTTGTGTGCAATATCGTGGCATTGATACTCGGTCAATGGTACTTTATTGATCCAAAACAACGCGCTTTTACATTTCAATTAGTCTGGAGTTTACTTTAGCAGATCAAGAACCCTTGAAATGATGCTGGTTTCTGGACACTGGCAAGCTTTTAGGGCTGAACCATAGGCGAACGCTGGCTTCACCCTTCGCGGTAAGGTTCAGCTGGTGTTGCCACTCCAGCATCTTTTAAAACCTCCTTGAGAATACCGAACCATTCTCTTCCTCGATTATCCGGATTGCAGCTTCGCGAACACGCGGTTCATTGTCTTGGTACACCGATTCCTACGACAGTGATGTCAACCACAATTTTTGTTACACTATCTAGTCGCCAACACCCGCCCGCGCTGACGGCAGCTTAAATTCCTAAGCATTCTTGCTCCGTGACTTTAGGTCCCCAGATCTAAATGTCCCTCATATGACGGATACTTGCTGTTCGTCAAGAAGAACGTGGCAATTAGTTTATATGCACACACTACAAGGCAAGGCAGTTGGTTCTGGAACATTAGTTTCAGCTTAATGTCAAACGGTGCTGTTTGGATTTGTCGGCAGGGATAAGATCACACCTATGTCTCTTACCAAATGCACAAACAGTCTTCCACGTTAAATCGCGTCTATTATAAAGGGCGTCATTTGCTCAACAAACATCACGATTAGAGAACTTTCCCTTGTTGCCCGCTGCACGCAAACTTTTCTTTATCGACGCGTAGCTGATTACCGTGCTGCCTGTTGTTCTCAGACAAATGATTGCGGATACCTGTCGGCTGGTTGTCACTGTGGGCAACTACGTGATGCGCTACGCCTCCAGTTGGCTCACATGCGTGTGCGAAAAGATCGGTGACGTCATGGAGCGCTTCGCCGTGTCGAGCCGCCGGACGCTGATATTCGCCGAACGTCTGCTCATCGTCTCTATGGACCGTGCTGCCCTCACCCTTTCCGACAGTGGGGAATACCTAGCGTACAAGCTGGAGCAGCTGATGAGCAAAGTCTCCCAGTGGGTGGTCAACTTCTGCGAGCGCTACTTCCCTTCAACGGCCGGTGGCCGTGAGCTCATGGACAAGGTCACGGAGGCCATCTCTCGTAAGTCATGTCATACCTTCACAGCAGTGCCTCTGAATGCGGTGCTACGTTAGTTCGAGTACGGCCGCGGTGAAGTATGATATAGTGCGTCATTATGCAGTATCACACGTAAAACATGTGCCCTGCGTCGGAGCTTTGAAGTAGTCGCACGTTACCAGCACGATCATGCGCAGCCACACGGTGGCAAACACCCTGCTGAGGGTCCGGCTTGAGAGTGATGCATGACCCTTAGGCAACCTGCAGCTTTTCGACAGAAAGCGAGCGCCATTTCCCGTGATACAGTAGATGACACAAAAGCTCTTTTCGAGCCGAAAATCGGGCGGGTATTACACGGTCGGTCTTGCTTGCATCTGGCAATGACAAGACGGACCGTCAAGTCCCAAAACGCTGTTGTTTAACCACGTTACGCGCAAATAGACCGATCTCACCGCAAGTTGCACTACGTCACCGCTTCCGCAGTGCACGCCCGTACTCGGCTCGTTCAGCCGCGTAGCTGCTGCATCGGCGCGCTCTGTCTGTGAGCTTTCGTGGCTTTATTTACACGAAGTGAGATGGTTGGGCTGACGTGCTGCGTTTTGGAATGCTGCTACAACATCCTGCCACAAAACGTCCTCATATTTCTCGTTTTCCAGCACAATATCTAGCTTCGACCGGAACAGGTGTCACACGTCGGCAGAGCGGCATGTAGGCACACTTCTTGTTAATGTTGTTAGTAAATTTCGTGTGTTTAATGCATGAAATTATAGGAGTCTGGCTATTTCGTCAAGTCAGAATCACCGTACGAGTGATGAGCCAATAAGGAACGCTAATGGTCTACAGCGCGTGCTCGATGCGATCGCCGCCTGAGAGTACAGAATGTACAGGTCAAAAGGACAGAAAGTTGAGCGAGTTGGTAACATTCCATAATCAAAAGAAGAGGCGTGCAGGACACGGACACAAGAAGAGCAGTGAACACCACGAACGCCGACTAACCTGCTCACTGCTCGGTGTTCACTGCTCGGTGTTCACTGCTCTTCTTGTGTCCGTGTCCTGCACGCCTCTTCTTTTGATTATAGAATGTACAGAATGGACACACATTTCTTAAAAAGAATTTATTCGTCGATGATATATAGTGATGCTCAGACTGATCTCCTACGAAAGCCATTGACGACTGCCACTCGTCTTGCACGAACCTCTGATACAAACCAAGCTTAACTCCACCTACAGTTCGCTCCAGTGCGCGGCGAAAGATCAGTCGCACAGTTATATCGCAGCCAGTGGAGCTCCCACTATTTCGCTGTTTCCATAAACTTTCAACAATTACTACAACTTCAACTTCAACTTCAAATTACTTCAACTTTCAATAACTACAGCAGCAACACCGGCAGCAAGACCTGGAATCTGATGCGTGTTAGTGGCTCTTAATGAGCGCCAAAGGAGGCGCTATCGGCGCGCAGCCCTACCGCCACCGCCGGCCAAAACGAGCTGCAACTTATTCGTCCTTCGTATGCTCAGTGTGTGGGCCCTATCCTGAATAACACAAATGCAACCAATGTTTTCTTATGTATGTGATTTTCTAGGTGTTTTATTTATTTATTGTTAAAGGAGCAGCGAGCGCTATAAAGGTTCCGACATTTCCTAAGCAAGTGTGCGTCCTTGTTCTACGTTTGTATGCCGATTTGCGCTACACCAAAAATCCCAAATGTCCACTCTTGAGAAGCAGGAGATGCACCCAAGGCGGCGCGATCCTTTCCGGGGGAGCTTGGATAGCATCCTTACCCTGCTGAGGTGTCGGTTAAGTCTGGAGCGAGGTCTCGCAACGGTAATCGTGAACGAAACTCCAGGTGAACACGAGATCGTGTGCTGTCTGGGTAGCACCGGGGCACGCCTGCATTTGGGCCACCGAGGAGGCGTGGACGCTGTCGTCGAATGGCGGCATACATAGGTGCTTCCGCAGTAGCAGGGTCGCGGACTCCGCGATAGTAGAAGCGTGCACGGTGTTCCTACGATGGGTGTCTGCAGGACCGCTGACCCGAGAACTAAGGCTCGTCATCCTGTCGGCTGGGATATTCTAATGAACGAGATACCGAGACAGCGCCTTTTACTCAGTCTGGCCGTTCTATTCTTTTTCATCTTGGTCTACCTGCCCGTGAGCGAGCCGGAGCCCAAGGTGCTTTGTCTTCCGCAGAGTATATATAAAGCTCGAAGTCCACTGCTCGTTTAGGTAATAAATAACCCCGCAACGGACGAGGTTTCGGGAGCGCCTCGACTTAGCTCTCTTACTTTAGTCACGGAATCTATGTTCTGAGCGGAACATTTATTATGCTGATCCGCTTACTGCCTCCAGCACATATAAACCATCCTTACGTGTGGAATCTCGCTTGGCCTGATATTTGCTCTTTTGTCCCTTTCAGTGTACACAAATCCGGTGGCTCAGCGCATCATGAAGAATGCTTTCGTGCAAGGGATGTGGCGCTACATGGAACGTGTCATGGCCACTCTGAGCTCATTCAACATGGAGTCAATGGCCTGGAGCTACCGCTACGCCTACGATACCGTGAGCAACGCTGTTGGTGATGCTTACGAGAACATTGCCTACCACCCACATGTCCAGTACATCAGCGAGGTCACCAATAGCGCCTTCAGAAAGGTAATGTCACGGTGTGCCATATCCCCGTCAAATTTCGCGCTACGCGCAACACCGGCGCCAGTATTCACGAAAACATATTACGACAAAAAATTCGTATGAGACCATTTCAGCCATTTCTTGAAGCTGGAAATATCATTAGCGAAGCCATTCGATCAATCCTAAGAAACTCTTACGAAAGAGAACATCTGTGAATTCGGCCCATGAGCTATAAAAGTTACCAGCGCCATCGCAATTTCTGTATCTCTATTCTTCGTGGTTTTCAGGGCTTTAGATGGCGGAGTGAGACTTAAATGAAATAAAAGAAAATTGAGCACTCAATAGTTTTATGGGCAGTTTCGAGCATACAGTCCCATTATGAAAGCGGTGCATCGACAAGTAAGCCACTTGACCAAAATTTATTGGAGCTCTTCGCACTACCCCTGACGAAGCGGTCAAAATACCTCCAATGAAAAAAAAAAACCTGTTTATGCCGTATGGGGCAAGTGTTCACAAACGTTTGAAATGTTCTGACAAAGAAGTACTTCAAGGTGGTGTGTCCTGCGCGTTGTAAAGTTAACGTACATAGTTAACAGATCTTACGAAACACTACTCGAAGAGCACGCGATAACAAACATATAAGAAAATGCTGCCCGCACGGGACGTCCTCCATACATCATCTCGCTTACATGCGAGAGGGTAAACAGAGCAGACGCTATGAGAATGTTCAACTGGAACATGCCACAGTCACCGGTGGCCCCGCCTCGGTGGTCTAGTGGCTACGGTACTAGGCTGCTGATCCGAGGGTCGCGAGATTGAATCCTGGCCGCGGTGGCTGCGTTTCGATAGAGGTAAAATTTTGAGGCCCGTGTTCTGTGCGATGTCAGTGAACGTTAAAGAACCCCCTGGTGGTCGAAATTTCCGGAGCCCTCCACTACGGCGTCTCTCATAATTACAGCTGGTTCTGGGACGTAAAACCCCAGAAATCAAATAAAATCAACAATCAACGGTGGTAATCGTCCACGTTGTAAGCTGTATGCGTGCACTGGCATTCTGTGAATGACTGAGTCAGGGAGAAGTAAATACGCACACTCAAGAGTGTAGGACGGCTACATAGCAGTTTTCTCTTTATAGTAGGCTTTCTCCGATCCTCAGTAGTATCCCGCTTTGAATTTCTCTGGGCTCACAGGGTTTACACTAGTCAGACAAGCGGGAACAGGTGTCAAGATAGCACAGACAGTGAGCCTTTGGCAGCAGATTTTATCAATAAAAGGGAACAAAACTGTATCGGTGATTTATCACTGGCCTTACACGAGAAGGGGATGTGGTTTGTTGTTAATTACTCGTAGCACCCTTTTATGGACTTAAGTGGTAAAGGGTATGCATGTGCTCAGCTTCGTACATTCGAAGATAAAACTGATCAGCTGCGGCGTAGCGGTTGGTACTTTTGATGGAATAAATCTGTTGACGCAGCAATTGTTCCCTTTAGGGATCAACGGCAAGGGGGCGAATAGTTAGTCTCTTATCTGTTAGCCTCTTCATGACCCTTTAATCCCTCCGGTTTCCTTCTGGAGGATGAAATGTTAGTCTCCCGAATGGCTCCCCGGGGACTGAATGCTACCCATGGGCTGCTTTCTGTGGACTAAACGTTCGTGTTTGGATTTAACTTGTGAAGCGCAAGTGCTCTTCATTTCATTTGCTCCCTGGGGGCGACCTTCCATGTAGGCAGTTTTTCCTGAGAGGTCAGGTATTTATCACGAACGTGCTTTTCAGGCATAGACACGGAACGCGAACTGCAGCTGCTCTGGCGAGTGATATTTGGGCGCCTGTAAGAAATATGTGGACGAAATGTAAACAAAGGAACAGTTTACTACTATTTTTTTCAATACATATCAGCATGTTCCCCGCACCCACTAGTGGAGTTGGCCGCACACCGCTGCAAGCATGCAGCATTCCAAGGTTAATATCGGATGCTCATTCCAAGAGAATCTGCATTGCGAAGGCAGGAGCGTTGGCATCCAGTGAAGGATTTCAAGACGATGGTACCACTCCCGAACGGTGCTGCCCAGCCGCGTTCATAAAGTTCGGTAACTTTATTAAGTGTGGCTGAGGATAATTGCGGATCTGCGAAATACGGACAACGCCTATAGGATGGCCCAATACTCGGAGTCCTTGTGTTCTACAAAAAGTTATTCCACAATTACAAATTACTTGCAGCAGCATTGTGCGAAAATTGTTCCTACATCATATCAAATCCGTTAGACACAGGAAAAGCCCTTTCAGGGAGTCTGTGGTAATGAAATTGAGATATGTAGGTGTGCTTATGGAGTTCGAGAAATTGGCTGTAGAGGCTAACGTTGCAAGTTCTGACTGCAACGCGGCTGTTCACTTATAATTAAAAATTGTGTGCGCTTTAACAAGTTTCGTCGGCATAATTTTATTCAAACTCTCAATTTCGGCGTGAAAATATGGTCTTATATGTCAGTAACAATAAGCACCGCGCCGCGAGCGTTATGATCCAAATTTATATAATTATTTAATAATTGCGAGTAAAACAATACAATGATATATATGGAAATTTCAGAACTCATACTACGGCACGTTGGTGCTGCAATTTGGCGCTAAACTTCAAGCTAGGCATGTACTGTAGAAAACGGTATCGCACATAACCAAATTACTTGTATACTTCGAGGGAAAAGGCGTTACGCTACATTCACGCCTTTTTTTTTTCAGGAGGCTGCAATATCTTGTCATAGAAAATGCTTATAAATTGAGCGCTAGAAAAGGAAGTCTTGTAAGCTGCGGTAGCTTCGGCAAACCTTTGGCCTCCATCGAGGCTGCACATGTTATGCCGACTTGAGCATCCGTAAAGGTTTTCTATTAAGGCACCATTAAGAACGCCCTAGCATTTATTAACACGCACGTATCGTTGGTGAAGATGGGAACGTTGGTAACAAATGCGCGGTTAGCATGACATCTGAATCAGAACTCTTGTTTGGGCTAGTTGGTGACCATTCATAGTGACTTGAAGACGCGAAAAAAGGACACAGACGATACACAAAAAACGACAAGGACAAGCGCCTATTGTTGAAAGATATTATTGTTGAAATATTATTGTTGAAAGAGTGCTTCAGCTGACAAATGTCTATTTGAAAGGAAATGCGCTTGTCCTTGTCGTTTTTTGTGTATCGTCTGTGTACTTTTTTCGCGTCTTCAAGTCTATATGAATGACATCTGAAAAGCATGCAAGTGAAACTATACAAACCAAGCAGAGCTTTGATCACGCGCACCTACCGGGCCAGGTACGATTCAGCTTGTAGCATTGCGATGGCGTAGCACTTCATTCCAACAAGTGACAGCAGCCACAACACGAAAAACACGAAAATGGGAACACATCCCCAGCGCACTTCACCATCGTCGCGGGCCAGCGAGGCCTAGCTTTTTCACTGCAGCACTGGCGACGGGACAACCACGCCCCGCGTTGATACAAGGCAAGCGTGTGCAAAAACTCCTCCCTCTAAATTTTTATTTACTCCTTGTTCTGATGACATATAAACGGCATCACTTCCTCTACGCTGTAGTGGCCACGACCGTTTTCACTAATATAAACAGCTAAGAACAGATTCTTCACCTTACGCACATGCTGGCCCGTTCTTGGGCGGCTGCGTGCGCTCGCGGGAAGTTTCCGTTGGTGTAACTGTGGCTCTTCGCGGTATAGCCATTGCTGTCCCTCAATTTGCATGCGGCCCCAATGGCTTGCAGTTTGTCTCGTTGCGGGCTAACTGCTCATCGCGGAGATGAACTACAGCAGTTACTCCAATGTCGCTTGCTTGCGGCTTAGACTGTGAAAAGGACTTCTCAGTGAGCGGTCGTCCCTTCTCTTTCATTCCCATCTCCTAGCCCGCGCTGTCTTCCCCTGTTGACTATGCCCCAATATGCTCAGCTAGAAGTCATTCCACCACATATACACAGCAGAAATACGATATATTGAAGCGTAACACATTTGTAAAACACACGCGGATTGCTGCGCCTAGAAGCACTGCTGCCGTGTTCTTGACTCAGAAAGAGAAATAGTTACTTCAATAGAAGTGACTGGCTGGAGGTTATGGTGGCTGGTGTAAGGCTGACTATGTATGCTTTCCACATGTTCGGTGCGGTGCTGAGCGAAATTGTTTTTCAAAACTGAACGTTACTTACATGGTTCGTTTAAAATGCCAGTTCCGCGCCTGCGAAATCTGAGTAAACATCTGAGCTGGGGCGAGAGGTGGACGTTCACTATCATTTAAATGTAGCAGTGGGCTTAGGGTTCGGGAAAGAAAGCTCAGCGAGTTGGCAAGGACTCGTTATGTGAGGTAAAGGAGCGCAAAACACGCACACAAGAGGAGTGTACGACACGAACGCTGGCTATAGACTGAAGAAGCGCACGGAGGCGCACTGAGGAATGGTAGCACCACCAGTCAAACTGATGTGTGTGATAGACAACTGTTAAGACATTTCATCTCTTCTCTGTATAAGCTAATCTACGGCTGACTCACGCACACGAATTCATTGATATTGCCTCGACCATTAAACGCGTTTATGCATTCTTATGCTTGGGCGGAATTGAGCTACCATCTCTGTTCAATTTTGTCTCTGAATAATACAATAATACAGCGCGCCGTCTGTTCTGCGTAGAATCATCCGCAACTAAATAGATATTTGTAAAACACACTCATGGGAAAGTCCTTAATATTATTGTTGAAAGAGTGCTTCAGCTGACAAATGTCTATTTGAAAGGAAAGGCCTGACACGACGAAAATGATTGAAGAAAAATGTAATAACTTCTCACCTCTCAAACGAGAGCCTCGGTCATAATCAAGATTGTGAATAAGTCTTCCGTGGGGGAGGCGATGCGTTAATACCTTTTTTTTTCGTATAATTTTGGTTGGTGTCCCAGTCTTTATGAACCGAAGCGTTGTGCACAAGAAAGAGGACAAGGGGCTGTCTATAGTATTCCGCTGACATGTGACCGCGTGTACATCGGTCAGACAGCTCGCTGTATTAACGATCGCCTCCGTGAACACGCATACAACGTGAAAAGCAAGACAGGGGGGTGGCTGGCCATTCACTGTGAGGAATGTGCGTGCAAACCTGAATTTAAACGTACCACTGTGATTGCAAGAAACAGGAATGAAACAACGCGCCTAATCATCGAAGCTCACAGGATCTCGTGCCTTAAAGACAAATGCATCAGCGTGCCTTCCATCTCACTATCACCTAAAGAAATGGCATATCTGGGTGGCACTACACGTGAGATGTAAGATCTTGTTTTGCATTGTAATGCGTTATAAGTGTTCAGCTGTGGTATAAATAAGGTCACATTCCCCGCAAATAAAGTGTTGTTTGTTTGCGCTTCGTTTGTCATTTTGTATTCCTTCTTGTGTCCTTGTTCTTGTGCGCAACGCTTCAGTTCATCATGATTCAACAACAAGGCCAAGTTTCAACCCTCCGAATCTTTCTTTTCGGGTGCGTTTCATTCCGACAAGATGGGCTTTCGTCATACTCTTGACTTCTGACAAATATGTGTTCGCTTTTTTAACACGAGAGTATTTTATGCCGGGGTCCACCAAGAAACTAGTGACGTGCTTCCATAACGGAAGTGGATCTTTGAAAAAATGAGCTTACTTTCACAATAAAAAAGTTGCACCCAAGCGCACTCGAAATCACATTCACCGGGGATTTGAGGATAGGTGCTGGGTGCTCTGCAGACACACCCCCGCAACTTTTTGTTTCTTTAATACCTGTCTTTGGTACCATGCATTTATCAACAAAGGCATCCAAAAAAGCAATTTTCACTGTGCCACACACAGAATTCCAGCAGGGGGTGCTGGCTTGGTCACATTAAAATTCAGGCAAAGCTGTGAGCGGCTCTACTCTTAAAAGCTACTCAGGGGGTTGAGCGTACGCCTTCTGGGTTTCGACGAAAGAATACACACTTTCGCGGAAATAAGCACGTGCAGGCTGCGCGTCGTTGTCGCAGTGGTTACCTGCCATTCTTGCTCGCCATATACATTGGAGGCCCATGAGCAAGATGAAGTCATAGGGTACCCCGTCCTCATTATCAGTGCTTAAGAAACTTATTCCATACGGGTCTAGCGGGAAATCTTTCTTTATAACATGGTGTGCGGGTGCGACAGTTGGGATTTATATGTTCACAATAGCGTTTTACGAGTTGTTTTCAACGCCGTCCGGTTAAAGAAAAGGTGTTCAGTACAGTGAACTACAATGCTTGAGAAACAAAATTACTATTAGAATAACATCGCGTCCCTTAAACTGCACGCTTGGATCGCTTTGGTTCGCTGCCGTG
Source organism: Hyalomma asiaticum (assembly GCA_013339685.2). Taxonomy (NCBI): domain Eukaryota; kingdom Metazoa; phylum Arthropoda; class Arachnida; order Ixodida; family Ixodidae; genus Hyalomma; species Hyalomma asiaticum. The sequence goes on along the minus strand of CM023491.1, from coordinate 70,354,848 downwards.
GTACCGCCACCTAAAAATGATCGATCGAGGGAACCAAACTGCCGTGCGAATTTTCACCGGTAGTCAGCGCTTCGATAGTCTTCGCGCCTCGACCGCAGAGGAAGTTAGGCGCGTGGCGGCGTCAAGGCGTCGTGACGGTGCGTTCGTCGGGCATAGTGAGAACGCGGGCACTACAAAGCTTCTCCTGCGTGGCCAGCTGTGTTGAGTTGCGACGCGCACTGCTCCAGGAACGCAAGGACGGCCGTAAACAAGCAAATGATTGGCATTTCGTTGCAGTGGGCTGCGTTCTCATTAAACGATCCGCTGACAACCAGTTCGGTTTCGATTGCCACGGCCGTACTCGACTCCGCCCTCCGCGCTCGAGTCCGGCCGTGCGCTTGGAAGGTGTCAGCAGACGCTCGTCGTTCATGGCAGGTTTGCGCAGAGCTCTGGCGCGTGCTTTCCGGAGCTGTGTGAGTCGTCCGGGAACATCCCCTCGTGTGGAGGATCCCTTCGCCGTGTCGAGGTGCCGCTGATGTAAACATGAAACGTGCTCACATGTTCACAGCACCCAAACAATCTCCCGCCCCGCGATTCGCCAGATTGCCGCTTATGCATTAAACAACTTTGCGAAGACAGGTTTCACTTTCGCGTTATACCAATTCCCATGGCAGAGGGATCAAGCACATTTTTTCTTTACTTTCAACTGCTGGTGTTTCCTGTGTATGCGAGCACATAACCCGCGTAACTTATTGGGAGCAGTAAAATGAACGTTACATCATATCTATTTCTGTCTTTCTTAAGCCTTTGGAGAGAGAATGGATATACAGAATACTCAGGAGGATAGTGTCGTTATTGCTGTCTGCTGCTGCACGCGTTCCGGGCGAAATCGACTTCTTTACTAACGGGTAGTGGTTCGAGATAAAATGCGCCTCCCCTTTCCCGTCTGGGCAACCTGAGAATTTTCTGCGCTGTTATGGTACCTAGCTTTCTTTCTATATTCACCACCACCCCGCTCTGTGGGACAGTGGGAGAAGGCCAGGAGCTTTCGCCTTCTGCATGGCAGCCGTGCTGGTGCTTTGTTTCTTGTCTTCATTTCTTTACCTCTTTCTATATCATCCTTCGCATTACCTTGCGGAAGTGTGGGGTAAAGGCCAAGAGTTCTTTCTGTCTGCGCGGCGGATCTGCTGATAACTGTATAAACTCGGCACGGCGCAACCTTGACGTTAAACAGCCCAGCTGTTCAACTTTTCCTTTCCCAAATGCGCTTCCACTGCGTCGTGGGTTTGAGGCACGGTAAAAACGGATAATCATGTATGACTGTGCCGTAAATACACATGCACCTGCAAAGCGTTTTCTTTTTTATCGGCGCTCAAATCGATCGCAGGTCCGTGATGTGAGTGACCAGTTGGGTTTACATGACATGGCCGCCGCCGTGATTGACATGGGTGCCAAGCAGATCCAGGACAGCATTGTCGAAGGCTTCACGGATGCCATACGCGAGTACTCGAACCTGCGTTCGGGGCTACGTTACGAGTTTGCACCAAAGCGGGGATTCATCCTCGCTGAGATCCGGCTGCCAGCTCAGAAGGAGAGCCTCACCCAGGCCATCGACGTGACCAGTTACCCAGAGTTTGAACGCCTGATGGTCGCCAAGGACCGCGTATACAACGTGGGAGCCAACTCACTCTGGGACGCCTACTATCAGTACAGCCGTGCCGCCGACCCACAAATCTGGGTGCCGCCTTTCAAAGGTCAGTGCGTGCAATGTTGGGAAGTAGGGTGACTTTGCTATGCCGCGCAATGATATTTCCGTTTGCCCTCCCCATTGTTGTGAGTGGAATTGAAAGTATACCGCTGGTAACACGGCAGTTATAAAACACGCGGCTGAAGTTGATGCTTGACCTTGTCTCGATAAACTGATCGCCTTGTTTGTTTTGTTTTACAGCCCGTGCCCTGATGGCTGGCTCTCAACACTACCGCACTTTTGATGGCTTCCACTTTGAGTTCGCTGGCGAGTGCAGTTACCTGCTTGCAAAGGATTTCCTCCATGACAACTTTGCTGTGGTGATCAACTACGCTCGTGATGGGCAGCGTGTAACTAAGAAATCCATCACCGTTGTTACGGGAGGCGACAGCCGCTTCGACATTAGCACCGACTATAAGGTCACCAAGGGAGGTAGTAAGATCGAGCTGCCAGTGCAGGTGGAAGGCACCACCATCTACCGCGAAGGTCACGTGATCACTGTGGAAAACGAGAACGGCCTTAAGATCAGCTGCAACCTGGCGTATGACCAATGCGTTACGGAGGTCACCGGGGACTACTTCGGCAAGACTGGCGGTCTTCTGGGAACGTACGACTACGAGGACAAGCTGGACCTCATGACTCCGGACAGAAAGATTGTGGGCGACGCTTCTGCGTTCGCGAGCCAATGGGAAGTGGGCCAGGGCCGATGCCGGAGCCAGAGGAACCTCGCCGAGCCAGTGGCCACCCATCCAAAAGCGACTGCACTGTGCTCCAAATACTTCGAGAAGGAAGAGTCTCCGCTTCGCAGCTGCTTTAAGATGGTCGACCCGACGCCGTACCAAAATATGTGCCTCTACGACATGAGCTCCGCCAGTTACAGCGACATGGAGCAAAAGGTGTGCGTCAGCGCGGCCGCCTACAGGGAAGAGTGCCGAGAGTTCGGAATTCCTTTGGACATGCCCAGGACATGCGGTAAGTCCTTTTGTTATTGCCAGTGGATTATTATTACTGAACGCCTTGTCTACTGCACTGTGTCAGCAACGCCGAAGTTAATATCACTGTAAACAGCACCGCCATCACGAAGCAGTGGTCCGTAGTTTTTTACCAAAGTACATTCACGCCATCTGTTACATGGATTCACGTGAATACATTGAACACGCTGTAGTCAGATCGGTAACCCACCGCGGTTGTCCAGTATCCGTGGGACTTGACTGCTGACCCAAAGTCGCGGTATCAACAACCGGCCGTGTTTAGATGGAGGTTAATGCTAGGCGCTTGTGTACTGTGCGATGTCAGTGCGCGTTGAAGAACCCCAGGAGGTCGAACTTTCAGATTCCCTGCACTGCGGCGTCCCTCAAAACTCATACTGTGGTGTTGGGGTCAAAACTCGGGAAATTATTAATGCTATCAGCAGTCAGATGGGCAGACAAAGTACAGTGTCAATGTCTGCATTGCATGGATGATACAGAGCCAGTGGGAGATGAGTATTAAGATGCCGTTAAAATGAGGCACGACCAAAAGAAGCTCCGCTTACGCGCAAGGGACCAAAAAGAAGGAACACGACTGTTGCTCAGTAATAAAGGCACTTGCACGCAGCAGTTACGACAACTGGGCGGAACTCGGCTTCGTTTGTTGTCTCCTCCAGTCCACACAGACACAGACGTAGCTGAGTGGCCATGAAGAAATAAGGCGCATATTATACGATACTTGCACTTGATTTGTGAACAACAAGAAAATATGGCGCGCCGCAATACTAATTGTGCGTTGTTTTCTCGCGGTACTTTGCCGCATGCACCTTCAAGAAAGGTTTTTATACACCCACGTAACCATTGAGGTACCGAATCCCGAGCTACATGCTATGACACTATAACGCTATTCAATATGCATGGATTCAAAATGTGCGCTATACCAGAAGAAAAGGAGATAACTTAGCGAATCGTTTTGCTTTCCTAAAATGTTCCGTGGGGAAGCAATACGAGGTTCCCAGCCACAAGAGAAGTGAGAGTAGCTGTTGAAACAGCTCTCCCTCTCGTCTTACCCCAGTAACTGATGATTGAGTTTCCTTGATTCTGTGTAGAAGAAATGAGCGTTCGCGCAATATAAAATTGGATGGATGGATAAAAAAACTTTATAAATTACTACTGCGTACTCGTCAGCGCGCAATTGGCGCCGCCCACGTTAAGACCGTGAGGCCCTACCTGCCCGCCCATCCGTGAGCGTGCTGAACGGCCCGGAGTTGATCGGCCAGGGTTGGGCTGCGGAGGGCCGCCTCCCGTCTGGCCGAGGTAGTATCGAAGTTAAAGTACGTCGTTCGGCACGCTTGAGGGCCAAGGGCTATTGGGGAATGCATCGGGACAAATTGCGTGTGTGATTAGGGTACGTGCCCGTTTGTACCAGTCTGAATGTAAGACATCTCACACGAATCTCTTTTCCGATGCTAATAGTTCAGCGCTGCATAACGTTTTGAGCACGTTGACGATTTGTACAAGTTATGTAGTTACGTTTGTTTGTCATGGTTACGTTTATGTTTGTCATAGTTATGTTTGTCAGCAGTGCAGTGTTATTGCCGACGCGGCGCTTTTCTCGCCGCGATTGCACCTTGCGATTCGCGCTCTTTTGTTCTTCTTACAAGCTCTCTGATTCTATATATCCTCTCCTGTGCAGTTCCCCTCTTTAAGATGTGTTCTAGTATGGTTGTGCCAACAGGGTGAGTCTGATTTACTGCAGTTCGTTGCGAGAAGCCCAACGGCGCTGAGATGTTGGCCGGGGACATCGCGACCGTGACTGACCAGGATTCCTCTGCTCCCACTGCCGACGTAATCTTCGTCGTGGAGCGTAAGATTTGCAACAAAAATGTGATTCCAAACCTGATACGTCTGGCCCAAGGCATCGAGGAGCGTTACGCAGCGCGTGGTTTCGTCGACACTCGCTACGCCGTAGTGGGATTCGGCGGCGACGGCTTCGCCGAGCAACCCCATGTCGTGACTGCCGACGGCCAAATATTCAGCAGCATTAGAGCCCTTGTGTCAGCTTTCGGAAGCCTGAGCATCGGCGACGGTGAGAGCGACCCTTTCGCTGCTCTCACGTACGCTGGTCAGCTGCCAGTCCGAATGGCCTCGGCGCAAACCATGGTCCTCGTGAAGTGCACGACATGCAAGCCGGACGATGATAGCGTAAGTCCCTATTTGCAATACAGAGAATGCGTTTTATAATTAAACAACTAATAATTACCTAAATAATTATTATGGTTCACTTTATGGCGCCTTACAGAACCCATGGCAAGCATTGAGTAAGGGGTGCGTATACAAAATATATGTGTACAAAAAATCACAAATTATAATTGCTACGTCTTGTCAAAGGCATCGAACAGTGGTACGCTGCGCGCGGTTTCGTCAACACTCGCTAGGCCATGATGGAATTCGGAGGATATTGCTTCGCCGAGCAACCGCATATTGGTCCAAGCTACTAGTTGCTTGGATATGTTTAAACCATTATTAGTACCCCGTTAAGGATTAAAGGAAACCGTTCCCGAAGCCTCTGCAACCAGTGACGCCTGCCATCTTTAAGATGGACGATGTTTAGTGAAAGGTGACACAGACGGATAGGGAGGGCGCAACGGAAGCGCTTGTGTTGTGTGCCCCCTATCCGTCCTCTCCACTTGTCGCAACATTAGTTCCTGCGACATTCCTTGTTCTAAATCGTGTTTAGCGATCTGTTCATCGATTCAAGCCTCCATCTTCCCCTGAGCTTCTCTTCTGTCCGTCCAGTGTGAATTTGCTCTAAACATGGTTCATGTGCTGCCAACAAAGCCGAATATCTCCCCTTATGAAGTCTAGGATGGCGCCTACAATGGGACCTCCTTTACAATTCATCACATTACATACACCACGTTCGAGATCTTGCATTCAAGATCTTTAAGCTCACCAAGCATTCCAGGTGCTTTAGTCTCATATAACAAAGCCGACGTTTCTTTACGCGTGCATCTTTCTTTTCCTTGGCGTCTCATGAGTAGGAAATTTTTTCACTATTGATGAATACGTATAAAAATGTTTCAAGAGGAGTGTTCCAACCGCCCTACAATCTCTGGTATGTTCTGCGTTACACTTAAATCCTTACTACGCAAACTACGCTCTACTTTCCGCACTTTCCAGTTTTTAAGATGGCCTTATCTAGTGGTGGTCATAATTACACAAATCAGCAAATTGATATGCTTCTCTATTTATGTTTAATTGAACTGGCAGCGCTAACATTAAAGGCCCCTCACAAGGTCGAAGTTTAGTTGAGCAAAGTTCTCTTTAACAGTGCAAGTTCTTGCGCGCCAAGCTGAAAGCCTTCTACGGGAAAATAAAAATTTTCAAAGTGGTTCATTAAGAGTGAAGAAAAGAAATATTTACACGTGCACCCAAGAAAAAAAAATGATGCGAGCAGATGAGCTCCACATCCTTGCGGCTTGGAATGTCCAGCCCTCGCAAGCCAAATTCCTCCCCTGTTTCTTGCTGCAACCTAGCAGAGGGGCCACGTGGTGAATACGTATCAGTGCATCATGCCCCCTTGACGACGCACGTACCCAGTGTCCGGTTTAAAAAATATGAATGGAAACCAACTAGCCCAATTTAGCACACTCGCGCGGGTACGTTTTTTTTTTTTTTTTTTTTTTTGACGGGGCGATGCAACTTTCGGTAAGGTCTAAGAGTAACGTACGGATTCGACGCTGGCGTAAGCAACGGCGCATAACCTAGGCGCTTGCGGTCGCAGCTCTCATCCTCTCCACGTTGGAGAGAGACGCGCGCGAGAGTAAAGCAAGCGGTCAGGAACGGTGTCCGCTTGAAATTTTTGCTGCTTCCTCGGCGTTTAGTTATTTAATTCTTGCTGGCACGAATAGGAGCGCACAATGCATGCATAGCGCTTGTCAGCTCAAGATGGCAAGGCGTGTTGAGGGGCCCTTCAAAAGGTAGTATGTTGCAAGACCCCGCACAGTCTTCCAGTCAATACACCGAGAATGTTAATCTCTTGCCCTCTTTCTTGGTGCACACATTTTGATCCTTTGCAGCTTGCCCGCAGTTCAAATCCATTTTTCGATCATGTTATTGTGATCATGTGTTTACACGCTTCGTCCAGTGTGTTTGCACACTTTTCTTCATGAATATTGCCGTCTGTTCCTCCATACGTAAGCTACATATGTGTTGGTTGCGTTAAGGTGTCGTTCACGCAAGCCATGTCTGGCGGAATCACAATTACATTCGGCTGTTTTTTCCTTGACATACTTCGGTTAGTCGTCGCGTGTCTAGGAAAAACACAGCAGCGAGACCACACAGAATTATTCCTGCATGCTATGGCACATGCATGTAGAAATTCATGTCACATGTATGTCACATGCGTGTAAAAAATATTCCTGCTTGCTAAATGCTACTTCTACGGGATATGTCAATCGTGACGGCCCTGTGCTTTCCTGAAGCTAGCGGGCCTTTATCGTAATTTTCATATATTTTTGTTGGAATAGTAGATGGTTCAGGCGAGCTCGTTGGTTTCGTATTGTTACGTGCGCTCGCACAGAGACACACGTAAGCATGCGTATTGGCGTGTTCCCATTGCTGCCGGGTGACTACCGGATTATGTACAAGTAGGACATCCTGCCTTATAAGAGTGCATCAACGATTCCTGCGGTCAAGTTCGGAATAAAGCCCTGCCACTAAGATACTGCTTGTTCTTGTGTGTTCGCAGTCCACCTACGCCGACATCTACCGCATGCTCATCGATCGTGGAGTCCACCTGCACATTTTGGATGACGACGACTTCAACGTGCGCACCGCATCGAAGCCGTCCAAGAGCAAGCGCATCTTTGGCGTCGACCGGCGGCTTGCCTTCACGGTGAAGGACATCAAGGACATGCAGGGTGACGCCGAGCTGCACTCCCAGGTGCGGCTGCCCAAGGACTTCTGCGTCCCGCTCGCTCTAGAGAGCAACGGTACGCTGTTCAGTTCGATGAAGATGTTCGAAAAGCGCAACGTCAACAAGAAGTTCCTGGACGTGATGGCTCGCCGCGTGGCTGTGTCCAGCGCGCCCGACTGCCAGATCTGCGAGTGCGTCAGCCTCGACGACGGCACGGGCCAGTCACTCTGCTCACGCTGCGTGTCACCCACGCTTGGACCGGTGCGCTCGGTGAGTCAACTACACTAGTAGCGATTAGTAGCGAGATGCTAAAGAATTACTTTTTGTCATTATTCTACCTGAATTTCCAGCTTCTCATTTGAATGTTGATGCAAGCATAGCAAATTGGAAGTACCCTTGCGTTGGTAACTATACCAAATTTAGAGTACGCATCGTATGGACGGCTGGAGCAAAGCTTCTTGTCCATATGCTTATTCCCACATCAAGCACACCACCGAACTCGGGTCTCTTTCTGAATCATCTGGCTAGTGAAATTAAAAGGTAAGCGACATATAAAGCCCAGTCTAGGTATAAAATGTATAGACGTGAAAACTATGCCCAGACACAGGTTTTCCATAATTTTCAATGGGAGGGGGGGGGGGGGGGGTGTACACGCGACGTTTCCAGAAGGGGGGCGTGATATGTATACTGGTTAGCTGGAAAACTGTTGGGAGGGGGGAAAGGGATACACCTGGGGGAGTGTTAGGAGGTGTAGTATAAATCCCTGATGACAGCGAACAGTGAAGTAGTTTTTCAGCATAGTTTATTCGCGTTGTGGATAAACTAATCTAACAGGTAACACATAAGCAATGCTTGTACATACTTCGCATTGAACCCTCCCGTGTGAAGCATGTGCGCTATGCCACCACGACATAGCAATACTGCATTGTTCTCTTTGATACCGCTTTAACACCTCCGTTCGCATGGTGGCACGACATACTTCGCTGGTGTCACCATTAAATGGCAATCTATAGAGATCAAGCTATCATGCTGCTAGTCCATGTCCACCATGTGTGAAGAAGGTACACAGAAAGCGCACATGTCTTAAGCAAAAGCGTGAAAGAACCGCTGCCCCACACACAGACAGCGCGAGAGTGGCTTAGTAGAGTGGAACGACTGCCACCATCGCCCCCGCCGGTGTGTGAGGGAACGCCTAAACACTTGCACTACCTGAGAGAGTGCACAGCCAACACCACCTAGACTACTGATAAGGCTCTTCTGCGGAGAGCGTGACGTCACGCTCGTTTCACGATCGAACACCGGCTGCTCCCTTCTGTCGCCGTGCTTTCGCGTTAGTTCTACGTGAGTTCGGCCGAGTAGAGTGAAATCCGGTTGACATCTCTTTCTCCTCTACAGGATGTTTGCATTAGCAAATTATCGGGTGGCCATGATAATCTTTTCAGAGTGTATTATAGCTTTGTGTAGCTTCAGGACATGTGAAATACAGGGTGTTTTTTTTGCTGCAACACATTTTTAAAATTACAAAAACATAAATCCCGGGAATGTCTTGTGTACCATTCGATTGTACGGGTTGGCGGCCTCTAGATACAGAACAATTACCGCACTTGTATGCATAATTAGAGAGATTACGCTAATTAACTTTTTAATTATCAGCAATTGGTGGCTATAGTAAATGAGTACTTTGGAGCCCGTCCTCGACACTACCTATCCCAACGATCAAGTTTTGAATAGCGGAGTGCTTCTCGGAGCTACGCGAACAATTAGTTCCCCGTGGCAGGCTCCTTGAAACCGAAATCGGCCGGGAAAAGAGCGTCTGTGGCGTCGATGTCGCCGCCCCCATGGCTTTCGTCACTCGCCCGCGGCGATCAACGCCGCAGATAAGAAGGAGATAACGCAAGCTGCTTGCGCGGCCGGAGCGGCGGTGACCACGGGCGAGTGGCGAGAGGCCACAGCGTCTTACATCAGCTTCTTACACGCGCCGTAACGCGCTAGCACAAACGCATCATCATCATCATCATCATCATCATCATCATCGTCGTCGTCGTCGTCGTCATCATCATCATCATCATCGTTAGAAACGGGCAGTCTTTCGTTAATGTTGGGTATTTAGTGTCATCGTGGTGCATGTTTCCATGTGCGCTTCGTGGCGTAGTGCATGGCTTCAGGAAAGAGGTAGCTGATGATGATGATGATGATGATGATGCGTTTGTCCAGGTAGCAGCCTGGACACACATACCCGCTTTCTGTGCCGCATACCTGCCTTTATGCAGTAGTGGGCTGAGGGCAAGAGAGTGGGATTGGAATTAGGTGGCTACATACATACATACAGAGGAGGGACAGACCCACACCCTAAGGAGCTTCGCCAGTAAAGGTCGTCGACGTACGTAAAAGCTTTGGTCACGTTAAAAACACCGGATGAGATAAAAACACGCTTCAGAGCCTGGTCAAAATGCGATAAAAAATGTCACATAATATCGCTGCAACGCACGATCCAATACAAACGCCCTGCTTCTCCACGTACGTACCATCCTCAAAGAAAACGAAGATACACTTCCAACAAAGTAATAAAATTCGAATCCGATATTTCAACCCTAAGAAAGAAATTGGCTGCGCTACTTTCGCATATGCACCGCTTTACTGCTGCTCTGCATGGGGAAGAGAGTAGAAACGATATTGACATCCAATGAAAATAGATAACCAGTGTCATCATTGTCTCGGCAAAAATCAACCTCATCCAAGTTTTTGATTAGGTAAGCGTCCTCCACATGAAGGCATTTCAAAGACGTCAACAGAAAAAAGACGCTAACATGACGCTCTCATGTGCCACGTTCACTAAAAATGGTTCTGAACGGCATATCGACTTTGTGGGTCTGAGCACTTAAAGAGACTGTCAGATTATTTCCTGTAGTCCTGATAGCCTATTTGGATCAATTTTCCTTATATAGTTCTTTATAAGACCTCCCAATATTCTTCTTCACCTTTGACTAACCCACTTTGACAAAATTTCAAGTGTCAAGAATTTGGAAAGTGTAAAAGTGAGGCTGAATAGTCATTTTTCATGTGTCCAAGAAGCAGTAAAACTGTGAAGGTCATCGGCGAATAGGCATATGCAAGAATTACTGTTTGAAGATAAATCGTTAATAAAAATTACGTAAGTAAAGGCCCCAGAATACTCGATTTGTGGTACACCAGACGTGACATCAACGATAGAAGGAAAATTACTGACAACGTTGAATTGATGACGAATCGATAAGAACATTTTGAGCCAAGAAATAGTCATTTGATGGCTAGATGAGAAAGTTCAGAAATGAGACTACAACAAGCGGCCAGATCGAGTGCTTTTGAGTAAAATTGCGTCTGTTTGTTGACTGTTCTTCATATTGCGGTGTGCGTCGGATGTAAACTCCATTGTATCGCAAAAAAATGTTTCCTGAAGCTGTTTCTAAAATAAAATGTTACTTTTTACAAGGTGCGAGTAAATGTGCTGAGCGATGATATGTTCAAGAAGTCTACATGGCACAGCTGTTATCGATATTGGCCGATAATTGTCAAGCTCATGTTTATCTCCACTTTTAAAAATAGGGAAAGCATAGAAATTGAAACATTGAGGATCACGCGTGACACGGATGCTCTGTTTCTAACAGCTCAGTGATGATATTGTGAACACCACAAGGAGATCTTAATAATTTTGCTTATAAGGCACCCAGTGTCTTTCCGCTGAGATATTTATGGGCGCCATTATTGGATAATTGTATTGCTGAACTACCTTAAAATTCGAATGATTTCCCCGTGTAAAAACACAAGAAAAAAAAATGCATAGAATCACGATGAACTCTCCCCGTCTGAAATTGGCAGTTGTTTGTCGTTTAGTAAGGAAATAGAAGGAAATATAAAAAAATGTGATTGGGTGCTTCAGTTTGCCAAAATTTTCGGGGAATATCGTCTTCAGGGAAGAACGTAAGTCGTGAGCTCAATACTTGTACTTAGCAGGCAACGGCGTACTAAGAAAAGCTTTGTACTTGCTCCACGAGGACTCCCACGGTTTTTTGCATTACGTTAGACGCGCCCTTTTTTGTTATTATTCAGGAGCGGTCGCAGTTTCTTATTGAACCATGGTTCTGGCTTGTCCTTGGCTGCCGAAAGTTGTAGTCGGTGGCTGCGAGACTTGTCGTTGGCTGCGAGAATCTTTGGAAAATGTCCAGTTTTTGCTAACAGAGGGCTGGGGAAATGACGGAAGAAATGAAACTCTGATAAAAAATTCCAGTTATGTGTTGATGACAACCTAATGACCTTTTTTTTAATTCCAGATCTCTTACGGTGAAATCCAGTAAGCAACATTGGTTAATAGAAGCAGTTCATGATCGCTAAAACCTTCAGAAATTAACACAGGGCACACGTTTTGACGAGAACAAGTTAGCACGAAATCTAAAAGGTTTGTCTCACGGGTAGGTTGATTGGTTACCTGGCAAAATTAATGTCCAGAGTTAGTTCAATATTATGGCTGTGCAGGATGATAAGTATGGTCAACCAATTTTCGGGCTAATCGCCAAGCAGATCACTACGCACACTACTAGGTGAACATTTCTGCATGGCAAATTTCTTGCCTTCCTGTTTTATGCCCACTCAGCCATGTTTACTCGTTTTCTTGCTGTACCTTGCAGCCTGACTTCTCGCCAATGATGTACGAGGAAATGGTAGAGAGGAGAACCTACAAGAGGCCGAAGACCAAGAAGCTACGGACACAGAACCAGAAATGAACGCATTTTAATACCAACCAATTAAATTCAAGTGGTACGCCGAGAGACGGGGAAAATGGAGCCACTATTGTTTTGACCAAGACATGGAGAAATGTAGCACATAGAGTCTGAAGTCGTTGTGTTTTAGTGCTTAACATTACTGTGTTTTACTTTTGCTTTTGAAGCTTTTTTCACAGTAACGACTGCAGCCTTTTCCCCCTCGGAGGCCAGCATCGCTTGACAATTATTACCCATCGCGAGGTATTCAATGCAATAAACAAGCGAAGAAAAGTAGTGTACAACTATGAAAGGGCACATCTTGTGTATAGCTGTGTAATCAACGTAATGAACGTCCCAGTCACAGCAAGGACGCTGTTGTGGCAATAGAATATTTTGGACCTGCTTAGCGAGGATGTTTATATATTTCTTGTCCAGCACATACCGGCAGCCTGGCTTCAGTGGTTTCAATAAGTAGCTCTATTTTTATCTCAGCGATTACGTTTACAGGTATCGCTGAGATTTTGGCCCGTCTCCATACAGGTTTTTATGAGTCTGGCACGTCGTCTTTCTTATCGGGGTTTTTAGCAGAGTAACCTTATTGCACTGACCAAGCAGTCTTTGCAAAATCCGAGACGATGGACTGGCGGTAGACCCATAGTTTGTAGTCGCGCCATTTTAACCATGAAACGGCAATAAAGATTTGTATTTATGACACTACACCTTGTCGTGTCACTCTGAAGGCAACCCTTTACCAAGCTACTGCACCGCGGCTGGTGGTGCGCTTGGGTCTTTATTACTACTCGTATTTCGTGCGCCGCTTAACGCCGCGTTACTGTCACGTCGCTGTGCGCATGGTCTAAAATAATTGCGGTCAATTGACGGAAAATGTACAAAAAATTTTTGTACCGGGAAAGAAATATTCAAGAGAAAAAAATGACAGCATATCCACGGGGTGAATGATGGAGAGTGGGCGAAGCTCTTATGTATTAAAGATACCTCGCCACACACCTCAATGAAACTCGTGAGTAACGTGAGCGCTCGTACTGCAGGGTCCTCGCGGCGCCGCCGCGCAGAATCACGGCTAGCTTCGGCCTCCCGCGCCCGCACGGCGGGTCGCTTCTTCGAGCGGGAGCCGCCGCCGCCCCGCGCGCACGCCGCTCGGCAGCCTTGTCCATCCTCCGTCGACGAGCCTCTGTTGGCGCGCGCGCCAAAACGCCGCCGAAGAACACGCGATCGCAGTGGCGCGATCGTCTCTCTCTCCTTCCCTACGTGTGACGTAAATCCTGTGTTCATAAAACTCACCTTTTATTATTATCTTTTGCTACAAAACGCCCTCTAGTGTGGGGCGATTTTGCATTTCTCAGCGTATATGCATTCGTTATATAGTACAAGTAGCGCCATCTATGGCCGGATTGTAGACTCAACGAGCGGTGGTTACAAACGAGAATGGGGACGAACGGGTGACGCCATAAGGAGCTTCGCCCCTAAAAACCGAAATATTCTATACCACACCGAAGAGAGTTCTATATTCTTGTAACATTAGCAAAATCACTAACAAAACATTACACACTTTTCTGGTCACATACGAAACAATTTTCCGCGTACTGAATGTTCGGAGCGTTTCCTGAGGTTCTGTGCCTCGCGGGGCTGCTACCGCTGCACGTACTACGTAGTTGCCGCATTTATCGAAGTACGACTGCGCTTGCTTGCCTGCTGCCGCTCGTTCCTCGCACATCATTGAACGGTGAATTGTGCTTCTAAGGCTCTTAGCGATAACGTTTTACATATTGTCTGTTTTGACGTTACGCTAAGGCTTAGTGCTCGCTCGTTTGCTCGTTTTAAACGCACCAATCGGAACCAACCTTCAAAGCTGAAGGCGTGGGCTATTCCATGTGATAGAATGATACAGTATGCCAATAAAACGGCGGCGATTTTCACTGCGTGCCGCTCTACAAACACTGACATTGAGAGACGCAGACAACTGTCATAGGCCGCGCCAGTCGGTGTGCGTGTAGTCTGACCTCCAATGTCCTCTGGTTGCATAGTTTCAAGATGAACTTGGGCATCTATACAGCGCTTAGTTCTGCGCTTTAGTAAAGAATGCTGAAAAGGCCTGACAGTGGGCACTTCAGCCAACTTTTACTCTGGCACCGTATTTATTTATACGTTGGAGGCGGTAACATATTTTGGGATGAGAATGCGTATTTTGCTGTTACTGCATGTACTATAGAGATTTGTGCGTAGCTGATTCGCTTTGTTCGCACGCACGCATTAAAGCGGTTCTCGTGTACAAATCTTGTACAGTATGTATAATTGCACCTTGTACGCACTGTGCGTTTATGACGTGAAATAACATTTTATTATCTGAAAGGCAAAAAAAAAATACCACGCAGTGATTTCGCAGTTATGCCTGCTCTGACGCCCCGACGTACACCCGACGCGTTCTCATTGTCTCGGCCTCAAAATTTGGCACTTTCATACGCGTCACAGCAGAGACCGAAGCAGTACCTAACAAAACCTTCGCGTTTTGTCCTCGCGAGAGGGCACCTCCTTTCAATCGCTGGATGGTCTCATTTTTATAGAAGTAATGAAGTACCTGTAAGTGTCAACTCAGATCAAAGAGCGACTTTAGCCTCAGATAATTAATTTAGATTGGCCGAGTTAGCAGGAAAAGCACTTAAGCAACTCGAGCTCAAATGACACTGGCCTGCCAAGTGCAGTGCTAAGTAATTTCTCCTCCTCGCATGTTGCGGTGAAGCACGTATTCGCCTATGTTGGAGCAGCTTGGTGCGTTACGGCTTGGCATGTTGTCTGCTGTTGCGCCATATCAAACACGAGGTTGTTAGCTTTACCGTTCTTTGTTGATAGGGGTGCAAAGAACGGCAGTGTTTCTGTACTCATGCCAAAGGTCAGTGACATGTGGCGTTGCTCAGCAGAGCACCAACCAACGCTGTCGGAGCCGCGCACTGGACCATACTGCGGCCATCGCGAACTTCGTCAAGCAGTCCCGATTAGGGCGAATCAAACTGTTCCTTAGCGGCGTATTCTTGGATACGTATTTTTTTTTTTTTTTTGCTAGTCGGCAATGGTTGGACGCTCACCGTCGGCAGGGGCTCGTTCGAGAATACTGGACTAATTTGTTCATCAAGCACGACAAGGGCAAAGGGAAGATAAGCAACACAAGTTATAGAATAATGTAGTTGATGTTCGGCGAGATGGTGCATAAATGTTATCCATGGAAAAATACTAGCGCGCCAACAACATGTGCGTGTGTGTATATTTGTTGGCGTAGCCACGAATAAATTCACATGAAAGTGGGCGCTTGTCTTCTCTCCGTGACTGTTCGCGCGCTCGAATTTTCCCCAGATAAAAGGATAAGGTAGCTTGATGAATACGGGCATCAATCAGTCACACAGGGACTTGTGACTGTGAGTGAGCACAACTCGGCAAATTATGCTCGAGTGAGCACACGCATAGTTTGCCGCATCAAACCCACTCGAGGAAACTGCTGGAGTGAGTTTGATGGGAAAAATTTTGCGAGTTCGAGCCTGAGTGAGATCCGTCCAGTTGAAGTGTGGTGACGTTGCGTCCGAGAGAGATTCTGGCGTAAGTAAACCTTCGGTGAGTTGGAGTGGGTTTACTGGGGCCGTACATGCGATATTCGTGAGTACGAGTTTGAATGAGCCAGGAGATTTGTATATCTGTGAATCTAGGCACGAGTGAGCGTGGCAGTGTAGAGCTCTAGGGAGCTTGAGTACAAGTCAGCTATGCGCAGAATAAATATGAGTATGAGCGATTTCAGTTTATTCGGGCGTCTTGCCTCCGGCGACGCCTAATTAGAACTTTACATTTTGAGCAAATGATTGAGTGCTATAGTCAACTCGAGTTGATCTAGGTTCCGCGAAATCAGACATACGCAAATGCAGTGAGCCCTACTTGTCATTTCTAGTGTTATCCTCGCCCATCACAGAAAAAAAAGAACGTCGACTCTCGCTGTAAACTCAGAGCTGATTTTCGTATAGTACGGTTGGGTACAATGCCGTGCTGTATGTTCCTGTAGAAGGATGGTCATGTGGGCGAGTTGGAACTGATTATGCATATTGATGGTCAGCGCGAAACACGAGGACAAAAGAAGGAAGGGACACAAACCACAGCGCTGTATCTTCCTGTTCACCGAGTAGAAAAATATCACGCGGTTATACTTTACACAGAGTTCTGAGTTCTCTCGTGTAAATAATTAAGTGCTATTCCACTCAAAGGGATAGCTGAAATAAGTTCGGAGCAGTGAGTGGCTCGTCTTTTCCCTGTGTTTATTTTGTGTTTCTCTGCTGTTACCGATGTTCCAGAACAAGTGCTGCAGTGCATAGGCGAAGATGGAGTCGGCCATTGGTTATGAAAGCAGCTTCGCCCCTCCCTCAAACACACATGCTATCGCGAGGATTGAAAATTGGGCGAGTTGATACGAATTCATAATGAAGTCTTACTTCAGCACGCACAGAAATGACACGGACACAGGGAAGAATACACACAGGCGCTGACTCACAACTCAGTTGTGAGTCAGCGCAAAAGAATTATACATATATATACACACCCAAACTAGCCAAAGAACGCATGCGCATGTGCGGTAGAAAGATACAACAACCCAGTCGAAAAACCCACCAGCCAGAGCTTGGTGTGTTTTACCCGTTCACACCAGAGCGGAAATTCAGACACGGTTTCTGGCGTGTCTGGTGTACCCGGCCGGTTCGGTGTGATCTGGCGTAGCCGGTCGGTTTGGCATGGTTTGGTGTGAAGTGGCGCATCCGGTCAGTTTGGCGTGGT
The DNA here is from genome assembly GCA_013339685.2 of Hyalomma asiaticum. Taxonomy (NCBI): domain Eukaryota; kingdom Metazoa; phylum Arthropoda; class Arachnida; order Ixodida; family Ixodidae; genus Hyalomma; species Hyalomma asiaticum. The sequence continues at coordinate 70,337,676 of CM023491.1, read as the reverse complement.
TTGGTGTGAGCTGGTGTATCCGGCTGGTTCGGCGTGTTTTGGTGCGGTCTGGTGTACCCGGCCGGCATTGTGTAATCTGGCGCCAACCGATCTGGTGCCACATACTATAATTTCACACGGTTACACAATGTTGCCAAAACAGCGGATGTTACTAATCTTAAGATCATAGTGCCATGATTAAACGTACTGTGGATCAAAATGTGCACACTGTTTAATGCCCGAGAAATAATGGCAGGCTGCATGACAAAGTAGTTTTGATAGCAAAAAAAATAATCGCCGACTAGTTTATTTCATCCTCACCTTGCTAGTTTTGTGTGGCAGCCATTCAAACCTTTTGTAGCCTGCTTTGACTCTTCTGCAGTGTGGCCTCGGGCAGCAGTCTGGCACCTGAAAAAGACAAAAACGGTTTGTTATAGGAGTTCCCTCATTTAAAGGGACACTAAGGGCACATATTAGGTTGAGCAAGACTGAGAGATTGGGTTTGTGTGATAACCACTTGGCTATTCTTGGTGAGAATGGAGGTTGTAAAAAAATTACAAAACTAAAAAGTGGAGTTTGTTTTTTTAAACGTGGGAACATGGAAATGTAGGCTACGTGAGAGCCGGCTGTCCCATAAAAATTGAAGAAGCCAGAAATTGCAGGGCTGCCTTCTGTCCCACTGCGTTTATATCTGTCTGAAGTCAGCTCATCTATTCTGAGCACTCGACTAACTGCTCCAGGTTTTAAATAATGGATAAACTCCAACAATAACTAAACATGCAGTAGCCACACTTATTACTCAATATTAAGGCCATGGAGCTCACTGCGTCGTGGCATTGGCAGCCAAGATCATGACGTCAGGCGCACTTTACGGCGTGGACGATTGAAACTGAGCTTGCGGTGTCCGAGATTGTCAGCGCATGTTTTGAAATGTTAAGCCCCAGAAATCAATCAACTAGGTAATCGGATTACAGCTCACTAAAGTAACATTAGCAGTGAGTATACCATTGTGCAGAATAGGCAACATGCTTGCCATACAGCCTGATATTGGGACGCAAAATTTCAGCTCTTAAAAATATTTTAAGTTTCTTTTCTGCGCCTAGCTCGAAGGACGGGGTTGGCGTCGTCCTCTTGGAGGCTTGGGCTTGGCTCACGGCTGGACGGGGCCGTACGGTACATCGTCCGAGAAACACCTCCACCAGATGTCACGCGGTCGTAACACACGCAGGCTGCGTGTGTCGGCTTTTATACACACTTCATAACGCGTTCTCGCATTATCTCTGGAATTCCAGAAGTCACTCAAATTTACGCTTTAGGCATGCAAAGTTTCAACAATGGTCGACACGGTTGCCGAAGTGACATGCAAGATAAACCAAGCCTGCGTTGCGCGTAGCAGACAGTGATAACAGCGCTCCCGCAAACAATCGCAACAAGCGCGCGATTCACGGGAAAGTGATAACGGCGTTCTCTTTTAAACAAACGAAAACAAGCGCATGTGTCATTATATTCGTCATCAGTCACGTTTCTTAGCCAAGACGCTTCACTAGAGTCGGGTGAAAATTTCCAAGGTATACCTTGGAAAAGAAAATGCCGAGGAGCGTTCAAAAAAAAATCACAGCAAATTCACGGGGTGAATGATGATGAGTGGGGCGAAGCTCCGGAAGGAATCATCGGTAAACCGTGAAACTCTTCCGTGCAATTCGCCCCACAAGTAAAAGTGAAACACTTGAGTAAATGTCATCAAACTATTATAACATCTCGCATCTTTCATCATCAACTACAAGTACCGCCATCTAGTTTTATAACATCTCGCGCATGTTACGAATCCTCACGGTTCAACTATGCACAATGCACAAGTGAAATCTCCCACCGGCACTTCATTGCAAGTCAAGATGCAGTGCCTATATATATATATATATATATATATATATATATATATATATATATATATATATATATATATATATATATAAATATATATGGGTTGCCGGTGAACGCTTCTCCAACGTGAGCAGTCGGTATTTCTCAATCAAGAAACTGGCTGGGAGACGCTGCCTGCGCCAGCGTTGTCTCTCGCGGGCGAGAGCGCGCCGGGAGCCACGCGCTCGCCCTCGGCGCGTGTGTGCCTCCCGGCAGGCACGCGCCGGTGGCTACCTACTACTACTACTACTACTACTACTACTACTACTACTACTACTACATACATCGGGGACGCACGACCCACGCCTTAAGGAGCTTCGCCCCTAAAACGCATAGGCGCCTTAAATGAAGAAAGGCGATGGGCCTTGACTTGGTGAAGTCGAGTGGAGGCGTCAAGTGGAGGAGCGTTTGTGAATACTGCCCTATGTCCTGTTAAAATACAACATCATTTCAGGCCAAGTTAACAAGAGCAACAGTTTTGCTGCTATGGTTATCATCTTCAGTGGTGCTGTCTCAGCCAATGCACATGAATGTATATCCGCAACGTCACAAAAATATCTAAGAGCGTTCTCATTACACTTGGACAGTCAGCGCCTACAGCTGTTGAGAATAAAACCTTCTGTTCAAACAGCCTTCCCAGTGTTTTGATTGACTTCCTTAGACAGTGAACGTTTTCTCCTTCGTAAAATTTTTTAAACGCAGATATGTTTTCAATACATTGTTGTATCAACCCCCGTGACAAAAGAAAAAGAAGAAAGACCAAAAACTCGTATCCACATTAATGAAGCACGACACAGTGTAGTATCAGCGCCACCATTGTTGCCATAACTAAGCCTGCTTCACATGGCTTCCACACTTTCTTTACGCCAGTGCCCATACCTTCGGTTACTGTTACTTCGAGCCGAAGTGCTGCAATGACTTGCTCATATTTGGTCTCATCAGTCAAGGTCAAAGCGACAACTGGATGTCGTGATGTCATGAGGGTGTACCGCTTCGATACCAGCTAAAAAAAACCATGCAGTCGCCTGTGCTTCCAAGTAGAGCTTCCCAACGTTTATGAAATATCTGATGGCTGCTGGCGCTTCGAGAAAAATCTGAACGGCGTCTGAACAGCGGCTCCTACTTATTTTTGTAAAATTACCATTTGAAAGATGACCACTGTTCACATTCGGGGCAACTCGGAGGTGTTCTGCGACAATCCTCGAAGCAGTTTCTAGGTGGTCTATAGTCACCACTCTACCCGGCAAGGACAATCCTGAAATAATTCCTCCACTAAGATGTATAACATCATCGCGTGTCCTCTAATGTTATCGAGAACATAAAATGGGACTCTAGCATGAAAAACAGGGGCTCGCCATTGTTCTGTGGGTGAGGTGCGCTGGATGGTGTGACAAAGCGACGGGAAGACAAGTTGAAGCTTCTCAACATTGCGCGGTTTGAGGCGCCAATGGCGCAAGTAATACAAAGTATGCGCAAGGAAATGTTCGTAAAGTTTCAGTATGTGGAGAATGAAATCTTTCACCTTGTCTCTACTCACAAATGAACCAGTGTACAGGGAGGCAACAACCTGCTTTCATCGAGAATTCATGCCGCCCTCCATAACAACTATAGCGTGGTTTGCAGGCTGGTCATTTTTAGGGAGGGTTATGTCGCCCAGGAACGTGTCACAGACGCCGCCAAGCACCACATCTCTTCTAATTTCCATGTCATCCAAGAAAATGACGAAGTTCTTTTCAATGTCGGTCATCATTGAGAGTTTCGCCTCCACGACACTAGCCATTTCAGTCAGGACGCCAAGTTTGAGAGAAAAACGTACTCGTCTGCATAGCTTTCGTCGTTAAGGCTATTGGTTGCTTTGCTCCCACAGGAAGTCATGTCCATTTCAACCACAAGCATCCCTTAATTGTAGTGCCCTTTCTTCAACGTCTCACTGCTCGAGACACAGCCTTCTTTTTAGGGGCGAAGCTCCTTAAGGTTTGGGTCTGTCCGTCCATTGTTCCTAGTAGCGCGTTACCTTCGAAGAAATGAATGATGCTACGTGTGGGAGGCGCGCCCTCGGCGCGTGCCTCCCGGCGCGCTACCTCTCTCAGTCTTCCATCTGCTGTCTTGTGAGAGAGAGAGACAGAGAGAGCGAAGGGCGCGTGTTGACTATGGAAACGCTCTTTTTGTCCGCCGCGGTGGTGTAGTGGTTACGGTACTCGGCTGCCACCCAAAATACGCGGGTTCGATCCCGGCCGCGGCGGTCGCATTTTCGATGGAGGCGAAAATGCCAGAGGCCCGTGTACTGTGCGTTGTCAGGTCACGTTAAAGAACCCCAGGTGGTCTAAATTTCGGGAGCCCTCCATTACGGCCTTTATCTCCTCTCTATCTCTTTCACTCCCTTTCCCCCACCCCCACGGACGCTTAGCCGTGCTCCCTACATGGGCTGCAGAAATTAGCGTCCTTTCCTAACCGAACCACAATCAATCAATCATCAATCAAACGCTCTTTCTTCGATGAACGCGCTACCAGCTCGCAAAGAAGGAGAACGCGCCCTCACCCGCGAGAGACAAGCTTGACGCAGGCAGCGTCTTCTAGCGAGTTTCTTGATTGAAAAATACCGACTGCTCGCGCTGGAAAACCGCTCACCGGCCACCAATATATATATTTCACTTGTGCGTAGTTGAACCATAAGGATTCGTAGCGTGCGCGTTAACTAAATCCGGAACTCGGCACGATCTACGATGAACATCCGGAGCTTCGCCCACTCATCATCATTCACTCCGTGGATATGCTCTGAATTTTTTACGTTACAATACCTTCACGTGCTTGACACTTGCGCTCATAAGCGTACCCACGCTTTGAAGTCCGAGCGCATATTGGGAGGAGCGCTCTTTTTCTCTTATGTCCTTAGGAAACGACTGACATAACTCAGTCACTGTGGCTTTTCTAGAAATTAAAAAAAAAGACGCTGTGCTGGCTTCTTCCTGCGCATATGTATAGCTGTGCAAGACAAGAAAAGAGGAGGTGGAGGAGGGGAAACAGGGTGTTATATGCTAGGCACGGTACCTTAATCTCTGCACAAAGAGGAAGGACAGCCTTTTGCAATGCGGCACTAACGCCTGAAGACGAAGGGTGTGGGCAGCGCTTGATTTGACAAGCTGACGCCCATCTTGTCGTCTCAGCTGAAACTGGCCATCCTCAATGTGAAGTTACGAAGGAAAACAAAAGGGCGCCCTGGGAATTTTAATTCCCAGGGCGCGATATAGAGGGCGGAGAAGTTTCAATAGACCAGCCATTACATAAGCTGAAACTCAATCGGAAACTCTCATATATATATATATATATATATATATATATATATATATATATATATATATATATATATATATATATATATATATATATATACACACAGAGTCGTGCTAAGAATTCTTTCAAGCGTTTCGGCTGGTCGGCCAGCCTGCGTCAGCGTGACCGTCAGTGTGATTACTTTTTCATATATATATATATATATATATATATATATATATATATATATATATATATATATATATGAGAACTTGTGCCCAATGGGCCAAACGTATTTGGAGTGAAATAGCAAACATGACTTCGCAGTTATCGTTTATTACCAACACTTTCGACCGCGGGTCCGGTTTTTTCAAGGCATAGAAACAAGTGAAGTGATCGCTGTCAAGCTGGTCGGAAGAAGAAAAGGGAGAGAGTGGTACTAGAGGCACACAATTCATTCTGCAGGTGAGCGTTATGGGTGCTTGAGAGAAGGCTGTACGGGAGGGAGGGCAAGGTGGGCAGCTAGCAACACGGAGTGGCGGCAAGCAGTGCACAGTGGGGGGGAAAACTTGAGTTTCGGTGATACTGAGTATTCGTAGCAGAGGGCACCAATGAAAGGTGGCCGTGCTTTGTTGGGGTCGTCCTTGGGGTGGCTCCTGCGGGCAATAAGATTTTTAAATGCGAAGCATTTCTTAGCGAACTTCGGCGAGTTTGAGCGTATCTATCTATCTATCTATCTATCTATCTATCTATCTATCTATCTATCTATCTATCTATCTAGCCGCCTACGATTTTGTGCTCTCCTGGCCGTTTCGCTAATCGAATGTTTACGAAAATTGGCATGCCACAACATGACTGCATGACAAACATAAATTGCAAGTCATAACACGAAAATCATGACATGCATGTCATGAGTGATATGATTTACATGCGACGGTCTTGGTGCTCTACTGGCGGTTTCGTTGATGGAATTTATACGAAAATTTGTATGCCACAACATGACTGCATGGCGAACATGACTGAAAAGTCACAACATGAAAATATGCATGTCATCAGCGGCATGATTTACATGCCACGCGTTTCGTTAACGGAATGTATACGAAAATTGGCATGCCACAAGATGACTGCATCAAGAACGTTAATGACAGGTCATAACATGAAAATCATGACATGCATGTCATGAGCGACATGATTTACATGCCACGGTCTTGGTGCTCTCTTGGCCGTTTCGTTAGTGGGATGTATAGGAAAATTGGTATGCAACAACATGACTGCATGACGAACATAAATGACAAGTCATAACATGAAAAGCATAACATGCATGTCATGGGCGGCATGATTTACATGCCAGGCGTTTCGTTAATGGGATGTATAGAAAAATTGCTATGGCGCAACACGACTGCATGACGAACGTAAATGATAGGTCATAGCGTTAGAATCATGACATGCGTGTCATGAGCGGCACGGTTTACATGCCACGGTCATGGAGCTCTGGCGGCCATTTCGTTAACTTCATATATACCAAACTCAGTATAGCGAGACAACAATGCAAATCCATTTTACGTTCCTTATGCGTGCTTCGCATTTCCTTGATTCCCACCGCACGTGGGATCTGCCAATTTTTTTTTCTTTTTCTTTCTTTCCTGCTTTCTTTAGTTCACGTCTGGGAATTGTCGAAATTCCTTGTTCCCATCACGGAGGTGGCCTACAAGTGCACTGCAAGTATGGCTGCCCTACACTCGGGAAAATAATGTAGCCGTAAAAAGAGAGAGAAAGAAAGTGAAAGAAAGAAAAATATATATGTATTCCTTCCTTATCACGGTAATATAGGCGCAAGAACAACATTCACATTGACACGAGGAGACAGGACAAGCGCGTACCACACGTATGGAGCATACGTGTGGTACGTGTATATATTTGTCGGCGTAGCCAAAAATAAAGGTAGATGAAAGTGAGCGCTTGTCTTGTCTCCTCGTGTCAATGTGAATGTTGTTCTTGCGCCTATATTACCGTGATAATGAACATGCACCATCTAGCTCAGTATCAAGTTTTGTTAAACTATATTCCTTCCTGTCGCAAAATATGGAAGGGGTTCCAGGTTCAATAGGGTGTAAGGCGGAAAAGGGTGTTACATATATAAATGCGCACACAACAATAAACACACATACAACCGCGCACATTATATATACATATGCATAGAGATTCGTATGGTCCGCTTCCCCAAAAATAAGTTGTGGTGCCAATTTTATCGTGTTTCGTGATGCCTCATTTCATTATTCTTACTTGGTGATTTTTATTTATATATCTGATCTGTCCCTACGCTCGAAAAAAAAGAGAGGGACCCGATGTTTTCATTAATGCCGTGTGCTACGGTAATTCACGAAAGCCGGACACACACAAGCAATATTTCTGCGTCGAAGTATCCCAAGAAAGACTATCGTCTTTAAAAGAACATTCGCGAGCATGAGCATCGGATCGCACCTGTGCGTGGCGCTGACGCGCTCGTACCGGTGGAGCCAGGCATCAACGTCGGCAGTGCTATCGCCGGAGAAAGTGCCTGGATCTCGAAGGTGGGGTAGCGCAACGTATGTTGTGGCTACAGTGCAAGAACTTGGCGGTGAGGAAATTGCGGGAGCAGGAATCGGCGAGGTGTCGCCGGTGGTAAGACCGCTCCGCAGTTCCATGGAACGTGGTACAGGGATCGCCCACCTCCACCAATAATGTTACGAGTGCTATCTAGACAGGACGCCGAGTGGGCACTACGTTCTGGCAAAAATGGCGCCGGTACAACAGCCACGGCCCTGACGTCTCCCTCCTCTTTCTCCATGCTACTGCACAGAGATGGCTGGTTGGTATCAATATGTCAATGAAAGTTTCTCGAAATAAATTATCCCTGTATTAAAATTCTTTGCTTCACGAAAGCTTCATGAACGTAATTATAATGACAGCTGAGCTAGTCTGTATAAATTCATAATGTAATGGGTTCAGGCGGACAAACATGGACACACGAGAACTACACAACGCAAAAACTGACGAAAAGAAGGACGGCGCAAAAATTATCTGCAGATTCATCGCATCATACTTTCCAGCACATTCAAAAATTGCAGAATACATCCTGCCCTGCCTGGGGCGATACAATTGCTTCAAAATAGTTTTCTGAATGAACCAATCATCATCCAGAAGCTCTTTGCAAACATTTGACTGCCTACCAACAGGCTGAGATATAGACTGCAGTTTTCAAAGTACTAGAATGCGTAAGTGTTTCTAGAAATATTAAATTCTAGAAAATGCAAAGTTTCAGAAAGTGTAGACTTATTTCGGTGAAACTTTCATTCACAATATATTCCACGTATTTCATTCCCATTTGTGACAAATGTGAATAATTACATATGTACGCCGTAGTGAATGCTATCTTCACTTAGGAATGCATAGCTTCCGAGCTGGCCAGCTACAAAAAATGCCTTTAAAAAAAAGATCAGTCATGTTATTGCTGTTTACGGATTCACATATCATATCAGTTGTTGCAATTTATTCTTATTACTAATGTCATGTGTTCGAACTTCTTCAGTTTTGCCCTTTTTAATGGCAGCTAGCGCGCCCCGCCACGGTGGTCTAGTGGTCATGGCACTCGGCTGCTGATCCGAAGGTCGCGGAATCGAATTTCGGCCGCGGCGGCTGCATTTTGATGGAGGCGAAGTGCTGAGGCCCGTGTGCTGTGCGATGTGAGTGCACGTTAATGAACCCCAGGTGGTCGAAATTTTCGGAGACCTCAACTACGGCGTGTCATAATCAGTGCTGGTTTTGGGACTTTAAACCCCACAAATCAATCATCAATGGCAGCTAGCACATATTCCTACCTGCACAATGAGTTTGGATTGCAGTTGTTTGCAGCCTTAGAAGTGCAGCAAATCCATAAAAAGCACGCACATTTCAGCGATATGCACAGCACTGGGCATGCAGCGCAAGCCGTGGCGACAACTTCATGCACTCTTTCATGGAATTTTCACGTAGGTTAGCGCAGGTGTACCAGTACTTTGCAACTGATGCGATTAAGCTCTCCACAGACGTCATGCTCACGCAACTTTAACGCTACTGCAACCGTGCCACTCAGTTCCCTTTGCTGCCAAGAGCCCCACACCAATGATGAGGCACAAAGCGCAGCATTCACAGCCACCTACCTGAGTCAATAAACATGCTGATCCCGCTTCAGGTCGTCCGACGGCCTTGAGGCGGTGGGCGGAGCCGCGTCGTACATCTGTAGGTCGACAAATCACATGCCGACCCACGATGTGTGCGAACGAGAAGGCATTTTCTAGGAACAGACAACAAGGTGCGGAAAAAAACTTGGACCATCTCAACGAAGGGAAACCTGATGGGATGCGAAGCAGCAGCGTTGCGCACGGGTGGCGTCACGGGTTGAACGGCGCTAACGCGGGTGCTGGAAGAACAGTTTGAAGCGAAACTCGGTGTAGCGTTTAAGGCTCATTCACACCGAAGGCGGGGCGGCCAAAGCGGCAAAGCACTGAGGCGGGAAGCGGGAAAACCTCCTCTCCAGGCGGCGAAAGCGGGGCGGAAAACAAGGCGGCAGGTCCGATCGCTCTCGGACCAATTTTTTCCCGCTCGTCGCTACTCGCCGCTTTGCCGCAGCCAATAAACGCGCTGCAAATATCGGCGACATCGGCACACCGGGTCGAGATTATGGAAATGGCGGCAATCATGTCTGAGCAACCGGCTTTCAGGGCGGAGCTCCTAATAGATGCCATAAAGCAGCACCCGGTGCTATTCGACAAATCACATCCGCGGTACAAAGAAGTCGAGTTCAAGAAAGATCTGTGGATGAAGATTTCAGCGGATTTGGGAGTGACTGGTAAGTGCACAGCACATCGTTCACAGCACTGGGAAATTGTAGCTGGGCGATCCGCTCCGGTCAGACCGTCGAATGCTAGCTATTTACGCACAAACGCGTAGAAGGAACTGCAGTGCGCGTGACTCTATTCGCTCGTCGTAGCGTGTGTTTCAATGACCAGGGGGGCTATCGGAGATGGCATTTTAGCGAGAGCGTTCGGAATCGCCGCACGCGATTGGCCAGCGCCGCTCCGCTGTCGTCATCCGCGGGGCGTGCCCACGGGACACCTACCTATAACCACATTAGAGAAGAGAAACTGTACCGTTGACAGTGCAACGAAAAATAAAAGTAGCGGTGGCGTCCTAAACTAAGATACACGATCAAGAGATGGCACTGCATGTACTATCATCATTATTGTTTAGATGCAACATGTTTGTTTTGTTTTTGACGCCTACGCCTTCTGGCCTTATTGAGAGCCCCTAGCAGGAAAATTTCAAACTAAAATATGGGGCTAGATCAGTGGTTCCACTCTACGCGCAACTTGATGGAACGCGCCGCGGCTGGTTTTTTTCGCCACCTGTAGCGACTTGTGGAACGTTGAACCTTCCGGGGCCCCGAGATTTCGGTGTCGTCAAATTGACGTCAGTTCCCTGTCAATCATTTTCAAACCGAGCGTGTCGTCTGCTACGCGGAGAACGATTCCCGAGGCCGCTCGCTCAGCGAACGGTTTGCGAACGATTTACGAACACTTTGCGAACACCGGCCGCGGCAGCGGCTCCGCTTGGATTGAAACGGCGGCTGCGGCTGCGCAATGTTGCGTCACAGAGGGAAATGGCGGTCCACTTGGGCGCTGAGTCCTCGCATTGTCGTCGCTGAAATAGGACGCGGAGCAGCTGGAGGTTCGCGATGTATTTGAGGATTTGACAGGAAGTGAATTCCGGCGTCAATTTCGCCTGTCGAAGCGAACAGTACGTTGGCTGTGCGCCGAACTTGATCCCGAGAGAGAGAACAACTTTATTTTAGGAAAAAAAAAATATCCTCCCCGCCACCTCATCTGCTCGTCTGATAGCTGGAGTTGTTTTCCACGCTTGAGTCGCGGTGAACGGTGTCCCATGCTCCAGGCGAGGGAATGGTCAAGAGATCGGAAATCGGGTGCCAAAGAGCCCGTGGAATTTCGACGGAGAGAAAAGAGCTGCGCATGTTGATGTTCTTTGCTCCTGGAAGTTTCCAGCGCGCTGTCGGTAGTGAAGAGTTTGTCGGGCTTTCACAGTTGGGGTGCACCTCCAAAAATGCGAGAAGGAGCTCCCTCTGCCTCTGAGCACCCGCGGGCCGAGATGCACGTTTTTGTGCGAGCTCTAGGACATGGCAGCAGCAGATGACGACACGAAATTTAGATATGACGCCACTTACGCGCACGCTTCTTGTTTTTCGCGCCCGCGACACCGCTTGGCGAACCTGCAGAGAACGATATTGATGCTTAACAGCGTGTTTACGTCTGAGAAGAAGAAAGCACCGTTTTTAAAAGGAGCAGATTTCTTAATTTCTCAGGAGAAACATTTTGGCTTTCAGAAGCAGACGACAAACGGAGTACGTCATCATCCGAGGAGCGCGCCGCTTCCCCATTGGCCGCGCCGGCCGCGCTCCTCCCATTCTCAAAGCATTGCTCAAAGCTATCGCGGACCACCCACTTTTTGACGTCAGTGTTCGGAAAGCGTTCTCGAGCGAACACCCGATCTCCGATAGCCCCCCAGGGGGGCTATCGGAGATGGCATTTTAGCGAGAGCGTTCGGAATCGCCGCACGCGATTGGCCAACGCCGCTCCGCTGTCGTCATCCGCGGGGCGTGCCCACGGGACACCTACCTACAACCACATTAGAGAAGAGAAACTATACCGTTGACAGTGCAACGAAAAATAAAAGTAGCGGTGGCTTCCTAAACTAAGATACACGATCAAGAGATGGCACTGCATGTACTATCATCATTATTGTTTAGATGCAACATGTTTGTTTTGTTTTTGACGCCTACGCCTTCTGGCCTTATTGAGAGCCCCTAGCAGGAAAATTTCAAACTAAAATATGGGGCTAGGTTAGTAGTTCCACTATACGCGCAACTTGATGGAACGCGCCGCGGCTGGTTTTTTTCGCCACCTGTAGCGACTTGTGGAACGTCGAATCTTCCGGGGCCCCGATATTTCGGTGTCGTCAAATTGACGTCAATTCCCTGTCAATCATTTTCAAACCGAGCGTGTCGTCTGCTACGCGGAGAACGATTCCCGAGGCCGCTCGCTCAGCGAACGGTTTGCGAACGATTTACGAACACTTTGCGAACACCGGCCGCGGCAGCGGCTCCGCTTGGATTGAAACGGCGGCTGCGGCTGCGCAGTGTTGCGTCACAGAGGGAAATGGCGGTCCACTTGGGCGCTGAGTCCTCGCATTGTCGTCGCTGAAATAGGACGCGGAGCAGCTGGAGGTTCGCGATGTATTTGAGGATTTGACAGGAAGTGAATTCCGGCCTCAATTTCGTCTGTCGAAGCGAACAATACGTTGGCTGTGCGCCGAACTTGATCCCGAGAGAGAGAACAACTTTATTTTAGGAAAAAAAAAATCCTCGCCGCCACCTCCTCGGCTCGTCTGATAGCCTGGAGTTGTTTCTCCTGGCTTGAGTCGCGGTGAACGGTGTCCCACGCTCCAGGCGAGGGAATGGTCAAGAGATCGGAAATCGGGTGCCAAAGTGCCCGTGGAATTTCGACGGAGAGAAAAGAGCTGCGCATGTTGATGTTCTTTAATTGCTCCTGGAAGTTTCCAGCGCGCTGTCGGTAGTGAAGAGTTTGTCGGGCTTTCACAGTTGGGGTGCACCTCCAAAAATGCGAGAAGGAGCTCCCTCTGCCTCTGAGCACCCGCGGGCCGAGAAGCACGTTTTTGTGCGAGGACATGGCAGCAGCAGACGACGACACGAAATTTAGATATGACGCCACTTACACGCACGCTTCTTGTTTTTCGCGCCCGCGACACCGCTTAGCGAACCTGCAGAGAACGATATTGATGCTTAAGAGCGTGTTTACGTCTGAGAAGAAGAAAGCACCGTTTTTAAAAGGAGCAGATTTCTTAATTTCTCAGGAGAAACATTTTGGCTTTCAGAAGCAGACGACAAACGGAGTACGTCATCATCCGAGGAGCGCGCCGCTTCCCCATTGGCCGCGCCGGCCGCGCTCCTCCCATTCTCAAAGCATTGCTCAAAGCTATCGCGGACCACCCACTTTTTGACGTCAGTGTTCGGAAAGCGTTCTCGAGCGAACACCCGATCTCCGATAGCCCCCCAGTGCGAAATATTTCGGCTTACACGGAAAACCTCTCCAGGAAATCTCATAGCTTTGTGGAGTTGATTTCGCTCGCAACTATGGTCAGTATTCAAAAAGCGCGCAAGTTCGGCACGCTCGCAGTATCTGGCGGCTTGCCCACGGCGTCGGCCCGACCGCACAGCAGGAGACGGCACGACTAGCTCCAGATTTGTGTAATCTTAAGCCCCGATATGGCACCGAACAACGCTGATCTGCTGTCCCCCCTTTTGGCAGTTTCTGACTGCTTAGCGGTCAGTGCAACTCTCGCACACGTGAATGTGCAAACAGATGTATGAAGTGTCGTTTTCTTCTGTTTTTCGTCTAATTGCAGAGTTAATATGGCTCATCTACAATTTGTTTTTGTTACTTTTGTTCAGTGTCCCTGCCGAATCACTACAGTTTTGAAACAAAAAGGGTTGCGCGAAGAAAGACAATCACAAAGTAGGGTACAGGGACAAGCGCAAACTCACACTGCTTTATTCTTGATCAGAGCCACTGAATAAATAGGAAAATCACATCAAGACCACCTGTGCACGCGCCAAGAAAGAGCACCAGAATTACACATGCGCGGCCAGAAAGCCCCTCTCTCCAGCATACAGGCTGATAGAAGTATCGCTGACACAATCGGTTCCCTTCTGCCATATAAGGAACGCTTCAAGTACCAAACGTGCATTCAAATTTGCACTTCTACCTTTAATCTTAATCTCACTCAATCGAGGATCACACATGCATGTATTGCAGTGCTCAGCTAAATTAGTTTCTTTCTTTTCTCTTTGTATCTTGCCGATGTTCCCTCGCTCCATCATTGATGCAGCGTCCCGTTTGGCCTATGTAGACCTTTCCGCAGCTAAGTGGAATTTCGTATACCACTCCGACTGTGCATTTGCCGGAGGGCCTTTCATGCTTTTTTTCGCAGGGTGCTGTTTCCTTCCCACTAATGCGGGAACAAAGAACCGACAGCTTTCTTGGGGCCGAAAAAACCATCGGAACCCCATACTTCCCTGCGACTTTCTTGAGGGAGTGCGACACTCGGTGCACATAAGGCATAACCTCGGGCCGCGTCAAACGCTGCGCAATGTCGGCTACTGCTGCTTTCCTTGCGCCCTTAAGCTTTTGCAACAGGGACTCAGCAACTGCACCAACAACAGAGCGAGGGTACCCAGCCTCCGCATGTCTGCCAATCTGCGCAAAAAAGCTGTCATGCATCTTGTGATCACACGACTTTTTGAGAGAAGATGCAAGGCACATCGTCGCAATAGCACGTTTCACCACTTTTGACTGGGCGGATTCGAACGGAAGCAAACCTTTCTTTTCTCTGGGCTGGTACTGCCAGCACGCTCTCTGCGGGACATGTGTGCTGGCAGTACCAGCCCAGAGAAAAGAAAGGTTTGCTTCCGTTCGAATCCGCCCTGTCAAAAGTGGTGAAACGTGCTATTGCGACGATGTGCCTTGCATCTTCTCTCAAAAAGTCGTGTGATCACAAGATGCATGACAGCTTTCTTGCGCAGATTGGCAGACATGCGGAGGCTGGGTACCCTCGCTCTGTTGTTGGTGCAGTTGCTGAGTCCCTGTTGCAAAAGCTTAAGGGCGCAACGAAAGCAGCAGTAGCCGACATTGGGCAGCGTTTGACGCGGCCGAGGTTATGCCTTATGTGCACCGAGTGTCGCACTCCCTCAAGAAAGTCGCAGGGAAGTATGGGGTTCCGATGGTTTTTTCGGCCCCAAGAAAGCTGTCTGTTCTTTGTTCCCGCATTAGTGGGAAGGAAACAGCACCCTGCGAAAAAAAGCATGAAAGGTCCTCCGGCAAACGCGCAGTCGGAGTGGTATACGAAATTCCACTTAGCTGCGGAAAGGTCTACATAGGCCAAACGGGACGCTGCATCAATGATAGAGCGAGGGAACATCGGCAAGATATAAAGAGAAAAGAAAGAACTAATTTAGCTGAGCACTGCAATACATGCATGTGTGATCCTCGATTCAGTGAGATTAAGATTAAAGGTAGAAGTGCAAATTTGAATGCACGTTTGGTACTTGAAGCGTTCCTTATATGGCAGAAGGGAACCGATTGTGTCAGCGATACTTCTATCAGCCTGTATGCTGGAGAGAGGGGCTTTCTGGCCGCGCATGTGTAATTCTGGTGCTCTTTCTTGGCGCGTGCACAGGTGGTCTTGATGTGATTTTCCTATTTATTCAGTGGCTCTGATCAAGAATAAAACAGTGTGAGTTTGCGCTTGTCCCTGTACCCTACTTTGTGATTGTCTTTCTTCGCGAAACCCTTTTTGTTTCAAATATGTTATACACACTAGGCCAAGAACGTGTTTTACTTCACTACAGTTTATGCGCGAAAAAGAGCTGTAGATTGCTTTGACTTGTGTTTCAAAAAATCGGATATATCGCTTCACATTGAGTTGCACAGCTGTGCAACATTGTACTGTGTTGTGAAAATGTTTCTCTTCGTTTGCAGCAGCAACTTGCCAGACAAAATTCAAAAACCTAAAAGATAGCTTTACGAAACTGAAAACCAAAATCAAGGACAAATCGAAAAGTGGGGCCGGAGCCGCGGACATTCCCTCAGTCAAGTGGAGACATTTTGAAGCCACGGTTCCAATAATGGAGAAGGTGTATGTGGAGCCCATGTAAGTGTTCTTACCTGTCACACCAATTTCTTAGCTTCCACAGCGTTGTGCCAATTTATTGCCGTTCATAGTTAGTAGTTTCAAATGCTATGACATCACATATGCCACGTCTGCTATGTGGATGAGTACACTCATTTTGTCGTTTCAAACTATTCTTGCAGCATATGCATCAACATCAGTTTTCAACTGTCCAGAGGGTAAGTAACTTGAAATTAAGCTTAAAGTGTATCCGTCGTTGCAAAATTGTTAGTGATGTCATACTGTACCCAGGTAAGTTGAGAGACTAGTTACTTTCTCCTGCAGTGCAAGATGTACAGTCACGCTCAATATGAGTTGCCACACATCGACTGCGGTTGAAGGGGCCCGAAGCATGAACGGTTCTGCTGGTAAATGTTAAATTGGTCTAGAGAATACCAGTAGCAGAAACAGTGAACGCTTCAGAAATGTTTGCGATGTCGGCGCTGCTTTGCAGTGCTGGCCCCACTTTGAGCACGGACATGTTCCAACTCATATTGGGTGCGACTGTACACACCTGGCACGAGTAATACGAACATTGTTGAAGTAAAAATGGAAAAGGAGTTTATTTATGCTTGATGCAGGTCAGAATGTTACGCTGAAGAGGCTGGCACAAGCCAGGATGAACTGGAAAGGCTCTTGGACATGGAAATCCTTGAGGCCGAAGCAGTGGACCTGGACAGGTGTGGCAGCAGCACACCCGAGCAAAGCACGTCCGGTCGTCAGGCTGCAACAACACATAGTCCTGAAACGTAAGTTTTACATGTACTATTGGCTGGCTTATACAACTAAACCAATCAGAATTTTCACATAAGTTTGTGAAGCGCTACACAGCGCATAATTTCAGCAATTGTTCACGCAGGCCACCAGAGACTGATGCACCTGAAACAGAAGTGGAGGAGGCAAACTTAAGGCAAGGGCATTTTAGTTGTTGCTCCACATGGTGTGTTCAAACCATGGGAGATGCATTTACTAATTTATGTTGTTCAACAGTGCACCAAGGGCACAGAAGTCTCGCCGGACGTCAAGGAGCCGAAAGACGTACGTTGTGACCTATTTCTGTGCAGGACATTATGAAAACACACATCTTCTCATTTCAGGACTTCTGAACAAACACCTACGTCTTTGGACGTAGCAGCTGAGTGTCTGAGCCATCTGAAAAGATCACGGGAAGGCCGAGATCAACAAAAAGACATGCTCTACAATTTTGGACTAACCATCGTTGGTATGCTACGGTCCTTGCCGTTGGACGACCAATTTGACACAATGAACGAAGTGGAAAATTTAGTGTACAGCAAGATAAAGGAGGTCAGGCAGAGAGAAAAATCAGAATGAGCGGGCTGCCATTAATGCCAAGTAAGATTTCCCTTGTTTCAACAAAAGCTGTGTTTCATAAGAAATCTTTGCTGACATGACTTCGGATGGTTTCGCCTGTTTATTTTCTACACATACAGATATGCGGTTCGAACTGACTTTTCATTTCATAGGCAATCATTAAGTAAAGGCAGTGAAAAGGAAAGGTTAGAAAATAGCTAGTTAGCATGTACATGCGGTTTACACCTTTGTAGCATTTTCTACCGTGATATTGTCCCTGCTGCAGACTTGTGGAAATAAATCTTAAACTTACTTGACTGGTTACCACCTGCAGTCTTTCACATGTTTCACCTGCTATGGAAGCCTGTCCTCTGTTATGAAATGTCTGCACAGCTTATCACGAATGGCATGAGCGAGCCTGTAAAAAGGTATTTCAGGAAGGTCGCGACACTGAGGCACAATAATTTCTAAAGGTGCTTTGGAAAGTGGCTACAAAAGATGCATACAAAAGAAACTTGTACCTAAGCCATACTTACCTTGCCACCTGTGCCGGGTAATGTAGCCAGTGCACCGTTGACTACACCATCCGTTCTCCAGCTCCCAAAAGAAGCTGGGGGCGTTTCCCACCGCTGCCGCTTCTCACGTCGGCTCCGTAAGTTTTCGGCGCTCACGCCGGTTCTTTAGGCCGTATCCAGATAATTTTCTAACGAGTGGGTAGAGTAAATTGTCAGGATCATTTCGACACTAATATTGTCCCGATACTCTCCTGGGGCGGCCCAGGAGAGCCTTCGGAAGTCTGACCACGCCGTGCGCCCGACCTAGGCCTACTCAAGCCTAGCTCGAGTGCGGCCTCCCGCTGCTTTATCGCCGCCCGTCTCCCGGCTTCCCACCACCATGGAGTACGTTGAAGGACATGACGCGTCTCCCGAAGACCTATTGGACGGTTCCTGGCAGTCACCAGGCCTTCGCGCCCAAGTAAAACGCCGCGCGGCATTACGCCGCGCCGCTGCCGCCAAAACTACGCCCTCCACCATGCCAGCCTCGCCGCCGCCACCTTCGCCGCCATCGAAGCAGACCAGTGCTTCGGCATCTCGGCCCCGCCGTCGCGCGCCGATTCCTCGCCTCCCGGCCGACACCATTCACGTCGTCGGTCGTCCTAAAACTTCCGTCGACCTTAATAAGCTTCAGCCATGGCACTTATGCTCCGCCTTACTGAAAGCAGCGAACCTGCAAGATCTCCCGCCCGCATCCCGTGACACGGTACGGATCCACCCGGTTAACAATACCTCCACACTGAGCGTCGCCGACTCGGCTCGTGCGCAAGCCTACCTCCGCATCACATCCCTGACGGTGTCCGGCACTACCTTCACTGTGCACCTTTACGCTCCGCCACCGGACGACGCCCTGCGAGGCATTCTATACCATGCATTTGATGACTTCACGGACGAAGCCATCCTCGAAGATCTCCAGGCTAGTAACCCTACTCTTTCTATCGTGGGAGGCCGCCGTATGGGCAAGACTCCTCACATTCTAGTCGCCCTCACCGAACCCAAGGTACCCCGGTGGATTCTCTACCATGGTGTCCACCTTCGCCTTCTTCCTTTCCACAACAAGGTAGAGGCTTGCTTCAATTGCCGCTCGACCGGCCACCGCACCGACGTGTGCCCCAAGCCACGACAGGATCGGTGCCACCGTTGCGGCACTACACATCCCCCGCCTCCTGAGGGCTCGCCGCCCATATGCACACCTTGCTGCATCGTGTGTAACGGGAATCACTCGACGCACAGCTCTAAATGGAAGCATCGCTATGCACAGCGCCCCCAACGCCGGAAGACTCTCCCAACGGCGAATCGCTCCTCGTCACAACAACCCGCAGACGCTGCGACGACCCCTAAGAATGCAATGGCACGCGGCACTGCGCCGCCACCGAAGTTGCCCCTCCCTCCCGCCAAGACGACTTCAGATTCCCCATCCCCCGCCGTGACGGCGCCCAAAGCAGCCTCTCAGCCCACCCACTCAGCGTGGTCCTCCCCCGGCGCCCCACCAACGCTCCCCTCTCCGCAAGTCGCCGCACTGCAGCAGGAAAACGCCTCTCTACGACAACAACTCGCCGCACAAGGTTCGCTGCTAGAGGCACAAAAGACTGAAATCACGTCCCTCCAAGCCCAGCTGAACACGCTTGAACAGAAGCTCGAGGCAGCCCTCGACCGTTTATCTACTCTTCCCTCACCCACCGCCTCCGCATCGGACATGGATACTCAACCCGCTGATGGGTGCGTTGGCAAGCGCAAGAGGCACACCACGCCTCTTAAGTCTCTACACCTTTCTGAGGAAATCCAAGCAGCCATCAAAATGGCCCAAGCGGATTTTGAGAGGCGGCTAGACAGCCGCTTCAACTCTGTTCACCAGCTCCTAACGACGCAGCACGAGGCTCTAAACTCCTTGCGCACGGACCTTGCTGCTTTCCCCTCGATTACGTCCCTTCAATCACTTCAGGAGACTGTCGATACCCTGCACGCTTTCATGCTTGATAGCGTCCGAACAAAGCCACCCCTTCACACCCGCGCTCCTCACACCGCTCCCGCTGCCCGACCGTCGCAATCGCAAGCCGAGGAGACGTCTTCTGCTGACGCTAATCATGGCTGACCGGTCTACTGTACCTATTTGGCAGTGGAACTGCCGTGGCTTTCGCCCCAAGCGCAGCCATCTTCTCTTACACCTCCAACAACTTGACCCTCCAGATACACCTGACGTCCTCGTGCTCCAGGAAACTAACACCGCTGTTTCCCTGCCGGGCTACATTGCCCACAATCAAGTGGCTCATCATCCCGCACCCCATCCCGTCACGGCCATCCTCACCCGGCGGACTCCCACGGTCAACCTGGTCGATTTACTCTTCCCTGCGATCCACCACATTTTTATCGAAATTCTACCTCAGAAACGGGAAGATCCTTCTCTCTTTATACTGAATGTCTACAAACCCCCCCGGGTCACCGAAGATTCATCTCTGCTCGCCCTACTCCGCGCTGCGGCAGTAAGAGCGGCTAAATGCCCTTTCCTGGTTCTCGGCGACTTCAACGTCAAGCACCCGGACTGGGGCTATCCCAAGGCCGACGGCCCGGGCACGAGGCTGTGGCAACTTGCTCATGATCTTCGCCTCACACTGCTCACTGACCCCACGCAACCTACGCGCGTCGGCAACAGCGTGTGCCGCGACACCACCCCAGATCTCAGCTACTGCCGTTACGTCCGCGATGCACGCTGGTCCAACACACATCAATCCCTGGGCAGCGACCACTATGTCCTCACCATGCAAGTCTGCACGTCCCCGTGCAAGCCACGTCCACACATTATCCGTCACACGGACTGGGACGCGTTTCGTGCGCGTCGCCAACACTCCGCCACTCCCGACATCGAGGACCTTTCGCAGTGGACTGACCAGCTTCTGGCGGACCTCGACGGTGTCACGGCCTCGATCCCCACTATGGCAAACCATCCGGCGATTGACTCCCGCCTTGCTCACCTGCAGGCCGCTCTTACAAGCCTCACCAATCGGTGGAATAAGCAAAGACACAACCGTCGCCTTCGTCGCCGAATAGCAGCCCTCGACCGGGAAATCGAAGCGCACACCACCACCCTTGCCCGCCAGCAGTGGGAACAGCTGTGCTCAGGACTTTCCAATCAGCTGGGCTGCAAGCAATCGTGGCATCTCCTACGCCATCTCCTCGACCCTCCGTCCGCGAAGTCGGTCACCCGGCAGCAACTGCAGCGTGTAATTCAGGCCTATCCCGGGGACACATCATCGCTGATGGCAGACCTGGCTGCCAAATACCTCCAACTCCTGCCCTCTCATGGTCCCTCCCCCCCTCTCGCGTCCTATTCCGGGTCCTCCAACCCCGAACTAGACGCCGACATCACGGAAGCGGAAGTTTATGCGGCGCTTCACAAGCTCCGCACCACCTCTGCGCCTGGCCCAGACCGAGTCCCCAACAAGCTCCTTCGCAATCTCGACGCCCCTTCGGTCGCCGCACTTACTTCTTTCCTCAATGACTGCTGGCGATCCGGCAATATCCCCCAGTCGTGGAAGCATGCGCGCGTAGCTTTCATTCCAAAAGCAGGCAAGAAACTCACGATTGAGAATCTCCGACCTATCTCGCTTACCTCGTGCGTTGGCAAGCTCATGGAACACGTCGTTCTTGCTCGCTTGCAAACGCACGTTGACGCCCACAGCCTCCTTCCCCACACTATGCTCGGCTTCCGCCCGGGCCTCTCAACGCAAGACGTTCTCTTGCAGCTTCACCACGACCTCCTCAGCTCATCCACCTTCTCAGACACGAAGGCTCTCCTCAGCCTCGATCTTCAAAAGGCGTTTGACCAGGTCTCTCACTCGGCTATCCTCACTGAACTTGGATCCCTCAACCCCGGCGCTCGAGTCTTCAACTACATCCGCTCCTTCCTTACCGGTCGCACTGCTGAACTCATCATGGGAGATCTTCCGTCTCCCACGTACGCTCTCGGCTCCCGCGGTACACCGCAAGGCGCAGTCTTGTCGCCTTTTCTTTTTGACCTCGCCCTCCGCTCGCTTCCCGGAAAGCTCGATCGCATCCCTGGCCTAAAGCACACCCTGTATGCGGACGACATGACCTTTTGGGTCACGTCAGGCTCCGACGGGCATATTGAGCACACTTTGCAACACGCCACCGACGTTGTCATGGACCATGTGCACGCGGCTGGCCTCACCTGCTCAGCGGCCAAATCAGCCCTCCTTCTCATGCGGCCCCCCGACGGGCGCCGCCTCAAGACACCTCATCCCACCATCATGGTTCACGTCAACTCCACCCCCGTTCCAGTTGTCTCGCATCTCCGTGTGCTGG
The DNA here is from genome assembly GCA_013339685.2 of Hyalomma asiaticum. Classification (NCBI taxonomy): domain Eukaryota; kingdom Metazoa; phylum Arthropoda; class Arachnida; order Ixodida; family Ixodidae; genus Hyalomma; species Hyalomma asiaticum. The sequence continues at coordinate 70,315,486 of CM023491.1, read as the reverse complement.
GGTTGACCTTACAATCCAACAGTCGCAACACTCACACCATCGACCAGCTCTCGCTTTCGGTTCAGCAGACTGCGCGCATGCTAGCTCGTGTTCGAGCACGGCGCGAGGGTATGCGCGAACGCGATCTGCTCCGCCTAATTGACGCCTTCGTCATTTCCCGCCTCACCTACGGCCTGCCTTACACTCAACTTCTTAAATCCGAACGCGACAAGATCGACGTGCTCATCCGTCGCGCATACAAGACTGCCCTCGGTCTTCCCCCTAGCGCGTCAACGGAACGCCTCCTCCGCCTGGGGGTACACAATACCATCGACGAGTTGGTTGAAGCTCACCGTACCGCTCAAGTGCAACGCCTTTGTCGTTCGCGGACTGGTCGCTGGATCCTCTCTTCCATCGGCCATGATACCTCCTCTCATCCGCCGGACCTGGTCTCACTACCGCACGCCCTTCGGGCGGTCTTCTACATCAAGCCACTACCCAAGAACATGCTCGCGGGCCACCATGACGCCCGCCGTCAAGCCCGCGTGGCCATGCTTCGAAACAAGTACGCCAACCACCCAGCCGTCGTTTGCGTGGACGCGGCTCGTTACACCTCGCCCGGCGACGCCTTTGCCGTCGTCTGTGCCTCGCCCTCCTCGCCGGTGCCCGCGAAGTCAACAGTCGTAGCCGGTACCGTGCGCACAACCTACGCCGTCGAGGCGGAGGAGGCGGCCATTGCCTTGGCTGCCATATCTACCGAAGCTAGTGTAGTACTCAGCGATTCTAAGTCCGCCATTTCGAACTTTGCCCGATGTCTTGTCTCGCCTATCACCCTGCGGCTTCTTCGCCCGCTCTTGCTGCGGGACGAACCGCGCCACATTGAGTTGGTCTGGGTCCCCGCCCACTCTGGTCACCCCGGCAACGAGTCGGCCCACCAACACGCTCGAGGATTCGTCAACCGAGCGGTGGGCTCCTCGGAGTCGGATGCCCTAGTGCCGGAGCCCCTGGTCACCTACCATGACATCGCCCAGCACTATCGCCTTGAACGGTACGCCTACCCACCCCCTCATGACAGTCTTCCCAAGAGGTCCCAGATCGCCTGGCGCCGACTGCAGACCCGTACCTTTCCGTGCCCTCTTGTGTACTCTTACATCCACCCAGGCGTCATCGATTCACGCTGCTGCCTATGTGGAGGCGTCGCCTCGCTCAACCACATCCTCTGGGCTTGCCCGGAGGATCTCCCGCCCACCGACCTCGTCTCGCCACCCTACACCGAGGAGCAATGGGAGGCCCTTCTCTTCAGCGCAGACCGAGATGTCCAGACACGGATCCTGGCACGAGCTGAAGACATAGTTGAAAAGCACGGCCTGGCAGCATACGTAGCCTGAACCCCCCTTACCCTAAACCCCTTGATGAATAAAGTTGTCACTCACTCACTCTCCAGCTCCCATCTGTTTGGTTGCCTTGCCAGTCTTCACTGTCTGTGGTGCCTGGAGGACAGTACATGGTTCGCGAAGCAGGGGACTCCTTCAGAAGGAAGTTATGCAAAGCCACACAAGCAGACACAATTTTTCTGATGTTTTCTTCCTTAGCTTTAAAGGGGCGACGAAGAATTCGCCATTTCTGTGCGAGTATACCGAAAGCATTTTCGACTACTCTGCGAGCCCTGCTCAACCTATAATTAATTTTTTTTATTTATTTTATTTTTATTTAGAGATACTGCAATCCCCATAGGGGATTTTAGCAGGGTGGATATACATCGTCATGGTAAAAAAAGAAAAGTTTAGGCAGCAAAACAACAAAGGGTAGCAAACATTGCTTCCAGAAAATACAGAAACATTGCCTCCAGAATACAATACAGATAAATACAGAGCACGCATACGTAACATCAACTACATAAAAATCAGGATAACTTTCCAGCGGATACCTTCGCATGTTGGGATCAACGGCAACCAAAGAGCAGATGTCCTGGCCAACGCAGCGCTTTCAAGACAACCGAAGATAAGAGCTCCTATTAATAAGACATCAGCAAAACAATCAATTCGAGATCATTTACGTTCTTTGTGGAAGCCACCACACCAGCCTTGTGTGACAAAAGGACTTAGCCGCAGTGAATCGACTCTACTGTACCGAGTCAGAGCGGGGTCAGCATGCACTCCCGCATAGTCTTTTAAAGTTAGGGGCGCTGCTTCGCCATTGTGCACGGAGTGCAATGAACTGGGAGACACTGACCACTACATCTGGTCCTGCAAGCGCTTTTGCACCGAGAGAAAAGCATTCATGGACGACATGCGAAAAAGAGGGTTTCCACATGGGAGCACTCAACAAATTATATTTCCGGAAGGCACGCGGTCGGTTCGCAAGAAGGTGTCAGCTCTGCTTGTAGCGTTTCTTCAAGAGACAGGATTGAGTGACACGTGGTGAACAATGCGACATGGACAGAGACGCTCGGGCGGAGCAATTGCCGGCCAGGTCTGCCAGGCTAACACCGCCTGTAGCCTCAACACCACTACTACTACTACTACTACTTCCACAGTTGATCAAGAACCATCCAACAAAGTTTTCAAAAGCATTGAGTCCTAATCAAGGGAATACCAAAATTGTGTTACACAATGAAAACACAGTCGCTCTTTCTGAGAGCGAGTGTTCTACGGTTTTCAATTCCTTTTTCCCGTCCGTATTCACAAGTGAAGATAGCCAAACGGTTCCCTTTGTGCCTGATTTCGATTACGGTTACATTGCCCCAATACACATCACAGTGGAAGGCATTGCTTCTGTAATAAACAATCTTAAGGTATCTTCATCGTGTGGCATTGATGGAATAAATTCCAAGATATTAAAAAGTACCGCTTTCGAGCTCAAGCGTCGTTTTACTTCACATCTTAGAGCAGTGCTTATAAAGTGGTATGCGCCCCTCGGACTGGAAAATAGCAAAAGTTGTGCCGATTCACAACAATGGAAGTAGAAATACATGTGAAAAGTACAGGCCGATCTCGCTTACCTGCATTTGCTGCAAAATATTCGAACACGTCATTGCTCCGCATGTCTACAGACATCTCGAGTGTAACAGATTCTTCTTCCGGAATCAACACAGATTCAGAAAGGGCCTTTCTTGCGAGACGCACTTACTAGAATTTACAACAGATATCTACGTTAACATATATCACTATGCACAAACCGACTGCTTATTCCTTGATTTTTCGAAAGCGTTTGATCGTGTTGCACATTGCCGCCTCATAGCAAAACTTTCAGCCTTAAAACTGGACTCTTCTCCACTGTAATGGCTGCAAAACTTCCTATCAAATCGAGAGCAGTTTACTTTTGTTAACGACTTCGATTCATCCAAATTCGTCGTGTCCTCTGGTGTGCCGCAGGGAAGCGTCCTTGGGCCTTTGTTGTTTTTAATCTATATAAATGATCTGCCCAAAAGCATAACTTTGAGCTCACGAATATTCTGGGACGACTGCATAATTTACCGGCCAATAATTAACATTTGAAGATCACATCGCGCTTCAACGGGATCTAGAGTTGGTGTAAGACATGGCTAATGACACCAAATGTGTCGAAGTGTAAGATGATGTCCTTCACCCGTAAACCTATTAATTCGCAGTTCTCTTACCACATTGACAATAGTGTTATATCGCCGACTGCGAACTATAAGTATCTAGGCATGCACCTCACACCACACCTATAATGGTCACAGCACATAACGAGCATGTGTGCCAATGCATGTAAACCATTAGGATTTTTGCGCACTAACATGCGTAGTGTACCATCCCCCTTGCGAAAACTTTCGTGCGACCACAGCTCGAGTACGCGTCTCCCATTTGGTCACCTCATCAGAAATACCTAATCGAATCATGAGAAATCATTCAGAATAGAGCAAGCCGTTTCATTGCTCACAATTACAGTGCCCAGTATAGTATCACGCAGATCAAAGTCGAACTATCATTACAACCGTTAAGTACAAGCCGTAATATTGCATTGCTATCTTTGTTTCACAAGATAATTCACTATGATGAGTCATCCTTACCATGCTTGAAATACCAAGTCTACACATCGCGAAGATTGCACAACACCCTCAGCTATGCCCGCCTAAATGGTGCGACGCAATCATTTAATCTTTCGCCATTACCTCGCGCTATCCGCCTCTGGGACAGCCTACCGGATAACAAATTTCTTCGCTTAAAGATCCTGACGCCTTCTCTATTCAACTGACAAAACATTTTACACATCGCGCTTAGTTCCCTCTATTTATATGCATATTTTTCTTGATAATCTTTTCAATCCCATTAGTTTTGCATTTTTCATTGCACTGTCACACGGTTCAGTCATTATTAGTGTACAGATATGGAGTTGTATTATATTCGTTTAAAGATGAACATTTGACAGATATCTGTCTGGTTGGGACGAAATTATATTCTGGCTGTGTAAAATCTTTGCTCTCTAATAGTTACTATCATGATGTTCAATTTTCTTTCCAACTGTACTTACTTGTTTGTTACGTTCCTTTTTTACTGTTTCCTTTTTTGCTCGTAACATGTATACGTTGGTCTTTTTGAGCCTTCTTGACGTTATGGTAATTTTTGAATGCGCGTATTGGCATATGTTTTGTGTATTGAACTGCACTATATGCCCCCCTCACCTTATGCCTCTTTTGGGGCCTGTGAGATATTGTTTTAAAACAACAAATAAATAAATAAATATAAATATTGCTATCTGCTACCACGCGCGCGTTCAGGGCGAGACCGACTTCTTTAAGTGTTGAGCTACACTGGCTACTGCTAAGCTGGTTCCCCGGCTTTTAACAGGCGCTTGCCCTGCGCATCAAAGCTTGCGCTCACTTGGTGCACACATGACTTAGAAATGACTTCAGAAACGACATGGCTATTCCGCTTTTTACTACCCTGGAATGCTCGGAGTGAAAGTTTAACAACGGCTTGAAGCTCCAGGAGAGCACTGCCACAAGCGCGATCCTCCTCAAATTTCAACGAGATATCTAGAAATGCTATTACGTTTCCTTGAGGCGGTTCTTTCGTTAAGCTTAAACCATCTTGATTAGCTCTAAATTGCTCGCTTACGAAGGTGACTATTGATTCAAAAGTATCTGTACTACAAAATATCAAGTAATCATGAGCGTAACGAAATACCATAATTGCCTATCACATAAGGCCTCCTTAACGCGGCTATCAAGCCACTTTACCACTTTTCCGACATAGGGACTTGCCAAGTCCCTATGTCGGAAAAGTCCGAAAGGAAATTTACTGCCGGAGAGTTTTCGCCGAGAAAAATGGTTCTAAGGCGCGCGATTTCGCCTTCCTGACATGAGAAGCTATCCTATCAAGATTATGTTTCAACAGGAGGTCGACAGCTTGTTGTTTAAGTACAGAAGGCTTCCGTCTTACAGGCGGAAAATACTATTCAATGGCTGCTTTTTTCTGAAATACTTTTCGATGGCGCCTTTTCTGAAAGCATGCTCTCCAGCATGATTATACAAACGACCCTCCTTATCCGATATTACGGATAATACTCCAGACAATAATTAACCGACGGTCAGGTAGGGTCACAAGCCTTGACACGATGATGTGGTTAGTTGATGCTAGTGATGCAATCACAAATACAGCGAGACCGTTCTTCCTCCGAGGCACTCGAGTGCTCGATCGCCGGAAACGCAAAACTTAAAACCACGCGCGAGGGGACTAGCCGGCAGGGTTGTGGCAAGCAACACGACACGACCTACGGTAGATGTACCAAAGGCGTTGCATATGAAGTTCCCTTTTCCTGTGGCAACTCGTACATCGGCCAAACGGGACGCTGTATAAACGAACGAGCTAGGGAGCACGAACTAAATCTAATGAAAGATGGCTTGGCGCATTTGCCAATGCACAGCAAGAACTGCACGCATGAACCACGTTTTAAAGAGATCAGGATTTTAAGCAGGATCAAAAACTGCGCGAGAGTTGATGGAAGCATATACATAAAAAAAGAAAGGGACAAGTTGCATCAGTGATACGTCCATATCTTCGTACACTCTTAGTCAGATCCTACCTAGAATCCACGCCTGCAGGCAGGAAATTAAGTCAAATTTAGGCCGCCGCCATGCAGTTCGTTAGGTGGCTCCGCATCCAGAGGCAGCAGCCCAATTCTACAGCGGCCCCTCACCATAGCCGTGACGGAACTTACGCACGATTTCAGATAAAATTTGTCCTGGCTAGACGCGCCCTGCGCTTTATGCGTGAAGCCAGACAGGCGGCCCCAAGGCGGCTGCGGAAGAAACTAAGAACTGCAGCGCTTATATGAGCATTTCACTCGCAATTTTCACAGGCAGAACACTAAGTATGCGCTCAACACGACATTCGAAAAAAGCAATAACCACGCGGAAATCGAACCCGGGTACGCGCGCACGGAATACCGACGACTTACTGATTACGCCACACCGCACATCGGCGTGTGTTTCAACGGGGGTATATAACTGTTTTTTTTTTCTTCCATCGCCAGCAGTGCTCCTGAGTTCTACCTTTATCGGCGTGTATGTCTCTGTGTTTGCTAAATACAGGTTTTTTGGGGAGCTATGAAAGCCACTGCAAACCGCTCTTGCCTGAACGGTGCTTCGGTTGGTCGTTTCGTGCCGGTAACGTCATAAGTCGTTCATCTCTCGACTTCTGCTTCATGTATTACAAGCGTCACTGCGGCAAGAAATACGCAGCAGTCAGCATAACGATAACGTGTGAATGTGGCACAAAGAAGTTGACGCATTCCATGTGCATATATGCTGTTCAGCAGTAAGCAGTATTCTGACTATTGCAGCCGCAAGCTACACGCGTCGTGAGGTCGCAGCGTGCTGTTGGGTGCTTCGAGGGTTATCTACTATTCGCATACAAAGTTAGATACGCCAGTGCCGAGGCAACACAAATATTTGAAACAGCCTATAACAGCATATACACATTTGACGTACGCGTTTTCTCGCGAGCTACGGGCAGCGGCAGCGGCCTATCGAGCGATTCGACGAGGTTTCGACGACTTTTCCTTTTAAAAATAAAAACTTTGGTACTTTCCTGTTGCGACTGAGAATTAAAAAAAATCACAGCATATCCACGGGGTGAATGATGATGAGTGGGCGAAGCTCCGGAGGGAATCATCGGTAAACCGTGAATCTTTCGCGTAAATGAATCTTTCGCGTAAATGAAATTAACTCTGGAAGTTTTGCCCTCAACGTGAAATCTGCGTGCTGTTCGGATGTCTTCATCCAACTGACGACTCCGCGGTTCCGGTGTCGGACGTCTCCCCTGGTGGTTACCCGGACTAAAACTGTTGTTAAAGCCGGACTTGACGCCACGATTCGGACGAAAGTATCACGCATGTCCTCTTAGCATGCCCAGTTGAACGTTGACGCTTTAATGCGCACATCAAGCGCCCAATTTTAAAAGCGGGCTACCTAACTTTAGCCACTGCAGGTGAACGTCCGCAGTGCGCGCGGTAGTAGATACTGCACAATATTAACAGGAAAGGAGTCGATGCAACCCGTATGTCTATTCCCTTGCGCACACTTAAGAAAGTCGGAAGTAGATATGGCGTTAAAGTTGGTTTTACAGCTTCCACTAAGTTAAATAAGTGATGCGCTGCCTTGAATAGCGGAAATGAGCCGTGGAAAGGAAAGAAAGAGCGAATGAGCATGCATCCGCCGAAAATAATTTTACTGACTTTCGCATGGATGTAGTCTATAAGATTTCATTTAGCTGCGGACATTTCTGTGTACGACAAAATGTGTGTTGTATTAATCAGAGATTAACCGAACATAGAAGTTCGTTATCAGGTGGAACGTTGTCTAATCTATCGTTGCACTGCCGGGAGTGTAAATGCACGCCTATGTTACACAAATGCGCGAATGTGTACAGGCAGAAGAGTGAAGAAACGCGTTTACTGATCGAGGCTTGGCATATGAATAGTAGTGCAAGCGCGTGCGTAAGTCAGTCCTCGATTAGCGAAGAGATAGAATGTGTTTACAAATGCATCTCGCATAGACCAGCACGAGTACCTGTCGGCGCTACCATTCCTGCTCATGCGCAGATAAGTTGTGCGTCTTCTTTCTTTTTCGCTTCTGTGCTCTCCTTCTGTTGATAGTCCGCGTACATTTGATCCCCTCCCCTTGCCTTGTTTTGCGCGCCTTTTCTTGATTGATCGATTTATGGGGTTTAACGTCCCAAAACCAGCTCTGATTATGAGAGACGCCGTAGTGGAGGTCTCCGGAAATTTCGACCACCTGAGGTTCTTTAACGTGCACTGACATCGCACAGCACACGGGCCTCAACATTTCGCCTTCATCGAAATGCAGCCACCGCGGCCGGGATTCGATCCCGCGACCCTCGGATCAGCAGCCGAGTACCATAGCCACTACACCACCGTAGCGGGCGCCTTTTCTTGCACTCATCATGTCTGGTAATTACATAAATAATATTTATGATATTATCAGAATGGTAAAGAGACATGGTTGCACCACAAATCGGTGCTCTTTGGTACGCGGGCTCTCCAAACTCACCCGGCAAATTGGAAATGCTGCCTACTCGATACTCCGAGGGAGCATACGCACTGTCTTTGCCAACCGTGTAATGCCGCGAAGAGCTCGTGTACGCTGTAAAATTTTTACAACAAGGCATTTATGACGGCTGTTCGGTCGCTTTATGTTCCCTCAAAACATTATGCCTTGGGGTTGAAAATACAGTGACCGTGTTGTCACTGTGACTGCTTTGTCCCCGCGTCGCTGTTGGGTAACTTTTCGTCATCTGACTGCCTTGTGAGCTTTTGAGTAGTTCTAGTTCCCTCTATCGTTGTGAGTTGATGTACGAGTTAGTAAGCGAACAGTTGAACAATTGCTTTTGGTTCATTTCTACCCCTCTTGCTCATCAACTATCATTTGAGCACTGACGAACCACCGGCTTGCCGAGTGATACAAGACCTTGCAGCTTTTTTTTTTTCATGACATTGCGCAGTTTACAAACGTGTCCATAACATTTGTATTTTTCGATAATATGCTTGAATGAAGACTCGAAAGGCAGAGTTGGCTATTTTTCTCGTGTTTATTTTGCATACATGGTCGCCCTAAGTGAGTGGTAGCTAAATTCCTTCCGATGGATGCGCGCACCGAAGTTCGTGAACGGCTTAGCGCAAAACAGGCTTCGACGAAAAGGCGACGAGACGTAGAAGCGTTACGCGATGGCGACACCGTCATCGCTTGTGGCTCCCGCGGATGACGCAACAGTGCTGCAACCACGGGTTGGGTTTCGTATGGACACGTACACCGGCCTGTACAGCACAACTGACTCGCCCTCTTCGACACCCAGGGAGCCGTCGTACACTTGACCCAGCTGGAACTCGGGACCGATGTACATTCCCCCTTCCACGTGGTCGCAGCACACAGCTGTAGAGAAAAAATGAAGGTATAGTCAGCGTCCTGCGTGGCTATATATATATATATATATATATATATATATATATATATATAATGCAAGCGCCGCTTACGTCGTATCAGCATAGCACCGCATTTTACTCAATGAGCCCTCACTGTCTTTGCCATTAAATATGCATTCGAGCAATTAGGCCATGACGAAATAGAGTACGTGAAGTGTACAAATTTCTTGATATAATATCAGCTCAGCTGACTTTCACTCATGACATGCACTTCGCACAAGATTCCAAACACAGGACACATGCCCCTTCATCGAGAAAATCATGTATTAGTGAAAGGGCATCAATACTTCTTAGGCCAGTCGGTTATTTCGAAACATGCGGGAACCAGGGCACTGAGACGATCGTAACGTTTTTCTTTATTCTTTATTCAAAGGTTACCCCGCTTAGCCCATAGGCGCTGCAGCAGGGGGGTTACAATGTCAAAAAGAACACATCTTCATTAACACAGCACACTTCATTAGCACAGCATCTTCATTGACATTACAATGTCAAAAAGAACACATCTTCATTAACACAGCACACTTGTTCATTTGTCAAGCGATTCCATTCCTTGATGGAACGAACAAAAAACGAATTTGCATACAAATTAGATTTAGTACGGTATTCTAAAATCTTGAAACAATTATCATTTCGCGAAGATACATAATGAGGACTGTGAATGTACATTTCTTTTCGGATGCCGGTTTTATCATGGTATATTTGATACAGGAGCTTTAACCGTAATTTTCTTCGACGGGATGAGAGTAATTCCCATCCTAGCTCATTTTTCATATTTGTACAACTGTCATTTCTGGAGTATCGACTTAGTACAAACTGTTCTGTATTTTTTCAATTTTGTCACTTAAATTATTTTGCCAGGGGTCCCACAGGGCGCAGGCGTACTCAAGCATAGGGCGAATGTATGTAGAATACGCCGTTGATTTTAAGCATGCCGGCGCATGTCTCAGGTTCCGCTGTATAAAATTTAAAGTCCTGGCGGCCTTCGCAACAATTAAATCAACATGAGTATTCCATGAGCAGTCGGCTGAAAAAGTTACACCTAAGTATTTGTACTGTGGTTTTGGTGTTACTGTACTATTGCTAATTGTGTACTCTGAGGCTACTCTAGTTTTTTTACGCGTGAAGGTAACATGAACGCATTTCTTGGTATTTAATGACATTTTCCATGTTGAACACCATTCTGAACACGCGATAGGTCACTTTGTAGCAAGGCGACATCACCTACATTTCTAATTTTCCTGTAAAAGCGCAGTCGTCTGCGAACAACCGTATATTAGAATCAATTCCTGAGCAAATGTCATTTATATATACCAAAAATAAAAAAGGCCCTAGGACTGAGCCCTGTGGCACCCCTGATGTGATGTTACAAAACTTGATTTTGCGCCATTTAATACTACACACTGTCGGCGGCCTGAGAGGTAATTTTCTATCCACACCAGAACTTCACGGTCAATGTTTAGCGCTGCAAGTTTACTTAGAAGAAAAGAGTGCGTAACAGTGTCGAATGCTTTTTGGGAGTCCAGGAAAAGGCAATCGATTTGTCCGCCATTGTCTATTTCAGAAACTAAGCCATGGTAAAATTCAATTAATTGTGTTGTGCAGGATAAGCCCTTACGAAACCCATGTTGTTGAGACACCAGCAAGTTTTGTGTTGATAAATGCGTCATTATTTCTTTATAAAGAATATGTTCTAATAACTTGCAGGGTATAGACGTAAGTGAAATAGGCCTATAATTGGTTACGTCTGTTCTAGACCCACCTTTATGAATAGGAACCGTATGTGCAATTTTCCAGTCATCTGGGAGGGCACCGGAAGACAAAGACTTTGTGTAAATTACGTACAGATAAAGGGAAATCGACTCAGAACACTGTTTTAAGATTCGAGGTGAAATTCCATCCGGTCCAATTGCCTTATTATCGGGAATTTTGTTTAATAAAGTCCTGATTCCGTTCACACTTAACTCCACTGGTTGCATATTCGGCACGGAACTCGTCCATTGCGAAGCACTACAGCTATATTTCGGCAAGTATACGCAAAAAAAATAGTTATTTAAACAGGTAGCCTTCTCAGTATCGTGTAATAACTCCTCATTATTGAAGACAATTTTAGTGATTCCCGATATTTCTGCTCCGTAGCCTTTCATGTATTGCCAAAATGCTTTTGAATTTGTTTTGATTTTGTGTCCGAGTTTTTCAAAGTACTGCCGCTTAGCATCCTTTATACTGTGCTTGAACTCACAAGTCACATCATTCCAGTTTTCAAAGTGACGACGCCTATTATTCCTTTTATATTTTAAACATATGCGCCTTCTTTTCCTTACTATTCTCAAGATACGCGCAGTCATCCATGGTTTGTTTCGTTTTCTAAGTCTATCGCATTCAATACTGGGAATGTAGGTATCAGTAAGCTCCTTAATTTTTTGTTTAAACTTATCCCATAATTCTTGTATGTCACATTCATCTGAGAAGCATACAAAAAGCGGCAGATGATCAAGAAGCTTCCCTGATATGCTAGCGTAATCACCTCTGTCGTATAGGTACACCCTTCTCGTCTCCCTTTTTGTTTGTCTTCTATTTTTGGTTTGGGCAATGGCGACGACTGCGTGGTGGTCACTTATTCCTGGAAGGACACTTACTGAATTCACCATATTTGGCGAGTTGCAGAAGACAAGGTCCAATACATTAGTGCCACGTGTTGGAGTAGTAACACGTTGCATTAGCCCACAAGAATCTACAATGTGTTTCATCTCCAGGTATAAGATTCCACCCGCTGTCATCTCACAAGTTCCGTCGCGCCAAGATAAGTCAGGCAAATTAAAGTCCCCCGCCAAGATAAACGTGTGGCAGGAAGCTTCCAAAACAATGTCATGCAAAAGCCTCAACGTGGTTACAGACGAGTTTGGAGAGCGATAGAAAGCACCGGCCACGAACGAGGAATTGTCTCGCATAGTAACTTTGCACCACACGGATTCTACTTCGTCCTGTCCTATATCTAATTCAAATGAATCTAAAGAGCGACTAACTAAAAGAAAAACGCCCCCACCCGCGCGGGATCTATCCTTTCGATAAGCAGCAAAGTCACCCGGAAAAACTTCGCTATCTCTAATACAAGAATCCAGCCATGATTCAGTTCCGAATACTATGTCTCGGCATAAAACACCGAAAGTGTTTTCGGTGTTTTACGCCGGGATCCACCAAGAAATCTATGACATACTTCCGTAACGGAAGTAGACGTCTGAATAAGAAACACGCATTTGAGTTTGAAAACGAACCATCCGATGGTATTCGAACCCTCAACCAGCCAGGGTGTGACGGTAGGAGCTGGAAGTGCTACCGATCACGTCACCTACAAACTGGTAATGCAGAGGAAAAGACGGACCTTATATATTTACTAGATCGCTTTATAATCTGCATTTAATTGATGTCCGATTAAAGCAAACGTATTTAACAAGTCGCTCTTAAATTAACCTCCATGTCACTGCACTCCCGGTTCTCAGCAGTGGTGCTGCCACCTATGAGCGATGAAGCGAAGTCGTTAACTGTCGCGTTAATATGCGCACCGACAGTTAGCGTTTCAGTCGTTTCGACACCTCTATCGCTGCGCATGCTTCGGCGTCCTGCCGGCGCGTTGCTTCAGCCAAGGCCACTGCATAATTTGTCTTGTGTGACGTATATGATAGCCAGTTGCATGGTTACGCGGTTTGCTCCAGGAACGCATAGGCGGCCGTCGACAGGCAAATGATGCGCCTTTCGCACAGCCAAGCGTGCGTTCAGAAAAAACGATGGGCGGAGAAACAGTTAGGTTATGCTTGCAAGGTTTCACCTTATGCGAACGCTCCTGGTTTATGGCAGGTAAGCGCAGGGCGCGTTCATTGCATAGTCTCTAGAGAAATGTGTCGTTCGAGAGCTTTCACTTGCGTGCAACTGTCGAAGATCCCTGTACAGTGTCGAGGTTCCTCTGATGCGCACACGCAAAGGGGAGTCCAGAATACCCAATCCATCTCCCGCCCTTCGATTCGCCACATTGCCGCTTATCTGCGGAGACAAGTTTCGCTTTCGTGTTATACCGATTCCTATGGCAGAGGGAGCGAGCGAGCGAGGAACTTTATTGAAAAGAACCAAAGGGATCGGGATCAGGGGTGGAAGCGAAGAGGCTCCATCTCTTCACCCGGTCGGTGGCTCCACCCAGGTCGGCACGGGAAGATGTAGCTCCTCCGCTATGGCCCGTGCCCTCCGGACAACCAAAAGTTGTAGCCCCAGGTCGGGACTGCGTAACGCACCACTCCACGACTCCTCGTCGTTGAGTCGCTCACGCACGTTGGCGGGACACTGCCAGAGCATATGTTGTAAGTTGCAGCTCTCGAGGCCACATTTGGGGCAGCCCGGTGGGAAATCCGGCTCTATCCTGTAGTATGATTGATTGATTTGTGGGGTTTTACGTCCCAAAACCAGTTCTGATTATGAGAGACGCCGTAGTGGAGGGCTCCGGAAATTTCGACCACCTGGGGTTCTTTAACGTGCACTGACATCGCACAGCACACGGGCCTCAACATTTCGCCTCCATCGAAATGCAGCCGCCACAGCCGGGATTCGATCCCGCGACCCTCGGATCAGCAGCCGAGTACCTTAGCCACTAGACCACCGTGGCGGGGCTATCCTGTAGTATGAGCGTGGGCTGGGATAGATGCCAGTTTGCAAGCGCCGGAGCGTAACACCCTGGGCTCTGTTCAATCGCGCGTTGGGGAGTGGGTAAAGCCTCCTCCCCAGCCTGTAGTGATTTGTAATCTCGTGATACGTCGTCAGTGGGTCCCTTTCCAGACTCAGCCCCTCTTCAGTCGCCTCTTCTATCCTCCCGCGGTTCATGCATTCACGCGAGAGGGTGTGGGCGGCGATGTTGGGGTTGAACACGCTGAGACCCTCCATGTGCGCCGGGAACCAGGAGCTGTTGTGGTCCCCGGTCCAGCGCGGACTGTTCCGACTTGCTCGGACTATTCGGGCGGCCAATGATGAGACCGTGCCCGCGGAGAAGGCCCTAACAGCCGTTCTCGAGTCTGAATAGATTGTCGCTGGTGTGGTTGCCGCTTGAAGTGCCAGGGCTATGGCCGCCTCCTCCGCAACGCTCACGCTGTTTGTACGGATCGTTGCGGTCGTGATTGGATTGCCTCCACCGTCGACGACGGCGACGGCAAAAGCCGTTTCACAGTGGTATTCTGCCGCGTCAACAAAGAACGTTGCGTCCCTGTTTCTGATGCCGCGGATGATCGCCCTGGCCCGGGCCACTCTCCTTCCTGCATGGTGCACGGGATGTACGTGCCTAGGGATGGGGTCTACCTGTATATCCTCCCTCTCTTTGCACGTTAGCATGGTGCGCTCCTTGAGCTCGATTCCGGGGAGGGCGGCCATCCCAGCTTCATCTAGTATTTTTATTCCTGCTTTAGTGCTTGATAGGCGTGTTCTTTGTGCCGTGAAGTGCGCCTCGACGAGTTCGTCTATGCTGTTGTGTAGACCTAATTCTAGGAGCCGTTCCGTGCCGGTGGTTTGCGGCAAGCCCAGGGTCCTTTTGAGACCAGTTCTAATGAGAGCATCGAGTTTTCGTTTTTCAGTTTGGGTCCAGCTCATGTATGGGGCCGCGTAATTAACGTGGTTGATGAAGAAGGCGTCGAAGACCCTGAGTAACAGGTCCTCTCTCAGGCCTTCGTGCTTGCTTGTCACTCTAGAGATCATACGTAGCATGCTGTTAGCTTGAGTTTCTATCCGCTTGATGACGTCTGCGTTGCATCCTCGCGCGTCAATCCACATGCCAAGGATTTTTATAGTTTTGACTCTCGGGATCGGCGTTCCGAATCGGGTTTTGACTTGGACGGGTATTGAGTCTAGTGTTTCCGAGAATCTCATGCCCTGTCGGGCCTTTCGGTAGAGAAGTAGTTCCGATTTTTCCACAGAGAGTGTTAGTCCCGTACTTTCCAAAAACAGTTCTGTGACATTCATAGCCTCTTGCAGGGATTATTCGAGCGTAGCCAACGATCCTCCTTTGCACCATATTGTAATATCGTCCGCATATATTGCGTGGCCGATGCCAGGTACTTTACTAAGCAATTCGGACAGCCTGTGCATGGTGATGTTAAAGAGTAAGGGTGATAGCACCGATCCTTGTGGTGTTCCCTTGTCACCTAGGGCAAAAGCTTCGCTCGTGATTGAACCGAACTTGAGTTGCGCCTCACGGTCCGTCAGAAAGGACTGCACGAACCGATGAAAGCCTCTTCCCAGGTTCAGCGACGAGATCTCCTGTAGAATGTGTTTGTGCGAGACAGTGTCGAAGGCCTTGGCTAGGTCTAGCGCGAGGATTCCCTTAACGTCGCGCGATGGGTTGTCTATGACGGCCTTCTGTATGAGGAGGAGAGCGTCCTGTGTGGACAGGCCTCGTCTGAACCCAATGAGATTGTGGCGAAAGAGATCGTTGCGTTCGATGTATTCCGTAACGCGGTTATGAATAACGTGCTCTGCCACCTTGCCAAGGCACGATGTGAGTGAAATGGGTCGTAGGTTGCACATCTCCGGCGCCTTTCCGGGTTTCGTGATGAGTACAACCTTCGCAGTGCGCCATTCCCGGGGCACTTGACCTTCCTTCCAGATTTTGTTTATTTCTACTGTAATGGTATCTATGGCCTTGTCGTCCAGGTTCCGTAACAGTTTGTTGGTGATTCCGTCGGGATCCGGAGCTGACCTTCCGTTAAGATTAAATAATGCGTGCCGAACTTCGGATATCGTGAAAGGCTCGTCAAGTTCCGGCCTGTCTTCGCCTTTGTACACGTTG
Organism: Hyalomma asiaticum; assembly: GCA_013339685.2. Lineage (NCBI taxonomy): Eukaryota > Metazoa > Arthropoda > Arachnida > Ixodida > Ixodidae > Hyalomma > Hyalomma asiaticum. Next base: position 70,299,228 of record CM023491.1, on the reverse strand, counting down.
TCCTTGTTTCCTGCAGTGGCATTCTTGCTTCTGATGGGCAGGTAGATATTGGCGAGTTCCTTAACGAGCTCGTTTTTGGAGCTTCCCGTGCTTATTTTCTTGTTAATGATGCGGTCTGTGGCCAGCATGGCTGCCCCTCTAGACGGTTTGTCATTGAGGAGACTTTTGAGGAGGCCCCACTTGCTGCCCCGGCGCATTTTGCTGTCGGTTTCGTTGCATTTCTCGACCCACTGTTGTCTCACGAGTTCTTTGGCGTATGCTTCTATTTCCTTATTGAGCGCGGATATTTTGGCTCGTAGCCGCCTGCTGAGGCGGTGCGTACGCCATCTTCCGAGTAACGCGTTCTTGGCTTCAAGCATATGCGCTAGCCTGGAGTCCATCTTCGGGACCTCAATTTGCGTTTCTATCTCTTTGGTGGCTTTTTCCACTGCCAGCTGTAGGTGTGGGATTAGTTCCGCGTAGCTCTCTTCACTGTTGGCCTCCTCCTTGCGTATGCGTCTGAAGAGGTCCCAGTCCACAAACCGGTGTTTGTTGGTTGGTGGGAGCTTGGCTTCTGTAACAATTTCTAGTATATAGTGATCACTGCCCAGGTCCTCTGTCAGGTTGTCCCACGAGCCGTCCGTATTCTTTAGGTAGGTGAGGTCCGGTGTGGTGTCGCGCTGAACCGAGTCCCCTCTTCTGGTAGGGAATCTTGGGTCCGTGATCAGTGTGAGTCCCAATTCTGCAGCCAGGTTGGCTAGTCTAGTACCTTTGGCCGTGTTGTAGCTGTGACCCCATTCCGTGTTGGGGGCGTTCAAGTCTCCGGCTATGACCAGGGGCAGAGGGAACAACCGCATTCTTCTTCTTGTCCCCCTGCTTGTCGTTGTCGCTTTGAGTTGATACGCGCAATTCGCAGTGCAAAGGCACTGAAAAGATTGCCTTTACTTGTAAAGAAATAAAGAAGAAAGCAGTCATATTCGCGAATGTGGGCTTTGCTTGAAAGTTTGAAGGAGAGCCGCAGTTCAGTGGCACATATAATAAATTCGCAAATGGGGCAATGATACTGGGCAAGACCAGGCCTGCACTGTATCGCAGTAGAAGAGTATCGCGATACCCTAGGGATACTTTTCAGTATTCGTATTTTTATATCGACATATATTTGAATAATTCTTTTCCATCTCAATACTGAACTACTTCTATGGTGTAACGATCCTATGGAGATAGTGTACCGGACGCGGGTATCTCGTTACTATTTTGTCCAAAGTGAACTTATGTGTGGGAAGGCGGAAAGAAAGATTTCTTTTCTGTAAAGTCATGCAGCGGTGCGCCCACGGCCTTTGTGAGTCTCAGTTGACACTTCTAAGCGGTTGGTTTCATGTGGAAGTGATTCGGGGCCTATAGGACCCGATAATAGTTATCACCATGCTCTAGGAGATTCTTTCTCCAAGGTGTTCCTTATAGGACGAACTCTTCTGATCTGCAGTGCTGGAAAGGCTTCTCCTGTCCACGAGTATTCAAAAAGGACAATTGGTGAAAAGCAGGCTAGACTTTATAATACATGTTATATATTGCAATATTACTCGAAGTGAGATGTAAGACACGATTACTGCGTATTCTGTATTCAACAACGCCGAAACAGAGATGACATACGAAGAGTCAATGGCTCCTAGCTGATGCTCATTATGAAGACCTACAAATAAGAGCTCAAAAGGACAGAAAGTTGAGCGAGTTGGTAACAGTCCATAATCAAAAGAAGAGGCGAGAACTCGAGAACTAAGCCAGGATTACGCTGTGCTAGACGTAGCAATTTTAATCTTGGCAAAAGCTCGCAAGCTTTGCTGGTGGAACTGCTTCTTGTAATAGGTGTCACCTCGACGGCAGTACGCGCATTGTGGTGTAGCAATGTCTAGCTAAACCTTCAGTTCCTTTGGTACCAGAAAACTCAGAAAATAAACGAGGAAGGAACTGAGCTGAGTCAGGGGCTTAATTAGAACTTGATGGTATGGCTGGTAGCCGATTTAGAATGTAGCGTTGCTCTTCGGGAAAGGCCATTTAGCGTTGTCAAGAAAGGGCACTCTCTAGAGGATAGAAACCGTGCTTGCATAATGCAGTTATCCTTGGAAAACAAAATGCTAATAAAGATCTCCTTACTACGAGCACTTAGCAGCTCAGAGAGTATTGTGAGAGCTTGCCTCGTAATTTAAAAACGGCCTTTCCTTTTTCCTTACTCAACGAGAAAAAAAAAATTCAAGGTGACCTTGCTACTATTATCACGTGCTCGTAACGCGCGCAGAACTCAAGACGAAGCACGCAGAACTCGAGGCGTTTTCAGGCGAACTGTATATTCGGCGAACTTGCGCCCAGCAAAACAAAGCCAATGACAATGCACAGCTATTAGTGACAGGTACGGTTGTTTTGGTTTGTTTAACTGGAAAGCCGTTATCACTTTCCTGTTACACGCGCACTTAATTCTTGTTTGAGCGAGTGCCGCTATCATTTTCTCTTACGCGCAGCACAGGCCGTGTTGATCTTCCATGTCGCTTCGGGAACACTCCATAACTTGGATAATACGAGAACGCTTTATAACTCGTGTACAAAAGTCGGCGCCTTTTGCCGTTTGTCAGTCTTTCCGACGACCGACGACTGTTCACGCCCCTATTGCTGTGCATTGTCATTGACTTTGTTTGGCTGGGCACAAGTTCGCCCAATCAACGGTAAGATCAACGTGGCCTGCGCTCCGCATAAGGGAAAGTAATAAAGCGGCCCTGAAACGGTTTGGGTGATTTTGTACAAATGCGTCGCACCCTAGCCCGAGTCCTTCTGATCATTAGCGTAGCAATATCAGCACTCCGCGTTAAGCGTGTAATTTACTACAGAGTTTTAAATACGTACAGCCGCCAACTTCTTTAACTGGGGTGCGCGAGCGGCGACCGATTTGTGCGTCAGCGCCGCGTGGCGGAGCCAACTTGCAAAAGGTTCGAGGCTATGCGCCCGCCGACACCGCGCTCTCGGACTCGAGCGTCGTCTGCTAGGCTGCGCTTTTTGCGGTGGTCACGCCCATATCAGCTTGATTGTGACAAATAGACAGCATGACTAGGCGAAATGTTTTGCTCGTATCTGATGTTCCGAAAACGGGCGTCGATATCATGCTGATAAGGGTAAAAAGGAACAGCCTAGTAGACGACGGTGGAAGCCGAGCGCGCGGCGTCGGCGGGCGCATAGCCTCGATCCTTTTGCAATTTGGCTCCGCCACGCGGCGCTGACGCACAAAACGGTTGCCGCTCGCGCGCTCCAGTTAAAGAAGTTGGCGGCTGTACATCGTGAGCAGGGTGTCGGAACGAAATGTTTTTCGTTCCGGTTTTCGTTTCGTTCCACAGAAGAAAGTTCCGTTCCGTTTTCCTTCCGGAACGAAAAAAAAGCGTTCCGTAACGGTTCATAACGTTTTTTTTTCTATAAGAAAAACGAACAAAATACTTAATATTAAAAGTATCTTTTAAAAACAGCAAGAGATACTGAACTAATACATAAAAATGCAATTATAATTGTTCGGGTTTTACGTCCCAAAGCCATGATGTGACTACGAGGGAAGTCGCAAAATGTTTCGAAGCAAGGACACAACAACAACTTGGTATTTATTTTTCCTCAAGTTTGAATCCCGAATTTTCTTGGGGGGAGGGGGGCACACGATTTCAGAAGTAGCAGGTCATCAAGTGTACTCGCCGATAAGCGAGACCGCTGCTCTGACAAAATGAACTTGAGTGCCGAAAATGCCCTCTCAACGCTGACATGTGTGGCTGGCACACCAAGGGCCACTTGTTCTAACATGTACAACTCCAGTTGCCGCTCTTTGAGCTCGTCCCAAAATTTCAACACATTCAACACGTAAGCGACGACAAAGCCCTCTCCACGAAGGCCTGTATGAGAGGCAGGCGAAAGTCCACTTGAATTTAATACAAACAGCTATGGTTGCCACTTTTGACGTTTCCTGCATTATTTAAACGCATCTTTTCTTTGAAATACCTGCCCGAGATGCGAGGTGACGTTGAACCCTGAGTTATGCTTTAGTGCTCACGTTGCATGACCTCGGTTGTTCCGGATCGCAAAGCATTCCCGTGAACAGAAAAACAAAAAAAGATATTTCGTTTTTGCTCCGGAGCGAAATAATAAATAACGTTCCGGTTACGTTTTCGTTCCGGTCAAAAATATCGTGTTTTTCGTTTTTCGTTCCGTTCCGACACTCTGATCGTGAGAGATCAACGCGACTCGACTCGAAGCGTTTTCAACCGCCCCTTCCCACGTGACGTGCAATGGGTGCTACGAAGCGGAACCCGCGTGACGTTACGAACACTGAAGGGCAGCTAACAGTATCGTCGCGGCATCTGGCGGTGCACACACGAGTCGCCGGCGCAGTATTACAGAGGCTAGCACTGCCGAGTCAGGCGACATCACTAGAGACATCGCGGCGCTATGTCGCTCTGCACAGCGGCTGATGTGGGAGGCGCAGTCGTCGCTAGCTCGCACTCCGCAGCTTTTCCCCATCTAAGTACACAGTTATGGGTGAGAAAGAAAAACTAGGAAAAGAATTATCGCTGGCGTCGTCGCACTGGGAACCGAAGCGACGTCCGCCGTTCCGCGATAAACGGTGTCCAGCGCTGCACTCTCTGCGCTGTTGAAAGAACATGCTGAAAAGAAATGGAGAACCCACGTCCAGTGGGAATCGAGGAAATGCGATTCACGCATCAGGAACGTAAAATGGATCTGCATCGTTGTCTCGCTATGCCGATTTTGGTACATATGAAGTTAGGGAAACGGCCGCAAGGGCACCAAGAGTGTGACATATATACCATGCCGCTCATGACACGCATGTGACAATTGCAATGTTATGACCTCTCATTTAAGCTTTTCATGCACTCGTGTTGTGCCATGGCAATTTTGGTACACATACCATTAACGAAATGCCTGGCATGTAAATCATGCCGCCCATGACATGCATGTTATGCTTTTCATGTTATGACTTGTCATTTATGTTCGTCATGCAGTCATATTGTTGCATACCAATTTTCCTATACATCCCACTAACGAAACGGCCAAGAGAGCACCAAGACCGTGGCATGTAAATCATGCCGCTCATGAGGTCCATGCCACGATTTTCATGTTGTGACCTGTCATTTAGGCTCGTCATGCAGTCACGTTATGGCATACCAATTTCCGTATACATCCCATGAACGATCGCATGGAGAGCACCAAGCCGTGGCATGTTAATCATGTCGCTCATGAGATGCATGTCGTGATTTTCATGTTGTGACCTGTGATTTATGCTCGTCATGCAGTCATGTTGTGGCATACCAATTTCCGTATACATCCCATGAACGATCGGCCAGGAGAGCACCAAGCCGTGGCATGTAAATCATGCCGCTCATGAGATGCATGTCATGATTTTCATGTTGTGACCTGTCCTTTATGTTCTTCATGTAGTCATGTTGTGGCATACCAATTTTCGTATACATCCCATAAACGAAACGGCCGGTCGAGCACAATGTCGTAGGCGGCTAGTTGGACGGACAGACAGACAGACAGACAGACAGACAGATAGATAGATAGATAGATAGATAGATAGATAGATAGATAGATAGATAGATAGATAGATAGATAGATAGATAGATACGCTCCAACTCGCCGAAGTTCGCTAAGAAATGCTTCGCATTTAATACGAACAACGCGCCTCATATCCTTCCTTTCCACCCTTTCCCCTCGGCCTTAATGCATGCATTCGCCTCCGCGCCCGCGCATCTGGA
>CM023491.1:70268720-70293354 GCA_013339685.2 Hyalomma asiaticum | reverse complement strand
TGCAGACGAGCAGGAAGAGGACGAGACGCTCAAGCCATGCTTTTCCCAGATTGGCAAGGAACTGACTTGCAGAAATGGGGTGAGCAAAATTGAATTCAAGCGTGAAAATGGGCTACTCTACCGAATGTACACGGAGAAAAGTGGGCAGGTAGTGCGTCAGCTCGTCGTCCCAAAGTACCGCCGCTATGAAGTACTCAAAGCGGCCCACGAGGGAATAATGGCAGGACATCTGGGTGCACAAAAGACAAAATACCGAATTCTGGAGGAGTTTTTCTGGCCAAGGATCACTGCGGACGTGAAGAGATTTGTCGCCTCTTGCGACATCTGCCAACGACGAAGTCCAAAGGGCAGAAAAGTATTTCATGCCAATTTGGTCAAACCGCACGAAGGGCGGGAAAATAAGCTAGCCGAAAAAGTTTGTATTGCTATTCGCGGCGTCAAGGAGACGGAAGGCGATGGGGCGATTCCGGACCCAGCATTGGAACAGTCTGAAACGAGGGAGACGTTCACAGGCTTCGGATGAACTGGAGGTGGAGAAGAAAAAGCAACTTCGGGATGTTATTTCGGCACGCTCCACCCGGTGGCGTACGCTAGCAGGAAGCTACTTCCCAGAGAAGCAGCTTACAGCACCATTGGAGAGTGCTTAGCCTTAGTCGGGGGGGGGGGGGGGGGGGTTCAAAAGTTTGTCTACCTTTTTGTATCCTGTGCATTTCCTAGTGCAAACGGACCACCAACCGCTTAGTTACATCCAAAGAGTAAAGCACCTAAGTAGCCCCGTATTGCGTTGGAGCTTGATACTTTGTTACGAATGTTTGTCAAGTCCGAATCTTATTTTGGTCAGTGCACGAGCATGCATACGTGCTCGCTGAATCGCGTTGTAGTTAGCCTAACCTCGCAGCCCACAAGCGGGGGCCTACGTGCCGCATGTTTTTTCTCTCTTTTGCTTTTCACAGCTCAAAGTGTCCTCTAATATAAAGCCAAAGACTTGAGCTTCGTTTTGTACATCTGCAGCTTCTTCTCGCCGTCGGAACGACCCTTAGCAATACAGAAGTTGTTGGCGTACGTGCCTCTTGTTTTGGCTGTGTTTTATTTTTTGCCGCTTCAAGGTCACCCCATGCATGACCAGAGCTTGGCCTTTCTTTTGGTTGTTCGTTATTTTTTGTGACGCCAAGGTGGCGGCCATGCAGTGTGAGAGTTACATGCCTACGTGCTCATCCGTTTTGTGTGTGGACTACCTGCGGCGATTTTGTGTGTGTGTGTGTGGTGCTTTGGGGCTGTGACACGGAGTGAGCCGGTGATCACAAGCGCCGTTCAACCCTCTCCCGAAAGCTAATAACGCGCCCGGCCGCCCGCCTGCGGGAGACCGCGAAACGGAGGGAAAGAGTCCGCCGCGCGTCTCCCGAGGAACGATGAGCCGCCTCCCCGCATCCCGAGACAACGCACCTGCAGCCCCGGAAGAGATCATCTTCTAGGGCCGCACTCTTCGGCCGTCGTCTTCGTGGATGGAGGGTGGCCGCATTCCCCGGTCAACTGTATGTTCCTTCAAACTATGAACTCTTATTTCCGCCTGCCAATCCTTGGACTCTCGTCATAATCTGTGTAAGCGAGCGTTTTGGCTCACATCCGTAACTTCTTTAAATATGTTCCGTTGTTTCGCTGCCTGTTAATTTGTAACTTCAACTCTTTACACGTGTTCTCATCCTTTTGTATTGTTCCTCGTGTCGATCTTATAAATTTTTTTGTTTCGTTCTGTTGACGTGCCTCCGTCTCAGTCACTGCGTTTGCTTACCGGCTCTGCCGGGCATCAATCGACCTCACCCCCCATTGCGACGCCTCGGTGATTGCCTCGCGCAATCGTGGAGACCGTGACAGTCTTCCTTGTCCCTGTTTACTTCGCGCAGTTCATCTCTGTCGTGGACTACCAACTCGCCCGGCGTTCAATCCTTCTAAACAAGTGTCCTAAAGGTAAAAAAAAAAGCTGCAAACGCAATGTAGTATTTATTTCACATACCATTCTGCAATTGGAAATTGCAGACGCCAGATTGCATACGCAAGAGTACACAGTTGCGCTGCAGCGTATATTCTGTGTATCACCAACTGTAAAGTTCGGAACGTAAATGATGTTTTTAGCAGTTAGTGGTGGTCCTAAATATATCGATTGCAATAAAGAAAAGAAAAGCAGAACATAGCCGATATGGAACACAGCGCAGAAAAAAGCGCATAAACACTGCACAGCGCAGAAAAAAAAAGAAAAGCAGGGACATGAAAACATAACACAGTCTATTCTCGTTTTTCCTTTTTTTTCTGCGCTGTGCACCATGCTGACTTCGTATCACCGACACGCCCAAGCTAAAATTTAAGAGTCATTATCAGTCATTCCTTCTTTCGACTAATGTCATACTAGATCCATAAGGGTGCGCATTCAGGAATGTATACTTAGTTGCTTTTCATTTTTTTTCATTTTCTTATTTTTTGGCTGCTACAGTGTATGTAGAACTTATTTACATATGTGTGTTGACATTGTTCGCACGTGTATGTAATCATTGTTTATATATGTGTGTTATCTTGTTTACATATATGAGTAAATTTATTAGTGATGTATATTTATCAAGTATATTTACCTTGTGTGATTATGCGTAGTAGTTTCTCGCATGTATGTAGAAATAAGTATGTTTTTTTGTATTCGGAATCTTTTTTGTACTTATACGAACTTGTGTAAAATTTAACAAATCGTTTGTGCCACATGAAATGTGTATTGTATTGTAGTAATATGCAGGCTGTGTTAGTTGCCCCGCCACGGTGGTCTAGTGGCTAAGGTACTCGGCTGCTGATCCGAGGGTCGCGGGATCAAATCCCGGCCGCGGCGGCTGCATTTCGATGGAGGCGAAATGTTGAGGCCCGTGTGCTGTGCGATGTCAGTGCAGGCTAAAGAACCCCAGGTGGTCGAAATTTCCGGAGCCCTCCACTACGGCGTCTCTCATAATCAGAACTGGTTTTGGGACGTTAAACCCCAGAAATCAATCAATCAAATGAGGCTGTGTTAGTTATCAGGGGGTCGGGACCTCGTCAGGCTTCTAGCCTTTAGTCCTTGTCTCCTGCAGGGAAATCTTGCATTTATACTGCAAATAAACCATGTTCATGTTCGTGTTCATGTACTACTTTATCTAGAACGTAGAATTGTGCGAAAGCACTAACAACACTGCCATTCAACGCGGGTATGCTTATTTCTTTCTTGGGAATTAAGAAGGAAAAAGAAAAGTCGCTAACAAAAAATAAATTGCGATACGCACATACGCAATGCTTCACGACGAGTTTGTTGCCCGCTGCCTTCTATGTGATCTTTACCACAGCCGCCACAACTTGAGCTCTCCATTGGGTCTTAATTTCCAAACTACAGTACTCTTCATCATAGTATGTCACCTTCAATGATCTGATCTTTCACAGTAAAACCACGACATTGCCCACTGCTTTCTAGCATGGCACTAGTGGCGCGCAAATGCTTCCAGGATTATACACCATGGGCCATCACTATTTATACCACAACCGTCATCTGCCCGCTGCTCTCCAGCATTTCCATTATGCTGGGAGGAGCCTCCCAGTCCTTCTGTGTATCTCGGCGGTACTAACCATCACCCGTCATCCTTTCCACTTTACCCACCTTCCGTACACCATGCTACCCGCCACTTCCCTTCATCGTACACTGTAGCCGCCATGTTTTCCAACATGCCCACTATTATTTTCACTATAACCACCATATTTTCCAGCACCCGTCATCGTGATTTTTCTGACAGGGTTACTGCTATCTGTCACCTGTTCAGGTTCCTTGCAAGCAAAAATTGGGAGTATCCATACACGCCATGCTATAGCTCTAGAGGGATTCCAGTAGATTTATTGGATTGTTGCGGTACAGCCTCCCAGCAATATCTAGGAGCTGCAAGAGTAGCGTACGTCCCATCCAGAGCATTCAAGCCCAAGCGCTTAAAATATGCCTTGGCAGACCACGCTGTGCGTCAACGGCTGAAACAATTGACATTGCATGGGACCACTCAATATAGACGCACATTATCGTTGAAACGATGCGCACATACCTCAGGCACACTATCAGTACGCCGTACCATAACTTGGCAAGCCTCGCTGCTGAAAGAACCCGCACGACATTCGGCGCTACTGTCAGCGCACACTGTCGTCATTCACTTCAGGGTACGCTCCCGCATCGAAGCCAGTGTTGCCTCCATGGTGCTTACGCCACGCCATCCACGCTTCCAAATGACAGTTCCAGGTCAGCAGAAGTCAGATATACCGACATCTGCACTAAAGCAACTCAGGCTACTTCAGCTGCACGAGAAGTATAGCAAGCACGTGCACGTGTATACTGATGGCACGTCATCCAGTTCGGGCGGTGGTCATAACAACGCGACGAATCGATCCAAGACATTTGACGACATCAACGGGGGCCGAATTTATTGCTATGCGTCATTCGCTAGACTTCCGAGAGACCGACGAAATGGGCTGTGTTTCGTGACTCAAAGCCTGCATTACAGTGCATGCAATCAGTTCTGGGACGCGGACTTCACGAACAACTCACGTATGACATCGTGACCACGACCTCAGTCAAGAAAGGCAACGAGGTTGATGTTCAGTGGCTTCCTAGTCACTGAGGAATCAGTGCAGTGATTCTGCAGATATCGCTGCTCGCAGAGCACACAAAGAAGCCCACATCGTTCCGGTTCCACTGTGTAGGACGGACGGCGCAATGCAATTTCGACACCTGGCACGCAGTCTCTCTCTAATGGAGTGGAGCTCACCAAGCATCAGGCATACACGACTGCATCAACTAAACCCATACCTGGAACTCCGCCCTCCATCCAGACTACCTCGGCGTGAAGCTTCGCTTCCTTTTCGCCTCTGGTTAGGACTGGCTTTCACGAAGGCATACTCTACATTAATTTGAGTGACCGATAATGCCGCGTCCGACGACCGCGGGACCGATGAAACCACTGACCACCTTCTATGCCACTGCCCTCGATTTGCCGTAGAACGTCAAACCCTCACTCAGGTATTCCAACGACTCGACAGTCGGCTGTTTCGGTACAGATGCTACTGGAGCACCGTCCCCATCGCTCATCGGCCCACCAGGCAGTGAGAGCACTGTTTTGTTTGTTGAGGACGACGAGCGTGTATGAACGCCTTTGACAGAGTGCCGGTACAATATATTACGCGTCAATGCATGATCTGCCATCACCGGCCCCCTTTTGTTTCGGTCTTCTTTCTTTCATCTTTCCATTCTATTTTCCTAGTCACGAAGTGCAGGATAGCCAACCGGACTTTTTCTGGTTAACGTGCCAGCCTTTCTGTTTCATTCCTCCTCCTTCTCCTCCGACTGCTTTCCCGGCACGACATCGCACCGGGAATGGCGTACTCACCTCCGATGCTTTTGCAGGCCACCCTCACCGGCGTGATCCTTTTGCGCCCTTCTCGAGTGTAAACAAGAACTGCCTGTCGACCAGTCTACGTCAAGGATTGTTTCAACGTACCGGACGCGGCGTCCTGACGAAAGTCCCTGGCCCATGTGGCAACACGGATCCACTTCAGCTTCGACTGAAGTGACTCGCGGAAAATATAAAGGGGCGCTTCAAGCCTTCCAGTTTGGGCACAAGATCGCACCGAGTATGGCGTACTCACGTTCGATGCTTTTGCAGGTCAGTTATGTGAACAATATAGCATGTGTTAAGAGTAGCAACTACTGCCTGCTGGCAGTGTCATGCCCACCTTGTATGTCCACCTTGTATGACTGAAAGGCGAAACACTTTTCGTTTGGCATGTCCGAGTTTATATTTGATCTTTACTTATGGTTTCGGGTGACGTAGAATCTAATCCTGGTCCCATGAGTAAGACCGAAGCTGATGCGTTTTCCCAGGCTCTGAGCACCATAAAGACGCCTGAAAATGACCTTGCCGCCTTGTCAACAGAGTTAAAAAGTAGTGCCGAAAAGGAGTCTGCTGCTTATGAAGAAATTAAAGGGGCCCTGGAACGGTTTTTACGATTTTGTGCAAACATGGTGATCAGGTAGAGCGAGTCATTAGAGCGATTAGAGGACAGATTTCAGCGCTCTGCGTAAAGTGTGTAATATACAATAAGGTTTTGAACACGCCCATCGCAATAGATCGCGCGGCTCGCCACAAGGCGTTTTCAAACGCCCCCGCCATCGAACGATGATGGGAAGGCCGCTGATTGGCCTTCAACCAATGCCGTGCACGTAATTTACCCGACTTAACAGAGATCAACGTGCTCGTACAACGTGCTCCTTCGTTTCAGCCAACGGTATCACCGCGGCATCTGGCGGCGTACACACGAGTCGCCGGCGCTCTATTACAGAGGCTAGCACTGCCGATGCCGGCGACCTCAGTAAAGATATCGGTGCTCTGTGTCGCTACGGAGGGCTTGGCAGAGCGGCTTGCACGGGAGGCGCAGTCGTCGCTAGGGCGCACTCCGCAGATGATCGATTTGAGGAGCAACAGCAGTGGTAAGGAGGAAGGCGACAGAAATAAGCCTATACCATAGCACATGGTGCTTCGCTTTATTTATGGTGTGAGTGATTCCACAGTTGTGTTGCCTAATCAGTGAAGCAATGTAAAAAAACGTTTCAGGGACGCTTTAAGCAAGTAAACGATAAAGTGGCGCCACTATATTCTTTAGCTACACGAGGCGATGCGGGAACCATGACAAATACGGATGTTGTCCGAGTGGTGTCAAAACAATTGACGGCTATTACATCACAATGTAACGACACGGAAAACAGAATGCGTCGTTCCAGTATAGTTTTCTTCGGCCTAGATGACGATCCTAAGGAGGACTGGACCGCGTCCAACAGCGCGTAATCAAATTTTGCGCAGAAAAACTGGGCGTCACATTAACAGGTAAACAATTTGAGCGTGTGGGCCGACTTGGTAGTTTGGTGCTGGTAAAAGAAGGCCTGTCAATGCCCAGCTTTCTTCAGAGATAAGGAGCGGACCTTGTCTCGTGGGCCGTCACTTAAGGGAAGAACATTTTCAGACCGCGAAGATTTTTCGCTGGCAACTCGGCAGGTCAGGAAACAGCTGCTTCATGTTGCGAAAACACAGCAAAGGCCATTTAAGCTCTCGGTTGGCAAACTAAGGGTTAGGCCCGTCTATGATGATATCGCTAACTCTGGCGCAGAATTAAACAGATAGCTAGGTCAAAGCACATGGGCTAGCTTTGCTACAGCACAGCCAGATCCTAAGGTTGCTTCTTTGTCAGTGTCATTTGCAAACAAGCGAAGCTTCATGTCGAAGCGCGATCTTATTTGGAACTATCTAGAGACATCATCGCCTTCACTGCGACCCGCCACGGTGGTCTAGTGGCTACGGTACTCGGCTGCTGATCCGAGGGTCGCGGGATCGAATCCCGGCCGCGGCGGCTGCATTTCGATGGAGGCGAAATGTTGAGGCCCGTGTGCTGTGCGATGTCAGTGCACGTTAAAGAACCCCAGGTGGTCAAAATTTCCGGAGACCTCCACTACGGCGTCTCTCATAATCAGAACTGGTTTTGGGACGTTAAAACCACAAATCAATCAATCAATCGCCTTCACTGAGACCAGGCTGTATGCCGCAATGTATGACACTGATATTATTGCCCTTACAAGTATCTATAATACATACAGATATGATTGCACTTCCAAAAGAGGAGGTGGTGTGTTATTAGGCATATAAAGAAGTGCTTCGTCATTCCTCGTGAATACTAACGCCGGCATTTAAGTTGTTGGGGTGCTTGCAAGGTATTTTCTATCAATATACCGATCGGCTGTTCTTACCGTCCACAAGATTCAAACAGCCATTTTATTGATCAGCTGCGCATTAGCCTAGACAAGGCATCTGAAATGTTCCCCTATGACATTACTTATCTGTTTGGCGACTTCAATTTCCCATAAATTGACTGCCAAAAACTCTGATCGCCATGTAGCATGTCAACTGAATTGATTAACTTGACTCTTCACTATAACCTCTCCAAAACTGTATCCAAGCCAACCCGTGGCTCTAACATACTAGACCTTATTTTTGCGAACAATCCTGAAACAATAGTACACACAGAATATTTAGATGGTTTTAGCGATCATAATTTGCTTCATGTCAACTTAAACATACCTTCTCTTACTAAGATGTTGCCGAAAACAATTCGTAATTATAATAAAAGCGATTACGTTTCAATCAATAACGAACTGGAAAGCTTTTGCGAGCATGATATGCTGCCGCCTTTCAAGGTCGATCAGTTGAAAAAATTGGCTTATATTTAAATAAAATATGTCCACGTCAATTGACCTATACACCCCTCGCATTAAAATCAGTAACTGAATATCAAGTCCGTGGTTCACAAGAACCCTTAACCGCATGAAAAATAAGAAAAAGCGACTGTATAAGTAGGCTAGACGCACAGGAACACCATCAGCATGGACAGAATGCAAAGCCTATCTTAAATCATATTGCTTTGCCCTACGCACAGCAAAGGATGAGTACTTTTCAAGTGACCTTCCACAGTTGATCCTCTTTAGGCGAATTCGTAGCTGCCTTCTCGCAGGACAAGTCACGATGGCTCTTGGGCCCTGCGATGAATCTTTTTCCTCTCCAGAGCTGCAGATATGACGGGGCACCTACTGTAACTTGCTGGATGGTTTCCGCCATAGTTTTGACAACACGTGTCGCTTTGACTACACAAAGGACTTTCCTCGACTAAAATTGCTCGACAATACTTCAAACATTTCTGCCAAGACAGTCAAAAAGTCTGTCACCACGGCAAAACAGAAAGCGATCCCGAAAAGAAGTTCACAGCAAGCACTCGAAAATACGACCACTTTTGTGGAAGCACCCGTGGCATCTACATCGAATGAGGCAGTTGCGTCTGATAGTGTATCACCAAAGTCATATAACCGACCCTATGCGTCTACACTCTCGCCCACACGAGCGACAACGGAGGCTCCCCACTCATCATTGTCAGACTGTGACCAAGTGCTGCGAGCCTTCTTCGTGGCCCTACGATCGCACATTGCCCGAATGCCTGAAAGCTCAGCGAAAGAGTTAGTGCAAGTAGTACTGGCCCTTGAGTCAGTAATCCTGAGTACTGCCTCCTCTCATTGAGACTCGGTGCACCATGGCCCTGAACAAGTCGCCAGATTTTATTTCACGCCCTAAGGTGCCCTTATTAATGCAATGGAACTGTGCCGGTCTTCATTCGCGCCTGTCCGAACTCAATTTATTCCTGAGCGACACACCGGTATCTATCCTCGCCCTCTCCGAGGCCGGTCTGCCAAATAATCAGTCAATACCTGGTTACGTTGGTCACGTCAACCACACGACTCCCTCTTTCGCCCACGGAATTGCCACGGTGTTTATTCTACGCGAAATACCACATATTGCTCTGCAAGTTCAAGGCCTTTGCTCCGCCGCCGTGGAAGTAGTAGCAGTACAAGTACGTATAGGCAGAAGATGCCTGAGCGCAGTGTCCATTTACGCATGTCCCAAGAAGAAAGTCCCCATGAAGTCCCTCATCAAGGATATTTGTAGCCGTTGCCCTCCTCCTTGAATATTATGTGGAGACTTCAGCGCTCACCATTCGCTGTGGGGTGACAAGATGGTCGACACATGTGGAAGAGAAATCGTTGATGCTATGGATGCAGAGAACCTGCGCGTGGCAAGCGACAAGAAACCAACGTTCTACAGACCCCCAAATTCCATCAGCGTCATTGACCTCGTACTACACTCTGCAGATGTTACGGTTTCATCGACGAAAGCTCTGGATCGAATGGGCAGCGACCATTTTCCCATATATACCAATGTTGCTGAATATCAAAAGTCACCAAAAGTATTCCCCTGTCACACGATGCGACACCTATCGCGAAGTCCTAGAAGAGTCCAACGGAGACCTATTTGCCAACATGCTGCGAAGCAAGAAGGAGGCTACTAAATCGACGAAACTGCCAGATCATTTTCCTGCTCCGGACCTAAAGCTGCGGAATCTTTGTGCCGCACGGAGAAGAGCAGAACGTATGCTCCTGAGAAAAGGGGGCGATCCTATACGCTGAAAACTGCGCTTAATAGCATAAATGCAGTCATTCGTAGGCACACTAAACGGTTAGGGCGACAACAATGGGCTGCGTTCTGCGCGAGCCTACCTGTGTTGACCCCCATAGCGAGAGTTTGGGGAGGGTTAAGGGTACTCTGATTTCTTCTTCTGTTGCAATTGTGACTGAAAGCGAAATTCTTTGTGTGAACATTTCATTTGCCCATCGCACCACTATAATCATAGCCTGTTACCGGCCACCTGATTCTCATCACTCTTTCATTAACGACCTAAGTTGCATTCTACTTGACATGCAGAACCAGTTTCCCAGCGCTAACTTCATGGTTTGCGGTGATTTTAACTTTCCAGACATCGATTGGGTCAATATCACTGCACCTTCGCGTCATTCCAGAGATTTTTTGGATCTTGTTCTTTCTTTTAACCTCGCTCAATCTGTTGGAATACCAACTCGCGGCAGTAACACTCTTGATCTCGTCCTTTTGTCAAATCCTGAGCTAATCCAATCATTATCATCCATCGATGGCCTTAGCGACCATAATTTAGTAATTTTCAGCCTTGCAATTTCCGTTCCTTCAGGACAGCGTTCAGTAAAGTACATTCGTGACTACAAAAAAGCAGATTTTTTCAGAATCAATGAAGAAATGGCCGCATTTCTTCAACACTTTGAACAATCAGCTCCTAACAGGTCTATCGATGAAAACTGGTCTTCGTATAAAGAAAAAATTATCTCGCTAATAGAATCATATCTACCTTTGGTTTGCATTCGTGGTGATGCCGGGAAACCATGGTTTACAAACTCATTAAGAAAATTGTGCAATAAGAAAAAGCGATTATTCAGGGAAGCAAAGCACTCTTCTTCTGCAATAAAATGGGGAAAATACTTCGAGTGTTTGAGTGAATATACTAAATTACTGAGGAGCACTAAACGGCTCTTCTACAACACAAACATACTTGACATCCTCCGAACTAATCCAAAAAAGTTTTGGGCTTTATTAACTCCCAACCACAGTGGCTCGCATAACATCTCTTTAGTAAATCCAGATGGTTCTGTCGTTTCAAAGGAGTTTCGTTCTAACGTTATGAATGCCTACTTCACCTCAGTTTTCACCCAGGAAGCGGTTGCAAATATTCCTGTACCGCACGATCCAAAGTTTGCTCATATGCTTCCAGTCAGTATTACGGCAGAAGGAATCTGTAAGCTGATTGATAACTTACAGATATCCAGTGCCCCTGGACCTGACAACATATCTGCTAAAATTCTTAAAGGCACAAAATTAATGTCTAGTCGTGTCCTAAAAATCATTTTCACGCAATCTATTTCCAGTGGCGAAATCCCATCTGAGTGGAAGATTAGCAGAGTCGTACCTGTCTACAAGGCAGGAAGCCGCTCTGATACATCTAATTACCGTCCTATGTCACTAACATGTATTGCATGCAAACTTATCGAACATAGAATCTACTCTCACCTGGCAGAGCACCTGGACAATAATTCATTTTTCTTCCCGAACCAACACGGATTTCGGCCCGGCTATTCGTGCGAATCTCAACTTGTTGAATTCACGACTGACTTCCACATAAACCTACACTCATCCTTTGCAACCGATGTCATTTACCTCGATTTTTCTAAGGCGTATGACCGCGTTCCTCACCACACTCTTAGCAAATGCCCGCTTAAAACAACGCATATGAGGCGGAAAGTAAGTCAAAATTTCGACGCTTATAAATGGCTCTCTAAACGGCTCTTTTCAATGCGGCCCAATTTTTTGTGGCCCATGCCTATGCGGCCTTCCTATATGCGCGGCCATCTTGTTGTCAGAAGGCCGCTTAAAGGTACCGCTTAAAATAACGCATACCGTAGATTTGGTTAAGCGGTATTTTAAGTCAAATTTGTCCGGCTTACCATGCGGCCGAAAATTATGCGGCTCCAAGTATAAGCGGTACTTCTGGATATTTTAAAAAAAAAAAAAAAACCTTTCGTCACGCGGCTGATTTTTTCACGCAAACACTTTTTTTTCACACCTTGAGCCACCATCACACATGAACTTAACCAAATCAACGACACACACTGCACAAGCAACCACATATGCACACAAACATGTAACAGCGAGGATTCGAACCAGGGTCGGCCGCGTGAGAAGCAGACACTCTAACCATTACGCCACAACACCTTACCTGCCTGTGTAGCATTTGCGTGGCTATATATATGCACATCGAAATAATTCTTCTTTAGTGGGGTTTAACGTCCCAAAACCAGTTCTGATTATGAGAGACGCCGTAGTGGAGGGCTCCGGAAATTTCGACCACCTGGGGTTCTTTAACGTGCACTGACATCGCACAGCACACGGGCCTCAACATTTCGCCTCCATCGAAATGCAGCCGCCGCGGCCGGGATTCGATCCCGCGACCCTCGGATCTGCAGCCGAGTACCATAGCCACTAGACCACCGTGGCGGGGCACACATCGAAATAATTATGAACTAGCTTGTCTATATTTGATCATATGCTATCACCATTCGCCAGAATATGGATATGAGATGCGCAGACGCGTCCTTATCGATCATCATAGACAGTCAGAGCTATCTCGCGTGCTGCCTTAATTGCTCAAATGCCAATGCAGTTTGTATAAATGGTACTGTGTCAGCTGTGTGAATGACACCATACGGTTTGACTATATGTAAATCCGGGCTTTGTCAAGCGAAATACACACCGTTATCACGGGTTCCTTACGGCGTTCGCAACGCAAAGTGGCCAGGATCAGTTTTCGAGCGCATTTCCGAGAACCGGAATCATACTGCAGCTGCCCGATCGTGAGCTCATGAGCTACTGCCGCCTCCAAATGACTACTTTTGCAAATGTTTTTCGAAAGGATCGTAAGACTCGGTAACTGGTAAACCTGACGGCTCCAACATCGCCTCTCGTCTAGCTGCGAAGTTCTTACGTCTTCCGAGTTCTTCATCAACATCGCGTCGATGCGGCGAGCGCGTCTCGTATTATCAGAATTCGACGCCCTGTTTCACTTGAACGTTTCCGCTCAAGGAATCTCACGTTCACGCAGCACAGGCATGTACAGCGGCGCGCCAGCTTCCACCGAGGCGCGCGAGGAAGGCACACAATTAAAAAAAAAGAAAAAAAACTATTCGCACAGAGAGAATTGCACACTCCGGTGATTAAGCGACAAATCCTGACAACGGAGATGAGCGATCCGGCGGAGGCCCCGTGTTGGGGAGAACGGACGGTCGAAGGTTCTCATATTCGCGCGTTGTCGATGGTGAAAACGATTCTCAGTTTGGCTACGACGATTACCAGGTGTGACCGAAACATCCAGTTTATCATGCTTTCGGCCTAGCGACAGTTTATTAAGTACACTAAACGCTGAAATAGACAACTCACGCAGCGATGTTGTTTTCAAGGAAAAAATCGTGGGTCCTAACAATGTGCAATCGTAAGCCGCCTGCTAGATTCGCATCACGAGACGCGACATATGAATACACACTATACAGGTACTTCGGCAGAACCTTCCTTATACTCAATAGGTGTCATAATGTGCAAAAAGCCGCCAATTAAAAATACGCTTCCCACACATGGAAGGTGCTTGAAAGTTTAGCTTCACAATGCGTCCCAGTGGGCCTTCCTTATGCTCAACATGCAGCTTTAAGTGCATCCCTGTTTAAATATCAACTCTCATGCAATGTCAGATTTTACTAGTACAGCAGCTGATGTCAATTCTTCTTAAGAATGGACGAATTCTTGCAGGTGTCATGACTAGCTATACTTAAAAATCATTGCACTGAAAAAGCTATAAAACTTTTGCTTAGCTTGCCTTTTCACACAGCACATGACTTACCTCTGTTTTTGTTGTGAGTAAGCTTGCACAAACATTCAGCATACACTTTTCCAGTTTTAAAGATTTTATTTTCAATCACAAACAAAAAAACACAACCTATAACCAATACTGCATTTCGAAATGTACAAATGATCAATACTGTATTTTTAAATGTGCAAGTGAATCCTGCACTCTTGACAACATGCGAGCTAAAAAACAAGAGATAAATAATTAAAAGCGAAAAATAAAAGCAAGGGATAAAAAATAATGGGAGGAGACCCGCTGTTTTGTTATGCCTCAGGAGTGTCACTGATATTTGACCAGAATTAATCCATAATGAAGCGGAATGTGCTTCATCAGGCCTTCACAATGAGGGGGCTACATTTTTCTTTACGGCTCACATGAAATGTTCAAATAAGCTACATCATCCGGGCATGAAGTGCATGTGCAGGTGTATGCTTACTCCATAAGAGCTACCGTTTGGGAGTTCATACGGTAGACGATAAAAACTCGAAACAGTACGACATAAATGCATGGAAAAGTATGAATAAATAAACAACACAGTAATGATGTTGTTCCCGTTGAATATTCCTATTGTCGGTGTTTCTACGGCACTGTTTTGAGCTGCCATCATATGCCTACTTTATCCATAACAGTCCCTACATGCAAGGCAAAGGGGATATCCAAGGCAAAAATATTCTCATAATAATAGAACTTTTCCTAAACACATGCACAATCAGAAAATGGATTGCCAATGTTATATATGCTAAGGAAAAAACTCAGCCAAAAGGTGTGCCTCTGTGTGCCCACGTTGTAGGGAAACAACACTGTCAAATACGTGGTAAAGGTAAAAAAAAAACATACTTGAAAGCTTGGGAGGTTGTCAAAAACCTTGCTAGTCAGGAATAAAAACAATTGCACTCTTTAGTTAAGAGAAAGAATAAGACACCAAAGAAGTCCATGAGAACAAAGAATGTTGATGGAATGTTATTCTGCTTATCAATAATCTTGCAGCTAGTCCAACAATGATGAAAGCACTCTTATTTTGCACAGTACACACTGTTATTGGCATACCTAAGGGAGGTGGTGGCTGTTACTGCATGAGGGTGGCCAATCCTCCTCTGGTAAGGGAGTGCATTACATGTAACGCACTCCCCCAATTTGGCACGATAAGTTACACCACTAAATTTTCACCAATCATGTCAGCAGTAATGAAGGCAGTTAGAATACTGAGTAAGAAGAATAGTAAGAGGACGCGGTAAAGAGAAAAGAAAAAGCAGGAGTTTTCGAATGTATCAAGCAACACTGGTCCTGGCCTTCTTCCTGATTAAAACAAAGTTCTCAATCCAGTGCGGTGCAAGTGGGAAGTGCCTAGAAGCAGCAATTCTACAAGAACATTCCCTGCCCACTACGCCAGCCCAGCGCTTGCACCAACAGAAGCCAGATATGTGCATTGAGTAGGAAATGTTGGAAATTGTATTTGCACTTCAGGAGTTTCACTAGTATGCATTTGGTCAAAACACAAATGCACTAATGGACCACAATCAACGGCAGTCCTTCATCAACAAACCTCTTGATAAGGAGCCATGACAAATGCAGATCCTGATACAATGTAAAGCATTTACACATCACAGCTAAACGTTGCATAGGCAAGACACATGTTGTTCCTGACATGTTGAGGCCATTCCTCCTCGACACAATGAGAAGTCAAGAATACAGCAAGGTTAATGTCAGTGCGCTTGAATGGATGAAAAGTACTATACAAACTGAAAGTTCCACAGTGCCGGACGTAGCAACACATACCCTTATAAGTGCTATCTACAAACAGCGGCAGACGAGTGGAAGGTATTTTCAGGTGAGGTCAGAATATACGTTACGAGACTTTCCCCGCAATGTCCCTTCAAATCAGTCTACCTTCTATGTCCCACTCCACTTTGAAGGCATGTGTACCCCCCCACCGCCCCCCCCACCCTTTTCTTACTCATTTGGCAATTTGATCAGGTTGGCAATGTGAGTGTAAATTTGCTTCACAGTCTGGCTTTACGAAACAACACAGCACTGACAGCAAAGACATTCAAGAGCCGCGGACAATGTCAAATGTGGTTCGAATCTTTAAATACATCGCACAAGTGTCACAGCGGCACTGCCCAAACAGACTACCATAAAATCCTGAGCAAGTGGTCCCCTCCCCTTGCAAGAGATAATACGATAAATTTATGGGGAGGGCGCCTTGTTCGGTCATGAGCCAAAATTCAGAATGACGGCAGGTGCCAGAGGTAAAGAACAAAAAATAGGTCATTTCATGAATATCTGTAGAATAGATGCATTTAATGCTTTTATTTGATGTCATTGTTCTTGAAGCTGCCAAACGACTCCTTAAACCAGACGCACGAGTTGCAGGCCTGTGTGTTCGAGCAGCCCCGAACATTAAAGTGACACTTGCAACTGATGCGGCTCACATCCATCCATTTCATTAGAGCAACCTGGAACTAATCTAGCTCACTCTAGTCCTATGAAAATGGCAACTCATAAAGGCTATCACCTCCGATCTATAGTCATGGATGGCTATGCACATGAGTATGAAGCTGTGGTGCTGGTATTGTCAGGCATCGGGAAAAATGCAGTTAACAAATTTCTTTTTCTTATAATTTATTGTGGAATTTCTTGAAAAGTTCATGCGATCGGTGGTAAACAGGGCTTAGAAAGGGGTGGAAGCGCTTGCTCGCAGAATAGGATCAATTTTGAATCTCTCGAAAAGGGAGCAATGCGCTTTCTCAAGATTTTATGGTAGGAACAAAACAGGTTAGAAATACTGATAGGTAGGGTAGCAGTGCTTTTGTACTAGAGATAGAGCACAGAATAAAACACTTGTGTGGGTTAAAACAAAATGGCACTCCAAAGTTCTAGCGTTAGGTCAATCAATGAAGTTATCAGTGAAGACCTTTATCGGGTGGTTGCATATTTCATTGATCATTTCCCATGCTTGGCATAGGTGATCCATGGATTCATAAGTCATTGTCCTGAACATCAGCTGTGCCATTACTGTTGTTCCTTTATCCGTCGTCGTCTCGAACAGGTGAACTCTGCAGAAACAATAAAAAGAGTTCAACATTATGGCTACCAAGAATTATGAAACTCATCAACATTTCACATCTTGTCCACCAAAACTGATGTGTTCAGCTAGGTGAATTCAGCACGTAATTTGCTGAACTATACAAATGAAATGCTCCATTGATGCGTGACAATAATCCATCACACCATACCACCAGCCAGTGTGTAAGCTACCACTATGACACGTTGAAAAACAATATGTTACACACTATAGTCCATGCTGACATTCACGGACCTCTGCTCCACTGAACAGATGCATACCAATGTACAGAATTAAAATTGCCTCACCCATGCAATGCCTGAAAATGAAGGGATGTCATGAATGGGACACCAGCATTCCATCTGTACCACACTCAACAGCATGCACACTACTACGTGCACGCACGCCAAACTTAAATGTTGTCCACCCATGCAGGACATCCTGCACTATAGGCTGGTTAGCTGACTTATGTACACAAAAATCCTTGAGACATAACCTAAGACATACTAGTCGGTCAACAGCCACTTTAAACGCTGAAATAATGAGGCAATTGGTGGGTACACCTAATGAAAGATGGTGTAAGGTGCACTGGCAAGGGCACAGTGAAGAGAACCAGGCAGTAAAAATGCCAGCTCTCAGAGGGTGCAAATGTGGCAGAAAACAAGGTAGACAGCATAATAACGGTCATTAATGCTCGTGATTCAATGCAGCTATCATTAACAAATTTTTCATTTAATGAGACAGCTAACTGTGAAAGGCTTCACATAAATGCGTACTTGAATATAAAGCTGATTTATTCCACCTTCTAAATGGAATTACTCAACATAAACTTAGCATTAATGTTGCTTCATAAACGAGTAAATGTGCTGTGCGACATTCAAGATAGTTTATTTGTGCATTCACATTCACTTTGAACACAACCCCAATCAGATGCACCCAGTCTCAAGTAGTTTGTCTGGCAGTTTGTACAGGTGTGTGTGCAATTATATATTATTGATGTAGCTATACAATATACACCTGCCCAAAAATGAGAATCTGTGACTTATACTGTTTACTCTAGGAGTTGCACTTTGCAGGGGGAAGCAAGACACGAGTATCCGAACAGGATTCTTAGCAGCAATTAGGTGATAAATGCTTGACCTACTCCGTCTGTTAGATACCTGTGGATTCTGACAGTGGGCTCGGCCCTGTACATTGGCATGGAGTGAATGCTACAAAAGTTATTTGCGGTCCCCTGAAAAGAAGCAATTTACCTTCTGAACTATAGTTTGTAGGACGCGATGAACAATTTTTTTATATGCAACACAAACTAAATATCCTTTTGTCACCTGACAAGACTCTCACCTCCAGTGAGATGTGCAGGTGCTTCTGCTCGATTTGGTGGGTTGTCGTAAATGCCTTTGGTTGTCCTGCGAGAGAATGACAGGCATTAGGCTTCAACATACACTGCTTGCAGAACCAAGAAAAAAACCACCGTGCGTAAGGAATGTTTAAATTAAAAGGATTTCACATCTAAAGGAACGCTGAGTGGTCGCCATATATTAATACGGATGGCATCAGTTCACTTCAGCAACTCAAAATGAATTATTTCGTGTGCACAGATGTT
Source organism: Hyalomma asiaticum (assembly GCA_013339685.2). Lineage (NCBI taxonomy): Eukaryota > Metazoa > Arthropoda > Arachnida > Ixodida > Ixodidae > Hyalomma > Hyalomma asiaticum. The sequence continues at coordinate 70,274,743 of CM023491.1, read as the reverse complement.
ATACAATGGGCGGTCTACTTAAGGCTAGACGTATGTCGCATCTTTTCAAGTACTCCTTGTGTTTCAAATGCAAGGTGGTGTCACCATGCGTTAATTTTGCACTGTCTTTCTCACTGTAATTAAAGCCGCTTTGTAGAAGGATAAATATATTTTCGTATTTAGAAGTACTGTATGATTAGATGTAAGGAATGTTTAGTGACGTTGCCGAGTCGCGAACTCATAAACAACAACAACAGATTTGACTTTTGTCCAAATAAAATTGCCGGCCTAAACGACGCCTTTTACAAAGCGTCACTGAACTTCACGTCTTCTATTAATCTTAATAAACTACACTAACTTGGCTGGAGTGACTACCGCAAAAAAACGGTCTCTGAATGCATGCATTAAACGAGAGCCACCGTGTTAATGCTTTCCCCGCGGCTTCTGAACTCAAGAGCCACATTTATATGACGCGAGGTTGGCCAGGAACGCGCTAATTTCATGAACAAGTCGGAGCAGAAAAAGACGCACACTTTCACCGACCCTGTTTTACAAGAATCGAAACTTACCCAGTGAGACGTGATTCACGGTGCTGCGGCCGAAGCATGTTGCTTAATGTTGCGCACAACGACACCTCAAGCCAGGCGTTTCTCAGCATGCACGCCCGGCTCACGGCTGTCTGTAGCCGATAAGGCGGTATCACTGCATGGTATCACGTATCCGCCGCGGTGTCACTGGTTCTCTTGGTTGCAGGCTCCCGTCGCAGCGCCTTTCATGTCTGTACTGCGTAGTACATCTTGACGCAAAACACTAAGTTGACTAAGTCGCACAAGAATTTCACGCCACTTCAGCGGCACGGCGTCAATGCATGAGGCGGTGAAGCATGTCAACAAACCAACAAAAACCGCGAACTTTCAGAAAATGGCGCAACAACACCCAACGTTGGAACAAAACACCGGACGAAGTGCGGAGGCGGCAGAAACCGCCGGCTGTCGTTCCCGTCGTTCGTTTCGCGGGTGAGGGAGAGGCGACTAGAGGGAAGGTCTGATGAGGGAGGGAATGCGCTCTATGTTGAAGGCCTCCTCCTCGCGTGGAGAGACTTCGCCGACGTCGCAGAGGCACCGGCACCTTTTTTCGCGCCAAAACGAAGAGCAGCCGCATACAAACGTTGCGTGCGCTCGGAGCCGCATACATGGGGCCCAGCCTGTCGCCTCATGATTTGTCACGCTTAGCGGAGTTAGAAAGCCCTCCTATATGCGGCACATTGCGACTGAGTGGAAATGTGCCGTTTATGTTCAGGACGTTATACGGGACTTGACTAAGAGTGCAGCGTCTCATGACTAAACATCTTGCCTTTCAATCGATCCCCTGATATTGTCATGGATTCGCTGCTTTTTAACTGATCGCTCCCAGTACACCGTCATCGAAGGCCAACCATCTGTCGCTGCTAACGTTATCTCCGGAGTCCCACAGGGCTCCGTTCTTGGCCCGCTTCTGTTCCTAATCTTCATGAATGACCTTCCTGCTCAAATTTCATCAACCATCCGTTTGTTTGCGGACGATTGCGTTCTCTACCGACGTATCCCTACTATTAACGATCACGCATTAGTGCAGGATCATTTAACCTTGATCCAAAACTGGTGCTCGACCTGGCTCATGCAGTTAAACGTTTCAAAATGTAAGTTTATGCACGTGACCCGTAAGCAACATCACCTTCACTTCCCGTACACGCTAAACAATTCCATGCTAACACAGGTGGTATCTTATAGGTATCTAGGCGTAGAAGTCACAGATAATTTAAGTTGGTCTAAACACATCACATCACTTTCTGGAAGCGTTTCTAGATCACTAGGTTTCATCAGACGGTCACTTACATTTGCTTCGCCCACAGTGAGACTAATGGCATACGAAACTTTCATACGCACCAAACTTGAATACGCATCCCATATCTGGAACCCCCATCAAGAGTACCTAATTCAGTAGTTGGAGGTAATCCAAAACCGAGCTGCTCGTTTTATAACTTCAAAATATGATTCTAGACTGAGCGTCACTGACATCAAAACTTCGATTGGTCTAACCCCTCTGGCATCCCGTCGCAAAATAGCAAGTCTCTGCCTTTTTCATAAGCTCTATTATAACTTTCCTCAACTACGCGAGAGCCTAATCGTACCACCCATGAGATCATCACGACGTTTGTTCAATTGTCACAGTGTTCAACGCATTCATGGTTCAACTAACGCTTTCAACACATCATTTCTACCGACTGCCACATCAGATTGGAATGTACTTCCTGACGATATTGTGAGTGAAAGGAGTTATGTTAAATTTAAAGATTTATTATTACATCACTACTGTCAGCAGGCCGAATAGCATCCCTGTTTTCTAATTTTCATGTTTTCTTGTTTTTTCTTGTGTTTTGCTTTGTTTTTCCAAGCAGTATTTATGTGTCGCCTCCATGTGACCCGGAGTTATCTATTGTTACACCCCCCTTATGTAATGCCCCATGAGGGGCCCTTAAGGGTAAATAAATGATGATGATGATGATGATGATGATGATGATGAATTATTGGTACGCTCGCTGGAAGGACTTCCCACAAAACACCTTTTGAAGTTCTTGCCTTGAAGCTCGGGAAAACACTTGCCACTTTAGCGGAAGACTTTGCGGATGCCTATTCCACCCATACTTCGTCACAACCCATGCATCCCATACCACCTCTTCCCATTCCTTGATGGATGCCCCTTTTACGTTCCGTGAATTAGAGTCAGCGCTCTGCGGTTTGCGCAGACATTGTGCGGTCGGCCCTGATCTTATCAGCAATCAGATGATCGCGAACCTGCTGAAGCCACGGAAACAAGAACTCCTTACCATCTTCAATGCTGTGTGGAGCACAGGAGATATTCCGGAAAGCTGGAAAGTTGCATGGGTGGTGCCTATTCTAAAACCCAAGAAAGATGCTACTGTCTTAGGCTCGTATCGCCCGGTGTCACTGACGTCCTGTGTAGCGAAAGTCATCGAAAAACTAGTCCAGAACAGGCTGAATTGGTTTGTGGAACAGAATAGGAAACTTCCATCATGCATGACTGAATTTCGACAGCGACTGTGCGCCCAAGACAGTGTTTTAGATCTGGTAAGCCATATTGAACACCACCGAGAAGACGGCCTTTCAACACTTGCAGTGTTCATGGATATTTCTAAGGCCTATGACTACGTTTTGAGAGGAGCCATCATCACCCAACTGCAATCCATGGGAGTTACAGGCAACACTCTGCGCTTCATACACGCCTTTCTCAGTGACCGTGTTATTCGTGTTCGATTTGGAGACACTGTTAGCGAGGAAAGACTCATTTCTCGTGGGGTACCACAGTTGTGCGTTCTCTCTCCTCTCCTCTTCAATATTGCTCTGGCAGCTCTCCCGAACTCAGTTGGCTATCTGCGCGCTTCCGTCAAAATGTCAATATATGCGGACGACATCTGCATTTGGGTGTCGGGATACAGCCACAAGCGACTGGCACGTATAGCACAAGGAGCGAATTCTTCCATACAGACCCACCTGTCAACGCTCCCCCTGTCAATCTCAACGGAGAAGTCATGCTTTATTCTTTTTCCTGGACGACAGCGAAAAGCCACGCGGTTGCATCTCAAATTGGGAAGCCAGCCAATACGCCAGGCTGCAAGTGTTCGTTTCCTGGGTGGGATATTGGACAGCAAGCTGCCATTGCGGAAGGCTGTAGACTATGTCTTTCACACATCACTGCAGCGACTTCATGCCCTTAAGCGAGTCGCCGGCATGCACTGGGGTAGTCACCCAAGGTCTATGCTCGCTCTACACTCGGCCCTTGTGACCAGTCGGATACTTTACCAGCTGCCGTTGATATGTCCATCAGAGACCAAATATGAACGCCTAGAGGTGCTAAATCGGAAATGCATTCGCTTGGCCTTAGGAGTTCCACAAGCGGCCTCAAACAAGAAAGTGTTATTCGAGAGTCAACCACTACTATTACGTCTTTTGGCCTCTCAAGCCCTTCTGACACAACTCCTAAGACTGAGGGAGTCCTCACCTGGGAAAACCCTAATCAGAAGACTCAGAAATAGGCACAAGCCTCACTTCTATGCCGCTCTTAGTACTCTAGAGATGCTTGGTGCCAAGAGTCCCAAACGAAGGCCACGAAGTGACCCTCCTTGGATGTTCGAAGACGTCTCCTACGAACTGTGCATTCCTGGGCTGAAATCCAAGCGATCAACCCCTCCTTCTGAAACATGCTACCGGCTACTTGAGTATTTGTATGATAAATACAACGGCTATCTGCAAGTATACACGGATGAATCTGTTAGTATGCACACAAACGGCTGTTCTGCGGCATATTGGATTCCATCTGTTTGCTATGCATGGCCTGGACGTTTGGACAACGTAGTTTGTTCAACGGTTGCAGAGAGTGCTGCTATTGCTGCTGCACTACGCAAACTGAAGAATGGACTCGAAAATCAAGCCGTCATTCTCTCAGACTCTAAGCCGGCAATTCAACAACTCTCTCGTGGAACTCCTCGAAACAAATTCTGCCGACAATCATTGGTATCACTGAAAAAAGTGGCAGAAAAAGGAATCAGGATAACTTTCCAGCGGATACCTTCGCATGTTGGGATCAACGGCAACCAAAGAGCAGATGTCCTGGCCAACGCAGCGCTTTCAAGACAACCGAAGATAAGAGCTCCTATAAATAAGACATCAGCAAAACAATCAATTCGAGATCATTTACGTTCTTTGTGGAAGCCACCACACCAGCCTTGTGTGACAAAAGGACTTAGCCGCAGTGAATCGACTCTACTGTACCGAGTCAGAGCGGGGTCAGCATGCACTCCCGCATAGTCTTTTAAAGTTAGGGGCGCTGCTTCGCCATTGTGCACGGAGTGCAATGAACTGGGAGACACTGACCACTACATCTGGTCCTGCAAGCGCTTTGCACCGAGAGAAAAGCATTCATGGACGACATGCGAAAAAGAGGGTTTCCACATGGGAGCACTCAACAAATTATATTTCCGGAAGGCACGCGGTCGGTTCGCAAGAAGGTGTCAGCTCTGCTTGTAGCGTTTCTTCAAGAGACAGGATTGAGTGACACGTGGTGAACAATGCGACATGGACAGAGACGCTCGGGCGGAGCAATTGCCGGCCAGGTCTGCCAGGCTAACACCGCCTGTAGCCTCAACACCACTACTACTACTACTACTACTACTTCCACAGTTGATCAAGAACAATCCAACAAAGTTTTCAAAAGCATTGAGTCCTAATCAAGGGAATACCAAAATTGTGTTACACAATGAAAACACAGTCGCTCTTTCTGAGAGCGAGTGTTCTACGGTTTTCAATTCCTTTTTCCCGTCCGTATTCACAAGTGAAGATAGCCAAACGGTTCCCTTTGTGCCTGATTTCGATTACGGTTACATTGCCCCAATACACATCACAGTGGAAGGCATTGCTTCTGTAATAAACAATCTTAAGGTATCTTCATCGTGTGGCATTGATGGAATAAATTCCAAGATATTAAAAAGTACCGCTTTCGAGCTCAAGCGTCGTTTTACTTCACATCTTAGAGCAGTCCTTATAAAGTGGTATGCGCCCCTCGGACTGGAAAATAGCAAAAGTTGTGCCGATTCACAACAATGGAAGTAGAAATACATGTGAAAAGTACAGGCCGATCTCGCTTACCTGCATTTGCTGCAAAATATTCGAACACGTCATTGCTCCGCATGTCTACAGACATCTCGAGTGTAACAGATTCTTCTTCCGGAATCAACACAGATTCAGAAAGGGCCTTTCTTGCGAGACGCACTTACTAGAATTTACAACAGATATCTACGTTAACATATATCACTATGCACAAACCGACTGCTTATTCCTTGATTTTTCGAAAGCGTTTGATCGTGTTGCACATTGCCGCCTCATAGCAAAACTTTCAGCCTTAAAACTGGACTCTTCTCCACTGTAATGGCTGCAAAACTTCCTATCAAATCGAGAGCAGTTTACTTTTGTTAACGACTTCGATTCATC